>OU342745.1:307215242-307702412 GCA_910589775.1 Avena eriantha
AGTGTAAGCGAGGGTTTGACCTAACCTCTGAATTGTTGAGTAAGTAGAACGAAACATGTTTCGGGGACGAACTCTGCAAAATAGAGGGGAAATTGATAATGATGTGATCATAACATTTCAGCTAATTCTTTATAAAAGTAGGATTCAAGAATTTGTTCTGCCACTTGTAGGATTTTATTTTTGATTCACTTGTCATGTTATTGGAACAAGACATACCTATGAACTACAAAGAAAGATTGATGGGCCTAAGTACAAGAAATGACTTAGAGTCATGAATTCTCAAATTAAGTTACATTTGAGATTGCAAAGTAAAAGTTACTTGATCTCATGAAGTAATGGCATTTACTTAAACTTTCCTAGTAAACTAGAAATTTGAAAGGGAAGAAACGGAACTTAAAAGAAAGACGTAAAAGCTCGATTTGTCACAAAGGATGTTTTTGACAAATTCAGAAGATTGACTACAAATTGTAGCGATACTTAAAGTCTATTGGATTTGAAACAACAATTAATCCAATTTGGAAAATGGCAAAGGAATGTTCAAACTGCAAGTGTTCAAAATTTTGAAGAAAAGGTTGGAACTAGTACAACATGCAGGGTTTTGATCAATCATGAGATTGCCGATAGCTTGTAGTAGAAAATTCTCTATTTGATGAAAAATCAAAGATTTTTGTATATAACAAGATTATCGAGGAAGTATGTAAATTGAGTGGGAACTAAGAATTTTTTTCAAGTCAAATATGTGGACGACATATTTGAGTGGGAGCTGAGAGATATCCTAGCATATTAACTATTGATGATATATTTGAGTGGGAGCATAACAACTTTCTTACATATGTAACTGACATATGAAGAATGATGTGTTTGGTATTAGAAATGATTAGATAATTAGATGAATACAATTTAACTTACGTTAATCATATATGATCTATGTGAATAGATCAGGGTGTTTAATACTCCCTCCGTTCCTTAATATAAGGTATATAGTTTTCTTGCATGAATATTAGCGCACAGGCTAGAAGGGCAAATTTCGTTCCTTTCGGACGCGAATACCCTAGGTGATTGACGTGATACAGAAGGAACATACGAAATATGGGTATCCTATCTCTCCTAATTGGATTAATTGCCTCCTAAATAAGAGGAACAAATCTAAGAATTGTCTATACACCTTATATTATGGATTTTTTCAAAAAACTATACACCTTATATTAAGGAACAAAAGGAGTAAACATTAAATGTTGAAATACTTCAAGGGTTCTAAAAGTAGTTCAGAAAATCCTAGTTGAATTCTGAAATAGTTCAAAATAAATTCAAGTGAAGAATTGATTCTTACTTGAGAAGTTAGGAGAAGTATTGAGTAGTGACTCGGTATTCGTGACATTGGTTAAACCAAAGGAAAGAGAGATGCATGGCATCACCTATGCCTTGGCCATAGGATTTTTTTGTAAACCATATTGTTTATACTTGACATAATGTGTTCCAAGTTCTTAGATTGTAAGAACATGTTCATGAGCAATCAGAGTTAATCACTAGACCAAAATTAAGTTTAGCGCGAAGGAAGCATGGTCAGGCATCAAAATTGCAAATATTGCAATTTGATCAAAATTTATATAGATATATAACTATTAGAATACTTTAGAGTTAATAGGAGTAGTTTTGGTTAAAGAAAGTTTGACTTTAGACTAAGTGTGTTCTATGGATACACATGACAACTTGAAAGTACAATTGACTGATACATCGCCATTGTATACTAGAAAACAAAAGTCTCACTTTGTCACCAAAACAAAAATGTTTCAACACATTATATGATAAATGTGTTAATGTCAAATAGGTGACATTAGTTATTTGCAAAAGGACCTTACGGATCTTATAACACATATTTAGGACATGAAGTTTTCCATGAGCAGGCATGATCAATAAACACATATATGATTTGGTTTTATGATTAGCAACAATGCAACTAGATTATTTGTACTCTAGTGCAAGTGGGAGAGTGAAGGAGATACGCCCTGGAGGCACATAACAAAGGTGTTTATTATCATATCTCAGTAGTTCATAATACTTTTATACCATGCTATAACTATATCAAGCGGAAACATTGATACAAGGGTGGTATATAAACAAACCAAAGGTCCCTAGTAGCCTCGATCCAATTAGTTCATTAGGCAGCTAATGATCAAGGTTTCCTAATCATGGTGCTTTTATGCAAACTGACAATGAAGTCATATCATCTAAAGATGGTGTGATGGACATTACCCACCGATGATTGTTGCAACATGATCATGTCACATAGTTCACAATTGTAATTGCCAGATACAGAGTGTCATAATCCTTAGCCCGTGGGATCATATTAATCACTGTCACCCGAGGTTTCTTTGAATGCATCAACCATCATGACCGTAATTAGGTGACTATAAAGACATACATTAGGTATTCCAGAGGGGCATGTTGAGGCCTATGTATCGAGATCTAGATTTTTTCTCTTGTGTGACGGGAAGATACACTGGGCCTATTCGATGAATTACATCCATTAAGCTGCACAACATATGACTAGGTCATGGGGATGGAATTTTACGTGAACAAGTAAAACAGTACTTGTTGGACACGACATTGAACAAGGTATCCTGATGCTGATTATCAGATCTCAGACAAGTCAAGTATCAAAGTAACAAGGGAATTTGATACGAAGTTTATGGTTCGACATGACATTGTTTCATGGAATGCATGGGGGTCATTATGGGCATCCCGGTCACGCTATTGATAATTGATCGGATATCGTCTCGATCATGTCCGTGCCATTCCCGAACTATAGGGTAACATACTTAAGGGCACTACGATGCCAGGAGATCGTTCTATAAGATGGAATCACAGAAGAGAGAGATAAATCGGAAGTGTTCCGCATGAAAAAACCGGAATTGTTCCGAAGAGAATCCAAAGTTGTTCGGTGGAAGAAGAAAAGCAAAAAATACCAAAAGGTGTTTCATATAAATAGCAATTTATAATACACATTTATTATATGTTAATTATGAATTAATATATATATATATTAAATTAATATTTATAGGGTAACTTCCTCAATAGGGCCAAAACCCCGGAGGGAATCAGCCTAGGAGGAAGCCACCCGGAAAAGGAAGCTGAAACCGCACATCAAGTGGGCCAGGCAGCCCACACAAGCGATGGGCGGGCTAGCTTTGGCGCCACACAGGTGGCACCAACTGGCCACCGCTCGCGGGCTGTGGCCAGTCGGCCTACCCGGGATCAGGCGCACGTGTTGGTGGAGGAGGGCGACCGAGCACATGGTGGGCCGTGCCAAAGGCCCACCCGACCGCTGCTCCCTGCCGCCTCGGCCACGCGGGCTGCTGGCACCACAGCTAGGCCGCACGTGGATGACTGGCCCACCCGACCAGAGCTGCTGCTACTGTTGGCTGCTATTGGGATGGGCGCGGGGTGGCCCACCCTCCTATCCAAGCTGGCCCAGCCATCCCAGCCGGCTTCTCTCCCCTCTCATTTTTCCTTAGCCTTTGTTTAGTCCCACATGGGAGAGCCTTTGAGAAAGGTACACCTCCTCCACCTATATAAAGGGGTGTCCATGGGTGGGTATAGACACACCAATAATTCTCTAAGGTAATTTACTTAGAGGATAATCTCTCTCTATCTCTCTCTCTCTCTCTCTGTCTCTCTCTCTCTCTTTGCCTTTGCGGTGGCACGGTCCTTGGAAGGGCTGTACACGCAAGGACAACACCGCTATGGCACATCGTTGTGCTTTAGTGATTCCGGCCAGGAGATCTACTCCCACAATCTCAACAGGGATCGGGAGTCATCGTCTTGCACCGTACATGTGCGAATACCTCGGGGGGGTGGGGGGAGGGGGAGGGGTGCTGCTGTTAGTGGCACCGGACCGTCGTAGACCTAGACAAGGGGTGACTTGCGAGGAGCTTCACGATCTTGAGGTCAGACGGGTACGACTACATCATCCACATTCCTGTATGAGCGTTATAATCTTACGGTCTAACAAGGGTATGTTACCGTTGTCTTCCTCGTTAATGCATTACTTCCTAGATACATCTTGGCTAGATGTGTTCCCGCGTAGTAAATTTTATGTTTTATGCCACAGAACCCCTTCACATTGATACTATACATTACATCCTAGATTAACTTTTATATAGGTATGTATCATTGACTTACCCCAGTTTTCCATTTGCAATAGGATAAATTTCAGACAAGGTGATTCAAAAATTCCATTTACGGTCAATTTTACCCCCCTTTAACCTCTGTATCTTGAGTCTACCTAAGACTAAGCTCATATAGTCTCTCAAGCTTTCTACTATTTTTACTATTTCTACCCTCATGACTTCTGTCATTTTCTACTCTATACCTCTCCTTACTACTGAGTTGTAGTAACCCTCATGATTTAAGAGTTAAGCTCACCATGATCTCTCTTCTTTTCCCCATACTACTGCTGACTCTTAACAACGTTCTACTCCATCATGTAAATATTCTCAAGTGAATCTGACATGATTTACTTGTCTATAATGTAGTGCATATCATTTTCTTGCATGGTATTTACCATGGATGACTTGTATAGGGTTCTACTATTGTATATGGTTTCTCTTTTAAGATAATACCATGTTGGGTGACACTAGTTTGATGTATCTACTTGGGTATATTGGGTTGGTATGGAATAGTATGGAATTTTACTATGCCTAGTTGGATAAGAGCTGTTTGTAAGAAAGATAAGGTAAGAAGATTGACTTTAAGGTGACAAGGTGATTCTTAAGTGAATATCCGTCACAAGTCATAATAAGGTATTGGTTTAGATAAGGTGGCTCCTATAGTTACTACCCATCCTAAAAGCCTCCTTTAAAGGGTTCTAGTCCTAGGGTCAAAGTGTATGCTCTAATACTAGGTGTGGTAACCTAACGATCCACTACATGTTGTACAACACGAATCATCGGCATAACACTCACGGAATACCGTTCCACAAATATTACACCTACCAGAGTAGTACAGCAGAAACATCACAGGTCCAAGGTATAACTATATTAATCATATCACACATCTTCATAGAAGATCCCCAGAACTTCCTTGACACAATGAGATCTCTAGGTAAGTTTGTATTCAAACCAAGATCCAGAAGAAGCAGCTTGTAGTCTAGTCTAGCACTAAATCTACCTCTAGTCCTGTTTCGTTAACTAAAGGCTGTGTATTTGCTCTATCATCAACTTCTAAGGATATGGTTCCTATCCTCGGGAATTGGATCTTGTCTAAGTTTAACTTGATCTCATCAAACACTATTTTGAGTATCTAGTTCCATTGACTTTGTTGAGATGTCTTTGATTTCATGTAGATGCCTCCTAAGTCTTGTAGTATCCCGTTTGCAGTCCCGTCATTGACTTCATTACCTAAGCAAGGCATAAGGAGGATAGATTGAGTACAAGCTTACTCAACAAGTTCTAACTATGTGGTTGTCTAATGCACTAGCTATAGCCATGGATCCAAGATCCCTAGGCTAATGCAAGTTTTCAAAATCGGGTTTTAAGAAAAGGTAAGTTTTAGTTTATAAATTTCTATTTATATCTATCTTCATAGGTTGTAAGAACTTCATGAAGTTCCTTTCCACACAGAGTTCATAGTTATTTCCTAGAATAGGGAGTATCATGACACGTTTATACACTCTCAATAGGTGCGCTAATTTAACCACAAACGTCTTTAGCCTTGTTTCACAATCGAGAAATGTATGCACATAATTCCTCATCCAGAATTCCATGGTTTGAGGTCTACTCTAAAAACTAGCCAATCACTAGCCTCTCCATGACCCCACTACCCACCCTTTTTAATGGGTTTCGGTCAAGAGACCTACACCCCATTACCCTCCCTTCTAATATACCCAGTCATTATCCTGAAGCACATGATAGGGACATCACAGGCACCCAGCCACTGATCACCTCTCTGGTTCTCAGCCTGACGGAATATACAAGGACAAATGAAAGGAAGAAGGTCTAGATGACTTGCTCGTCCCATTTTAGGATCTATGGTTAGCACGGTTTATACGACGCTTTTGAATCACTAACTACATTGGTTGTTATGTCCTAACTTCCCCAATACAATGGAACCTCCACAACATGGCTTACCTTCCATGTATTTCAATCATGGTTCCACCGTCCACCATTCCATATTTCATTTCATTCATAAAACGACATTTTGCTTTTAATGCGTGTGATAGAGTTTTTGAAAAGGTTTTTTGTAAAATTATTGAAAGGACATGTAAGATTACACTTCTAAATGGTTTGCAAGCCTTGTCTCACAAGGGTTGTGCAAGGATGAACTTGCCTTATGATTGCAGGTTATGCAATCAATGTCTTCTACCATCATAAGATCTAGATGGAAGAATAACATCATCGGTTTGGTAAGGACTAATGTTTAAAAAGTGTCAATAAGGTATAAATGTTACGTAACTATCGTTTCCCTCCCCACTATATTACACCTAATAATACGATGTCTATCAAAGTCTAGTCTTATGAATATAAACTACTCGAATAACACACTTGGAGCAAAAAGATAGGGCTTGTTGAAAGGAGTATATGTTAGTTGATATCACTTAGTGATATGGAATTTGGGTATTATGGTGTCAAAAGAATGTTCAGAGTTTAAAAGGAATCACATAAGTGTAGCAGTACACTTGGACAACAATCAAGATGTGAAGTGTTTTGATGGTGTAGAGTCATATATATATACCTTGGGTATAAGATATATGGATTTAGGTGTCAAATGGATGGGCCTTATCCTTTAAGAGGATAATTTCATCAAGTGATGGTAACTTCATTAATGTTGAAGTACGTGTGATGGATCATGATGTCTTGGTTTGCGATCATGTCTCTCATATGGTATTCTTTTTGGTATTACAAGTGTCAAGGTGTGAATACTTATAGAATGTTTAAGTGGAAATTTAAATGGCATTCACAAATTTTCAATCCAAACAAGGATATATATTTCAATTAATAAAATCAATTGTATTATATTTGTGGTCACTCATTCAAGTTTCACTCATAAGGATTTTATAAGTAAAAGTCACAGAGGTATAAGCATAGGAAGTCAAACAATTTTGTTTGAGTTGTTTTAAAGTATTTGTTTCAAAGGGTTGTTTGAATTATTGTTTTTGTATTTAAGTATATTCTTATTATATTGAGAGGGTTTATCAAGTTCAATAATTTTCTCATCCTATTCCATTTAATAAAAGTATTTTTGGGGGGTTTTAGGGAGTTTTCATCTTCTTAAATCTATAAGACTTGATTTTATTTATTAAGTCTTTTAAAGTCAATTGGAAATTTTCATTACAATACTTAATATTTGGTGCTAATGTTTTTAGAATCATTATATATTTATTATTGGATTTTATAAAGGTGTTATGTGATTATTTCATATTTCTTTAATAATATTGGTTATATCAATTCAATTCTTATTTTTCTTTAAGTAATATTAAATTTATAATTGTACTCCTTCCGTCTCAAAATAGGTGTCAAAAATTTATCTAAATTTGGATGAAAATTTATGCTAAATAGTGTCTAAATTCATTCAAATTTAGATAAATATAAGACATCTATTTTGAGACAGAGGGAGCACTTCTTTTGGTTTTTAGGTTCGAAATATTGTTACCCTTTTAAAATTACAAGTTTATTAGTATTTTTTACAAGTATTGTATTTTCTAGGGATTTTTAAAGGTATTTTATTTATTTTTAAATTTTAAAGTTTTTATTATGTTATATTTGTTTACCTTAAGTTCTTAAAATAAAATATTATTTTATTATTGATTATTTTATTATTTATAACTTGTAAAATTAGTTTGTTTTATTGTTGGTTATTATTTAATTTGATTTTCGGGTTTGTTTTAAATTTGAATGCCATTCATTTTAATTATAATAAAAAATAAAAGGAAAAAATGTGGTCAAGGGCTTTATTGGGCTTGGCCCATTGGCCTAGTGGCCTGGTCTGCTTGGTCCAACCAGACTAGGTCGCTACCATGACCACATGTCAATCCGGTAACCCGTTCTCACTCGCTCATTCCCCTCCTTCCTTGCGACCCCACCCTTGGCGATGCGCCACTTCCCCGTCGCCACCACTGCTGCCCTAGCTGCCACCGTCTACTCCCAGTGCTCCTGCACACCCTAGCGGATCTGCCTCCGTCACCTATATTCCTTTCATGCTGCCGCAGTGCTCCCTCCACTCCCTCTCGCCCCTAGAGGATAACCCTAGCTATCCGACCTAGGGTTGGGTCACCGGCGGTCTCCGAACCCCATCTCGTCGTCCTAGCTTGGCCTCCACCACTTTTACACCACCGCCATATCCCACGCCTCCAGTCAGCCCCCATAGTAAACACTAGGCCCCTGGCTTGGGTTGCCGGCGTTGCGACTGCCATGGGCCGGCAGTGGCCTCCCCACTATGGTGAGGTGGTAGGCCTGACTGGCCTGCCTTCTTATATGCCTATGGCTTCAATTACGTCGACTACCATGTATATTTGTCCCTATGACCAGCCTTTGTGCTGATGAATTAATAGTGTGTGTGTGTGTGTTTTTGGTCTGAGCTGACCAAGTAAGTTGTGAGGCTTGGGATAAGGGGTGTCCACATATTTATAGTACTCTAGGATGCATGTGGTGTTGACACCACATCCATACATTTTAGGTGAGTAAGCTGCTTGGAAAAGCATACAACCGTCCTTGTAGGTTGTCCTATGTGGAGGTGGCATGACCACTTTAGGTGGTCAAGCCCATGCTTTTCTAACTTTAGTGTAGTTTGGAATGTGATAAATAGTATATTTGTTTGCTAGCTTAGTTTGGATTATGACAAGTAGGATTTGTCTAGTTGCCTTTTCTATCCCTAACCAATTTGGACAGTGACAATATGCACTAGGTTTAATTTTTACTAAAGTTTTGCTTCCTCCCCTTTAGCATCTACTAGTTGTTATGCTACATTCGAATTGGATTAAATCTTGATTTAGTAGTCTTTCAATTTTTTGTAGATTTTGAGTTTCTCAAGAACAAAGCTTGAGATGATTTCCATTGGTGGATTAGTTAGTAGTATGTCCTTGAATAGTTATATAGATTTAGAATTTCCACTTGAATAATATGAAAATTTAGGCTATGGTAGTAGTACTTGGTAATTTAGATATTCCTTTGGTCAAATGGTTTCTATAAAGGTTTGATGATCAACCATTGGTTTAGTTTTGGAATTTGGGCTATTAATCTAGTTCTTGGGGATTGATGGTTTTCTTTAGTGGGCTGTTAGTTAGTTACTGTTTTAAGTGGTTCTATTGGTTTAGATTGTCCACTTGGACAAGATGAGATCGAGGGCTATTGCACTAGTACTTAATGCATTTAGATTTTCTTTCTATTGTTATTTTTATTCTTGATTTGGGTTAGATGGATTTTGTCTATTTTCCTAGTTGTTGCTTATGTATAGTTTGCTTATTCCCATACTGACTATTGCTTGTTTGCTTGTAGGTGATAAGAAGGAACGAAGAAGATAAGAAGAATAAGATGGTTTGGAGGATGATGATCAGACCCCCTCCAATGAAGTAGATTTAGGGTGTTTATAATTTTGTTCTTTTATTCAGTTGTGATCTGTATGCATGTTTTCCAGTTTTGTATTGTATAGATATTCTTGTAAGATTTTGTTTGGTTGGTTTGTAACTTGGGACTTGGACTCTTATTATTCTTTTATATGTGATCTAGGAACCTTTTGGTTGTGAATTTTACTGTTGCTTTGCTTCCAAATGTTGAATTATAATTATTGAGATCATGTTGTGATGCTTAAGCATCAGATTGTATATGTATTCTTTATTTTGTGATTTGGAAGGTTGTGAGATGTATGTATCTGCTGCTTTGCTTCCAAAGTTTGAATTCTATCACTTGTGAATATACATATGATTGTGTATATATTACTTTGTATTATGAATTTTGTTCAATTTTATTGAAAATTGAGGAAAGGTCATGTCAATTTTTCTAACACTCAAACAATCATTCAAACAGTCTCTATCTAGAGCAATTGTTATTTCGGATACAAGGCACCCAATGAGCAATTGACAATCCTCCCACTTGTCACTCAGACAAGTATCTGGGCTTCAAACTTAGCAATCATTTCATCGAGAGAAACTTCGTCATCTACTTTCCCTTCTAAATCAAACAGTCAAAATTCTCCCGGATTTTCAAACGAACTTAAAGTCATTAAACACAATTATTCACTGTAAGTCGTCTTATTTTTGGTTAATAAACCTCGGGACATTACAGAGAGTGAGCACATGGTTGATGGAGATGACGTTGGTGATGATGGTGGTGAAGAAGGCGCCAAATCCCCCTCCCGGCGTGGAGAGCGAGAACAATCTGACCCCGAGAACGGATCATGATGGTGGCGGAGCTCTGTTTCATGAAAGGCTACGTGTTCCTTGCATGGTAGGTTTTTTTGGTATATAAGGGGTACATGGAAGGAGGTGGCGAGACGATGCTCGAGGGCCAAACGAGCACTGGTAGCGCGATCTGGTAAGGATCCCGTGCCATGGCCCTCATTCTCAGTCTATTTACCTCCCGATGGCCCACTTTAGCTCATTTTATTCGTCTCAAAAATTTCAAAACATGCTCTCTGACCTTACTCTTTTTAGAGTCGCATAACTCCCGAAAACTCAAAAATACCAATAGAAGGTTTTTCTGCTAAAAAAGAGTTAGAATCAAAAGAGAGGAAATCATTGATAAATCCTCAAAAATGATTGGAAAACATGGATATAGGGTTGTATGTGATGAAAATATGATGAAATATGTGACAATAAACTACAAAATTCATATATGTATTTACGTGCATCATCCAGCAACGGCCAATGGCTTCGGTCATTGCTTCCTCCATGAGTGAGAGGCGCACACGCTCTACGAGGCCAACTGCCCGACACCGCAAGACATGCGCTGCCCCGGCGACTGGAGGTTGAGCAATGGAGGGATCCCAATGCTGCCGGTGCCATACGACGCGGAGGTAAAGACGGTCATCCATCGCCGTTACTACGAGCAGATCACGACGGAGCAACACTTGGATCCAACGTGGGATCCCAACCACCAAGCCACGTGGACCGAGTTCTTCCGCCAGCACCGGAACATGGAGCTCGTCGGCCCAAGAGAGATGGCCCGTTGCCCGGCAGTTGCAGTACTAAGCACCGAGTACCTGGAGGAGTTCCCCGACCAAAGGATAGTCGAGCGCGACCCATTCGAAGAGGTACCGCCAGTGTCAGCTGGAATTCACCTTGGCCTGATTGAAGGCCGAGGAGGAGAGGGAGGTGATGACGCGGCGACGAGGCGAAGGGCAGCTGCCACGCCTGTACGTATCATGTCCATGGACGAACGGGGGCCGCGGCGTGTTTGTACCCGCCGTGGTTGCTGTGCCGCTTCCGCTTCTGGTGGCCCTGGTTCGGTGAGGGAGAACCGGGCGAGCCGTGCGCTCCGTGGCCGCTGGGAGCGCCATGGCCGCCGTGGGTGCCGGGGCGGTTGATGGAGAGAAGCGCAGCGGTGGAGCCTGCAGAGGAAGAGGAAGATCCCACGGTCTGCATCTCATCCATGGCGAGCTTGTCGACGGCGGCCGCGAAGGTGATGGTGGCGGCTTGATCCTGAATAAGCTTACCGACGGTTTCATGGCGGCTGTGGAGACCACGCACGAGCTTGAGGATGAGGGCGTGGTTTGCCAGCGCGAAGCTGACGTCGCGGAGGGCGTCGGAGATGGCCTTGAGGCGGGCGTAGTAGGTGCTCAGGGGCTTGTCGAGTTGCTTGGTGTTCTGCAGCTCCTCCGTGAGGTTCATCGCCCGAGCCATGCCATTGTTGCGGAAGACGGCCTCGACGGCGACCCATATATCGCGCGCGGTGGAGGTTGGAGTAGACACCATGGTGCGCAGGTCGGCGGAGAGCGTGGAGCGGAGCCATCGCTTGACGTTGAGATCCTTGAGGTGCCATTCGCGATCCTCAGGATGCGGAACGGCGCCGTCGGCGACGTGGTCAAGGACGTGGTAGATTTCAAGTTGCAGCTCCAGGGCTTCTCGCCAGGCGCCATAGGACCCGTGGCGGAGGTCGAGCGGCTCATCGACGAATCCAGAGAAAGAGATGAGGCTAAGAGAGTAGGAGTTATGGACGGGAGCTGTGGCGCCGGCGACAGAGAAGGAGACGGCGGGGGAGGTATGGGCCGAGAGAGCGGCCGAGGTAGCAGCAGAGGTGGCGGCGGAGGAGGCCTCACTGGCGGCGGCTTTGGTTGCCATCGCGAAAATAGGATCGGCTAGAAAACTGATACCATGATAGAAGCTGAACTCAGCGTAGATTATTGATCTAAATAGTGTTACAAATAGGAAAAAGTCTATTTCAAACCCTAAACTTGTAGAGGTTCGCTAAATCAAACCCTGAAATCGAAATCCCTGTCGTTTGCACCCTGCACTATGAATCCCGGTCTAAATCGACCCCGGAGTTGTTTGGTGCACCGGGAAATCAACTACCCCGGCCGGGATTACATGCTTCACTCACTGACAGTAGGGCCCAGATGTCATATTCATCTTCTTGCTCACGTCAATTTCTCTTATTATTCCCCTCTCGTATACAGCAACTAGCAGCAGCATCATACGTCATAAAAAAATGCAGCAGCATAAGCTAGCATATTGCGGCAGCCGAGCACGGACAACAGCTAACAATCGGGAGCACCGCGAGCGCACATAGCATCACAGACCAAAACCGCACGCGCGACTCCACGACCTGCGGTTCATCGCCGCTCCGCCACCACACATTCCCGCGACCGTGCAGTGCATCTCCCCGTCTGCAACGGCCCCTTCATATCATGTCCAGGTCCTCCGTGGCGTCCTCCAGCCACGACAACATGCTATCAGGGCTATTAGGGCGGTTGTCGGTGACTAAGAACGCAGTGGTCGGATCTGGCCGTCTTTGGGAACGGAACTGCTGCGGTTGGCGTTGTCGATGGAGGGGTCTGAGGGGCGCAGGGAGTTGATGCGACGGTTGTCGAGGCTCCGGGGGGGGGGGGGGGGGGGGGGGGGGGGGCAAGCTCACTTTAGCAGGGCTTCCTCACCGGAGGCATGCCGGCGGCGGAGCTTCGGAGCTCGATTTGACGCCAATGTACTCCTCCCCTGATGGCTCTCTCGGCCGCCTGCTGTGCACCGACGGAACCGTCTTGGAGCACGTGCGCCCCCCGCTGTGGCAGCCTCCCACTCTCCCAGCATCTTGCTCGCGCCCCCGTCAAATCCATGGCAGGAGAGCTCCCGATGTGATGACATCACGCTGACATCACCCGTCCGAAATTGTTTTTCGTAAATATTAAAACTCTATCCATTACAGGGTTTGATTTAGACCGGGATTCACTAGTTCAGGGTACAAACGACAGGGATTTCGACTTTAGGGTTCGATTCAGCGAACATCTACAAGTTTAAGGTTTAATAGACTTTTTTCTTACAAATATATAAAGAAGAGAGGGACGTTGAGATCCTATCTAGACCCTCGGAAACGTGCGTCGTGTGTGCATGGATAAAAGAGAGACTAGGTCTAGAGAGAGACTAGGTGTGGTACTGTACATAGTCTAACAGGAGGTGGCCGAGCGACGTTGGAGCGCGCTATGCGCTACCACGTGCGCCAAGCCGGCAACATCGTCTTCCTTGACGACGATGAGGCCAGGCTGACTCAGCCTCGTTCAGTGGCGCGGTGACGATGGCGAGGGCTGCAGCAACCCTACGCCCGAAGGATGAGCCTACCGCTACTTCGCATGCAGTAGTTTATTTATGTTTAAAATTCAAGTTGAACCGACGCCTCCCACGAAACAACTAGCGCCGGCGCCACCCCAAAAGGCCCATTCCAAGTCTGCGTCAGACGCGATGGCTGGAGATGCTCTTACCCATCGAGCGGCACACGGAGCAGGAGCCTGGAGACCTCGCGCTGCTATGATGTCGCAGCTGAACCTGAGAGGAGGTTTCTACTGCGGAAGCGTTCTTTGATCATGTCCTGCTCCACTTCCTACTCCCAGACTGTCATGCTCCACGTCTGCTAACTTGCATCACTCAGCACATCAGAAGGACCGAGAGGGCGAAAAATAAATGGATCAAGGAATGATGGAAGAATTAGCCATGGATTTTGCCTTTCTCACTAAAGCAGTCACACGATGATTGCTTCCAAACAATTAATCTCACACACAACCACCAAGGATGATTAGGGTTTTCTTTTGCACTTCCCTCACAAGAAGCACCTCAGCCATTGGATGCAAACATCAATCAATGATTGAAACGTGTTAGATTTCAGGAGTGTAGTTGTGCCGCCAACACACCTTCGTATGGAGGATATAACACAACGAGAAGGATACCAAACAGCCACAAGGACCCTTCTTAGTTCTTACCCATCTAGCGGCGCGTGGAGCACGAGCCTGGAGACCTCGAGTTGCTATGATGTCGCAGTAGCCGAACCTGAGAGGAGGTGTCTACTGCGGGAGCGTAATCTGATCCTCTCCTGCTCCACTTCCTATTCCCAGACTGTCATGCCCCCAGCCTAACAGGGATTGCCTTTTGCTATCACTCAGCAGTCAGCACATCAAAAGGACCGAGCGGGCGAAGGGCATCGCATCAATTTTATCCCCTCCGCCATTGCTCTCGCTGCAGCTCTGAGTTCCGACAAGAGAAGAGATTAGGCTGTCTACGGACTGGGCCGCTCGTACTAATTGTTTTTTCCTAAATTTTTTTCCAGAGGAAGCGATGCCGGTTGACGGAAAGAGTCCCGTAGGATTAAATTGGACGGCAGATTCTGATAGCTACAGCACACGTACAGTTTCACTATAACTGTAGAGGAGCCGAGCCCTTGGGGTGCACGGTTTAAGGCGAAGCAGATTGGTTAATACTGGCCCCGAATACAAACGCTTCAGCAAATGCTACTGGGCGCCTAATCCTGCTTCAATCCACACTCTCAAATTTCGGGTTGGGGACATTGCTGGACTATTATTTTTGAACAGGAAAAGGGCCTGAAGGCCCAGAGGATGTATTAAGCGGTGCGAACGATTACAATGAGGACCCTACTCCAAACAGGGATCACAAAGAAATCCTTAATTTTTTTTGAAAAAAAAATCATCAATTTTCACAAGAAAAACCTAAAATAACAAAAGTAAAACGCAATCAGGTCCTTCTCCTCCACTGGCGCTGCTGCAAGATCTAAAGTTGTGGCCACCGTCGACGACACATGGGACTACGCCACTTGGCTCACCAACAGGGTGGAACGCCACACTTAGATCGAAGATCCTCCGAATTGGCTCGATGGCCCGGAGGAAGAACGGGTCGTGGTACCATCTGCATGTCACGGCGCGGAGTGGCCTCTGTTGAAACAGAATCATGTTGCCAGACATGTCCTTCGCGAATGAACTCCGCAAGATAACAACTACCGACCTGCACACGAGCACGCACAAGTCCCTTCTTCCCCTTCTTGCAGCATCAGAGAACTCTAGGTCGAGCTCCTCCTCTCCCTCGCCTCCACGGCCGGCCAAGAGGAATAGTCGAGCTAGTAGCTGACCACGCCGAAGAAGAACACACTTATTTATAGAGCTAGTCCCGGTCTCCTCCCTCATCTTCCTCCATGGAAGAGCATCCGAGAACTGTCGATGGCTGCCCGACGGCGTGCGCAGCAGACAAAGCAGCAGAGCTCGAAGTCTGCGGTGACCCAGTACACCACTGCATGTTGTAGTGTACTAGTCGTTGATATGACACTCACGGAAGTCCTCATCCACAAATATCACATCCCTTAGAGTGGTACAACATAAATATTGCGGGTCCAACACCTTTCTTTATTAATTCATACCAAGAGCCAGTGTACAAAAGCTTCGAGATCCTCCTCGATCAATTGAGGATTCACAACGCAATAAAAGTTGAAATACAGGAATGATAGCTTCCTAATCAATGGTAATACTAAGCTTAAAACCATTGGAGCTGCCAACTTGAAGAAGCGATACTATTGCTAGCTTATCTACCTATGCATTTATTTTTTGGGTTTCCCACATCTACATACTGTCTTATTTCTAATAGTGTCTTCTTATATAACCTAAGTAAGGGTTAACATGATAGATTGAGTACGGACGTACTCAGCGAATTATAGGGTGGTTATCTGATGTTTGTTTGAAAGTCATCAATCAAAGATCTAAGAATTGTGCAAGTTTTCGAATTTTTTATAGAAAAGGTACATTTTAGTTTTATTTAATATTCTAAGCTGTCGGTGTTTACGGGATGTCTAACCTTTCGTTGAGTTCCTTTCCTCGATGCGGTCGTAGTTCTTTTCCAGAACAGGAAATAACATGTCACTTTTTACACTCGAGAGGTGTGCTACTTTGCCCATAAATGTTCTTGGTCTTATTACTCATTCCATATTTTCTTAAATATGGGGTCTTGATACCAAGTTTTACCAAGTCATGTCGAGTCCCCATCCACGATCCCGCTGCCTACCCATTATAACGAATTTTGGTCGAGAGACCTATGTCCAATTACCATCCCTTCTAATATACCCAGTCGTTACGCTGAAGCACATGGTATGGATGTCATGGGTTTCCACCCGCTGATCTCCTCTCTAAATATAACCCCGACTAGATATGCGAGGACAAACAAAAGAAAGAAGGTACTTCTGACTCACTTGCCCCATAACAAGATCTGTGGTTAGCGCGGTACTATACGACGCAAGAATAGCTGACTGTTGTTGTTGTTGTTGTTGTTGTTATTTCTAAATTTCCTGGTACAATGGAATCCCCGCCATATGATTTTTCAACCATGTATACATCCATGATTCCGTTGCTCTCCTATTTTATTTATTTTATTCCGAAAACGGTTTTTGAATTTTGAATGCATGTAATACTAATGTTTGGAAAAAAATTTAGTAAATAAGCCAAAGAAAATGTAAAATTTTCCTTGAAACATGGTTGCAAGATTCACCTCACAAAGATAATGTAAGAATGAACTAGCCTGGTAATTGCGAGATAATGCAGTTCGAAGATTTTACTTGACCTGGACCTCGGATTTTGAAATTCGCAACAACGTCCGATAAAGACAACGTTTCGTTGGCAGAAATGTGATGCTCTAATGCAATTATAATAGCGTTTTGTTTGAGTTTTTTAATTCAATTTCATTTTAAGTGTTTTTCTTTCTTTTTTAGGGTTTTATTATATTTTCTTTGGTGTTTTATTTATTCAAGAAATCCATAAGGATTTATTAGGTATTTAGTTTGGAATTTTCATAATTCTATGAAATTTGGGGTTTGCATAATTATTATGATTTTTCTGGATTTTATTGGAATTATTATGATTTTTAAAAGTGTGAAAATTTAATTACTATCACTCAAAAATTCAAGTTTTTGCAAAAATCCCATCAAAATATTTTTTGGATTTTTTGCATTTTTACACACAAAACTACTTTTTTTTTCTGAGTTTTAATGTGTAAGATATGATTTAATTAGGTTTATAGGTATTTGTGAAATTATCAAAATGCCCCTAAGTATTTTGGCCACTAGGTATACCCAAGTGGTCAAAACCACTTCCTGGACTCGGTCCAGCCCAACCCGGCCCACTCCTTGAATGTGGGTGTTGTTCTTAGTTTGCCTTAGGGATTCGAATTAGCACGGTCACTCTCACTCGCTCGCGTCGCTCCTCTCTCTCGCACAGAGGTGATTTCGTGTCGTCGCCACGTCGCTCGGCCACTCCGGGCTCTTCCACCGCCGCTCCTCCACTAGAACTACTTGCCTGCCTCCGCTCTACCTTCTTACCAAACAGATTCGTCTCTCTCGTTCTCTAGCGCTCGTTCGCTCCTAACCCTACCACGATCTAGGGTTTCGGTGGTGGTTCGTCTACTATAACTCCAGTGCAACTCCGGTGCTCCCCACCGTCGAGATGGCGTTCCTAGGTGTCTACTATGTTTGCTCTGGATGTTGCAGAGTGAGATGCCCCTTAGGGTACTCCTCTGTGCTGCCAGCCGATGCCATGTCTTCTTCTTCTTCCTCTACTCATTTAGCATGAACTTGCCTCATCCTTTCTGAAGGTTAGTGCTCTCTACTCCCATCCTTCTTGCTCTGGTTTAATTCCTCCTACTTATTTCTAGGGGATCTAATGGTACTAAGAGGATCTCCACTCGTTGGGCATTCTCAGGCCGAAATCCGAAGCTATTTAGCGCCGGACGGAGGAGGTTTTCGGCCTGGAAATGGACGATTTCCCACTCGCGTTCCCAGGCCGTGTTCCCGGGTCGGCGTGTTTTCGCTCAAATTCGTCTAGTTTTCGGCATATTTCGGCATAATATGAATACGGAGCAATGTGTGGCATAAATCTGCATGAAATTAAACATAGTTCGGCATAAAATTAAACATAGTTCGACGAACAATGAAAATATAACATAGTTCGGCCTAGTTCGGCCAGTTCATGCTAGGCATCAATGTGTTTCCCATGCGTATCCATAGGTGCTCAACCAGATCATCCTGCAGTTATTGATGCACTACCGAGTCTCAGATCTCCTGACGCATGGCGATGAAAGCAACCCAGGTTGGTGGTACCTGGTGATCAGGATGTGCAAGAGGTCTCTGTCTGTAGTATGGCGTGTTCTGCTCGACCAAACTCATTGGGTCCTTCCTCTCATCCTCAATGATCATGTTGTGCAAGGTCACACAATAATTCATCACTTCCCACATTTGATCTTTCGACCAGGTCATAGCAGGGAACCGGACAACTACGTGTTTGGCCACGTAGAGATAAACATAAACTTTTTCCCTACGCGGTGATCCCAAGATCCAGCTCAGGTAGAAGGCCACGAGGATTACCACTAGACGCACAGTTGCAGAATTGATGAAGCACGTCGCTTGATGCAGTGCAGTCCTCGCGATCAGTTCCGGTTCTACGATCCACGATCCGTACTTTCTTCACGATCGTCGAAGTGCTGAATGTACAGCACCTCCGCTAGTATCCACACGTACAAGGAGGAGCGCCGACGATGGACTGCTAGATCCGGTATGGCGGCGACAGGACGGACTGGGGCTAGGGTTTTCAACACATGGAGTGACCTAACCCTTGTGCTCTAAGCACCTACGCCCCAGCTTATATAGGGAGTGAAAGTGGGCTCCACCCACTTGTGGCCCATTCACTAAAAAGGCCTATATTAGCCACTGCAAGTCTCACTTGCTGACTAAGTCCATGTCTCTATTTGGGTCCAACCCAAATAGGTTTCCTGTTTGGGTCTAACCCAAACTTGCTCCCGCTCTTAAGTGTGTGACCCAACAGGCTCATGGTAACCCGGACACGATTCCGAGTCTCACTCGTGATCGATCAGTTGGTAGCGGCTCCTAGCAGAACATACCAACTCCCAAGTACCAATAAGTCATGACGACATACCTTCCAATGCGACTTTCGTCTGAGTCCCTTTTTCCTCACGATATGCCTTGTCGAACTATAGGCGAATGATCTTCATCCCTTAAATAGTCCGACTCTCTTTCTCGATCCGAGATAAGTGATTCATCCGACTAACTCTTAGTCGGCTGCCTCGGTTAACACTTAATCCGAGACGCGCATGGCCATGCTTTCCGAATCATATCTTCCGAGAGGGCCTAGAGAATATCTCTCCAGATGGAGGGGAAAAATCCCGTCTTGGCTATTCACATCACGCAGCTTGATTCTCAGTCGACCCGAACTCCGCCTTTATAACTGCCCAATGACGGAACAACGTTTGACAAAACCTAAGTCGGAGATCCTCAACTCGGATTGTGCAATAACCTCAGGTCTAAGGATTACATTGATTGAGACATGCAAATGACGACTTGTTCGTTGCATCTCAATATGGGTCAGTCCAACTCGCTAAACTCTTTAGTCGAATCCGTGTAAGTCGGAATAGCATCTCCATGCCCATGACAAGTGGAACCTAGTCATCTGACGACTTTCAGATTGGTCTAAGTTGTGTGTCCGGCATAACCTCAATGACCAAGGACAATTAGTATGAACAACATGAATATGTAGTTCCACAATCAAATCACATATTCGATGATACATATCAGTAGTTCATACATGGACCATAAGCTTATGAATACACAGGAATATGATTATTCATGATTGCCTCTAGGGCATATTCCCAACAGACTCCCACTTGCACTAGAGTCAATCTTCCGACATCATATGTCCAGGCATCTGATGCCCATTGCTCTCAGGTGCGCCTCATGCTTCGGCTGTGGAAGTGGCTTTGTCAACGGATCCGCAATGTTTGCATCCGTGTGTACCTTGTATAACTTAATATCACCTTGATCCACGAACTGGCGAATAAGGTGGTACCGCATGAGTATATGTTTGTTCTTCTGGTGTTGTCTAGGTTCCTTGGCTTGTGCAATAGCACCATTGTTGTCACAATACACGTCTAACGGATTGGACGAGCCCTGAACCACACCAAGATCCATGAGGAAATTCCTCATCCAAACGGCTTCCTTTGCCGCCTCCGAGGCAGCAATATACTCAGCCCCTGTCGTAGACGCAGACACCGTTTCTTGCTTGGAACTTTTCCAGCTCACAACCCCTCCGTTTATCACAAACACATATCCGGATTGCGAACGAGAATCATCCGAGTCAGTGAGATAACTCGCATCCGTGTAACCCTTTACACTGAGTTCATCCTCACCTCTATAAACCAGGAACATATCCTTAGTCCTTCTCAAGTACTTGAGGATATTTTTAGCCGCTGCCCAGTGGATTTCTCCAGGGTCAGCCTGGTACCTGCTCACAACACTTAGAGCATACGAAACATCCGGCCTAGTACAAATCATAGCGTACATGATGGATCTAATTGCAGAAGCATACGGAATCGCACTCATCTGACTTCGCTCATCAGTTGTCGAAGGACACTGAGTCTTGCTAAGTTTTACGCCATGGGACATCGGTAAGAACCTCTTCTTAGACAATTCCATGTTAAACTTCTTCAACACTTTGTCCAAATATGTACTCTGACTCAATCCAATGAACCTCCTTGATCTATCTCTATAGATCCGGATTCCTAGTATGTAAGTCACCTCACCCAAGTCTTTCATCGAAAAACTCTTTTCCAATGATTCCTTGGTCTCTTGCAACATCTGGACATCATTTCCAATCAGTAATATGTCATCCACATATAAGATCAGAAAGTTTACTTTGCTCCCACTAAACTTCTTGTATAAACAAGAATCATGATCGCTCTTGATGAAGCCAAACGATTTGAGTACCTCATCAAAGCGAATGTTCCAACTCCGAGATGCTTGCTTCAACCCATAAATGGATTTCCGAAGCTTGCATACTTTGTCAGCATTAGCCGGATCGACAAAACCCTCGGGTTGTATCATATACACGTCCTCGGTTAAATTTCCATTAAGGAAAGCCGTCTTGACATCCATTTGCCATATCTCATAGTCGAAATAGGCTGCTATGGCTAACATGATCCGAACTGATTTAAGCATCGCTATAGGAGAGAAAGTCTCATCGTAGTCAACTCCTTGAACTTGTCGGAACCCCTTCGCGACAAGCCGTGCTTTATAGATAGAAACATTTCCATCCATATCAGTTTTCTTCTTAAAGACCCATTTGCACTCGACGGGTCTTGCACCGTCTGGCAGATCAACCAAGTTCCAAACTTGATTTTCATCCATGGACTTTAACTCGGATCTCATGGCTCCAAGCCATGACTCGGAATCAGAACCCACCATCGCTTCCGAATAAGTTGTCGGCTCATCACTGTCCAACAGCATCACATCACGAACACTTCACAATCTAGCCGATCTTCGCAGTGTCGGTGCAGTTTCCGGCTCAGCTACCACGTCCGACTCAACCTCTAAGGCTTTTGCTGACTCGCTGCTAGCCGGCATCTCTCGAATTTCTTCGAGATGCATCGTACTCCCACTGACCCCCCGACCGAGAAACTCTTTCTCAAGGAAGACACCGTTTCGAGCGACAAACACTTTGCCCTCTTCTCGGTTGTAGAAGTAGTAACCCAAGGATTCCCTCGGATATCCCACGAAAATACACTTATCCGACTTAGCTGTAAGCTTGTCCGACTGAAGTAGCTTGACAAAAGCTTCACAACCCCAAATCTTAAGAAAAGACAAACTCGGCTTCTTGCCAGTCCACATCTCATGTGGTGTCTTCTCTACCGACTTTGATGGTACTCTGTTTAGTGTGAACGCTGCAGTTTCTAGACAATAACCCCAAAATGATAAAGGCAGATCTGTCCGACTCATCATTGACCGTACCATGTCCAACAAGGTCCGATTCCTCCTTTCCGACACACTGTTTCTCTGCGGTGTTCCTGGAGGAGTGAGCTGGGGAACTATTCCACAACTCTTTAGATGGTCATCAAACTCATGGCTCATGTACTCGCCTCCTCGGTCCGACCGAAGAAACTTTATTTTTTTGCCAAGTTGATTTTGTACCTCATTCTGGAATTCCTTGAAATTTTCAAAGGCTTCCGACTTATGTTTCATCAAGTAGATATATCCATATCTACTCAAATCATCAGTGAAGGTAATGAAGTACTCATAACCACCTCTAGCTGTCGTGCTCATTGGGCCACATACATCACTATGTACTAGTCCCAATGAGTCGGACGCCCTTTCACAACTCTTTGCAAAAGGTGTCTTGGTCATCTTGCCGAGAAGGCAGGATTCGCATGTCTCGAACGACTCCAAGTCGAACGAAGTTAGGAGTCCATCATCATGGAGCTTCTTCATGCGTTTCCATCTTATATGACCAAGCCAACAATGCCAAAAGTAAGTCATATTCAGATCATTTGGTTTTAACCTTTTCACATTTATGTTATAGACATGTTCACTATCAAGATTCAAAATAAATAACCCATATCGGACGGGTGCAAAGCCATGAAACATATCATTCAAATATAAAGAACAACCATTATTCTTAATGTTCGACTCATAGCCATGTCTCATCAAACATGAGGCAGAAATGATGTTTCGACTAAGCACTGGAACATAATAACAATTATTTAGCTCCATTAAGAATCCAGAAGGTAAATGAAGTTGCATTGTGCCGACTTCCAACGCAGCGACCCTCGCTTTGTTTCCGACTCTAATGTCAACCTCGCCTCTTGCAACGCTCCTAGTTCTTACCAGTCCCTGCAACGAGTTGCAGATGTGAATGACTGATCCGGTATCATATACCCAAGAACTACCAGGTGCATCAGCAAGATAAATGTCTATAACATTGCAAACAAGCGTACCTGAGCCGGAAGTCACACCTCCGCTCTTGGCTTTATCAGCCAGATACTTGCTGCAATTCCTCTTCCAGTGGCCATCCAACTTGCAGTAGAAGCAAGTGGATCCGGCTGTAGGAGATGGCTTAGTCCCTGAGGAAGCGCTTTGGATTGGGTCCTCCGCCTTACCTCCTGACTTTGCCTTCTTCTTCTTAGTCCAAGAACTCTTCTTGAACTTAGCCTTGTTTTGTACCATCAACACTTGACTGGCACCTTTCTTGAGATCCGCCTCAGCCTGCTTGAGCATCCCATGTAATTCAGTGAGCTTCTTATCCATACCATGCATGTGGTAGTTCGATATGAACTAGCCATACGCACTAGGAAGAGAGTTTAGAATTATGTCCGTAGCGAACTCTTCGCTAATGGGGTAGCCAAGCCTTTCCAGAGACTACACGTAACCAACCATTTTGATCACATGCGGACTCAGTGAATCGCCATCCTTAAGCTTGCAGCTCAACAAAGCCTGAGAGACTTGATACCTCTCAGTCTTTGCCTGAGCCTGGAACATACTTTTGAGGCTTTCGATCATATCGTAGGCCTCAACATTCTCGAACTGCTGCTGCAAGTCCGGTTCCATGTGAGCAAGCATAAGACAGCTAATCTCTGTGAATTCATCACAAATCCGACGGTAGGCATTGGTGGCTGCGACAGTCGCATTCTCATCTGGCTCAGCTGGAAGTGGGTTGTCTAGGACACGATCCCTTTTTTCTTGTTTGAGAACAATTCTCAGATTACGATACCAATTGGTGAAATTAGTTCCATTCAGCTTATCTTTCTCTAAGATGGTTCTCAAAGCAAAACCAGAAATCTGAGAAAGACTGCTAGGTGCCATTGATCTACAACAGAAAATATGCAAAACACTTAAGACATGTATCCATAAAGAGCAAGCATATTAAACACTTTAATATTTATGCTCCCACTAGAACCAACACCCCTCCGATGGTTACTTAGTGATTCAGGACCCTAGATAAGAAAGTCGACTAGTGAGCTTTAGCATCACCGCTAGCCGTCAAGTGATCTAGGTAGACAACTCTTTGTCAATCGTATCTCATACGACTCCTGTTGGATGGGTAGCATCACATGCCCCGGCTCCCATCCGACTTTTCCCCAAGTCCCACAACCGTTGTGATAGACGATCCGTACTTTCTTCACGATCGTCGAAGTGCTGAACGTACAGCACCTCCGCCAGTATCCACACGTACGAGGAGGAGCGCCGACGATGGACTGCTAGATCCGGTATGGCGGCGACAGGACGGACTGGGGCTAGGGTTTCCAACACATGGAGTGACCTAACCCTAGTGCTCTAAGCACCTGCGCCCCAGCTTATATAGGAAGTGAAAGTGGGCTCCACTCACTTGTGGCCCATTCACTAAAAAGGCCTATATTAGCCACTACAAGTCTCACTTGTTAACTAAGTCCATGTCTCTATTTGGGTCCAACCCAAATAGGTTTCCTGTTTGGGTCTAACCCAAACTTGCTCCCGCTCTTAAGTGTGTGACCGGACAGGCTCATGGTAACCCGGACACGATTCCGAGTCTCACTCGTGATCGATCAGTTGGTAGCGGCTCCTAGTAGAACGTGCCAACTCCCAAGTACCAATAAGTCATGACGACATACCTTTCAATGCGACTTTCGTCTGAGTCCCTTTTGCCTCACGACATGCCTTGCCGGACTATAGGCGAATGATCGTCATCCCTTAAATAGTCCGACTCTCTTTCTCGATCCGAGATAAGTGATTCATCCGACTAACTCTTAGTTGGCTGCCTCGGTTAACACTTAATCCGAGACGCGCATGGCCATGCTTTCCGAATCATATCTTCCGAGAGGGCCCAGAGAATATCTCTCCAAATGGAGGGGAAAAATCCCGTCTTGGCTATTCACATCACGTAGCTTGATTCTCAGTCGACCCGAACTCCGCCTTTATAACTGCCCAATGACAGAACAGCGTTTGACAGAACCTAAGTCGGAGATCCTCAACTCGGATTGTGCAATAACCTCAGGTCTAAGGATTACATTGATTGAGACGTGCAAATGACGACTTGTTCGTTGCATATCAATATGGGTCAGTCCGACTCGCTAAACTCTTTAGTCGAATCCGTGTAAGTCGGAATAGCATCTCCATGCCCATGACAAGTGGAACCTAGTCATCTGACGACTTTCACATTGTTCTAAGTTGTGTGTCCGGCACAACCTCAATGACCAATGCCAATTAGTATGAACAACATGAATATATAGTTCCACAATCAAATCACATATTCGATGATACATATCAGTAGTTCATACATGGACCATAACCTTATGAATACACAGGAATATCATCATTCATGATTGCCTCTAGGGCATATTCCCAACACTACGAACCTCTGTTGGAGCACACCAACTGCCCGCTCCACATCCTTCCTACAAGCTTCCTGTTCCTTGGCATACTGAGCATGCTTGGGGAGTATCGGGCTTGAGATAGTCTTCACAAATGTTGGCCATCTTGGATAGATGCTATCTGCAAGATAGTATCCCTTGTTGTAGTGGTGCCCATTGATCTCAAAGTCCATGGGGGAGCACGACCCTCAACAAGCTTGGCAAGAACATTTGAGGAGTTCGAAACGTTGATGTCGTTATTCGATCCTACCATGCCATAGAAGGAGTGTCAGATCCAAATATCATGTGTAGTAATTGTCTCGAGTATCACAGTGCAACCTCCTTTGTAGCCTTTGTACATCCCCTGCCATGCGAATGGACAATTCTTCCAGTGCCAATGCATGCAGTCTATGCTTTCAAGCATCCCAGGGAATCCTCTACGTTCATTGACTATGAGGATCCCAACAGTGTCTTCAGCAGTGGGTGTTCTCAAGTACTGTGGCCCAAACACTGCAATCACTACCCTGCAGAACCTATACAAGCAATCGATGGAGGTAGACTCGGCCATGCGGAGATAGTCATCAACACTGTCACCCGGCGCTCCGTATGCAAGCAACCTCATCGCCACTATGCACTTCTGCAGTAAGGAAAACCTAACCATGCTGGTGCAGTCTTTCTTGTAAACGAAATAGGGGTCGAACTCCCGGACAGCATGCACGATCTTGAGGAAGAGCTTTCGGCTCATCCTGAAACGGTGCCGAAACACGGTCTCTTCATGGAGAGGCTCGTCGGCGAAGTAGTCGGCATACAACATGCGGTATCCCTCCGCCCTCTTCCTTGCTTTGCACTTCCGGCGACCCTTCGTCGAGCCTCCACGCTTCAGCGGTGCAGTCTGCATGTACGGCCATGCTAGAGAGGTGAGCATTTGCGCGTGCTCTACATCTTCGGTGGCTGCGGCGTTCTCTTCCTCCAGCAACACGGCGAACATCTCCTCGTCGTCGGAGTCTATGGCCGAATGAGCAAAAAGCCGAACACTTGGCAGGCGAGGTGGTGGGAGCTCAAAGCGTGGCTGAGCTACGACGAAGGAGTGGCGGCGAAAGATGGCCTAGGATGCAGGGGAAGGTTTGGTGGTGGCGGCGGACCTATCTATAGGGGCGACTTTGGCTTGATCTGGTGGAGCTTCGCCGGTGCAAGCATGGCGACAAGGTAGCTGGGGGGAATCCTTCGCCGCGAGAGAGGCAACTGGTGGTGGGAAATGGGATGCCTCGCCGACAGGGCTGGCCCACCCTCGTTTTCACTTCGTCCGGCGTTCCTAGGCCATTCCAGGTGCCGCGGGATCGGCCTGGGAAGGCCAGACGTATTTTGGGCCAAATCCGGACGAAACCGGCATCTTGAAAACGCGACTGGGCGAAAAAAACCGCCGTCCGGACGAAAAAAAGACCCTGGAAACGACGTACTGAGAACCCGAGTGGAGATTCTCTAACTAAGTGTCATAAGTATTGCTACGTTTGTTATAAAGTTATCAAATTTTATTAAATTTGACTTAGGACAAATACTAGAAGTACACTTATTTGTGAACGGAGAAAGTAAGATCGTATTCCTAAGCTATTTTTAGTGTAGATCCAAATCCCAAGTATACATGAACATAAAAGGTACTCCATCCATTTCTAAATATAAAATGTTCTATCTTCTGTGAAGCGCTAGACAGTGTCTAGGTTAGACAGTGTGTAGGTTCACTCTAAATCTAAACTTAAAAAAATATATATATATACATTTGTTTTATAAAAGCTAAAATATTTATATTATGAAATGGAGAGAGTACACACGAAAACTAGTGATGTATCTTCAGAGTACGGCGCGGGACGATGAGAGCGTCGATCGTCCACCACAGTGGACCTTTCTTCTAAAGTTCAAATTTAATATTTCAGAAAATTCTAAAAACTATACTGAATGTAGGTACTCCCTCCGATCCAAATTAGTTGACTCAGATTTATACATTCGAATCTAGACAATCTGAGTCAACTAATTTAGATAGGGAGAGTAATAATTTTTAATACGCCCATGTAAACATTTACGCAAAAATAATTTTTATTCTAGTCTCGGAAAAAATGAGAAATTTTCAACGTAGACATTGCAATTTTAAATGGACATCCGGTTTTTCAAAATTTGTCACATTTGTCCTTTTTTTCTGTGTCCGAAATGCAAAGATATTTTCCACTAAAAATTTGCAAACTTGTAAGTTATATTTTTGGCTACATGTAGGTATTTGTTTCAAAAATATTTGACGCTTTTTAAAAATTCAAAAAGGGCTGCAGTGAGCCCGTCCTACATCGATTTTTCGGCGGGATGACATCCTCATGTCGGCTGTCACTGCTTGCCCAGTTGGTCATGGACCTTATTGATGCTGTGACAGCATCGACTCTGCACAGCTGCCATTTGTCCGTTCCAATCCTTGGATGAGATAAAGAGATCCCACAGCCAATGAAAATCCCAGCACCTCTTCCCAGCCACTAAATCCTTCCAAGCTAGCCCCCGCACCCCCGCGCAGTTCCATGTCCACGCGGAGGGAAGAACGAGGAAAGCTGAGTGAGCGGGCTAGGTGGATTACAATTCAGCTTGGAAACCAGTCGAGGCACAGGGAGTTTTACCTATTCGCGGTAACCAATTCCTGTGGACGCCCGAGCTCCATGTAGCCACTCGTTGGTCGTTGCAGTCGCGAGATCAATGGTGGCCTCATTCGCATAGCCTGTGTCGTCCTGCACGCCGATGGTGGGAGGTCTAGTGCTCCCCCACTCGCAGCACCACGTTGCCACGCCAAGAACCGCCGCCCAGGCGCCGGCGTTGGAGCAGGCGCCATGCTGCACCTGCACCACGGTCTCGCCGCGGCCCGCGCGTGGTGGCCTGGACGAGGTCAGAAAGGTGCACGCGCGGCACGTCAAGCTCGGGCTGGACCGCTCCCCGCGGCACGCGCGGCCGCTCCTCGCGGCGTGTGCGCTCGGGGAGTGGCCGGGCAGCATGGAGTACGCGGCGGCCATCTTCGCCACGCTCGACGATCCGGTGGCATTCGACTACAACACCCTTATCCGCGGCCACGTCGTAGGCGGCCGCGACCCCGCGGCCGCGTTGCGGCTGTACGTCGACATGCTGCAGAACGGCGTCGATCCCGACGGCTACACGTTCCCGTTCGTCCTCAAGGCGTGCGCGCAGCTCGCCGCCTCGCGGCAAGGGAGACAGCTGCAGGGGCACGCCGTGAAGCTGGGCTTCTCCCAGCACGACGAGCACGTGCAGAACAGCCTCGTCAGCTTCTACGGCAAGTGCGGCGAGGCGGATCTGGCACGCCGTGCGTTCGAGCAGATGGAGGCCGGGGAGAGGACGGCGGCGTCCTGGAGCGCGCTGCTCGCGGCGTACACGAGGGCCGGAAGGTGGGCTGAGTGCCTCGAGTCGTTCGGCGCGATGGCCCGGGACGGGTGGAGGCCCGACGAAAGCTCCATGGTGAGCGCGCTCTCGGCGTGCGCGCACCTCGGCGCCCACGACGCCGGCCGGAGCGTGCACTGCGCGCTGCTGAGGAACACTGTGAGACTCAATACGTTCATGAAGACGTCCCTGGTGGACATGTACGCGAAGTGCGGCTGCATCAACAAGGCGACGGCGGTGTTCGAAGAGATGGAGGGCGAGAAGAATGTCTGGACGTACAGCGCCATGGTGTCCGGTTTGGCGCTGCACGGGGACGGGCGGAAGGCGCTGCAGGTGTTCGACGAGATGGTCAGTGAGGGCCGCAGGCCCGACGAGGCCGTGTATGTCGGCGTGCTGAACGCGTGCAGCCGCTCCGGGCTGCTCGACGAAGGGCTCCGGTGCTTCGACCGGATGCGGCTAGAGCACATTGTGGCGCCTAACGCGCAGCACTACGGCTGTATGGTGGACCTCATGGCCCGCGCCGGGAGGCTGGTGGAAGCGCGCGCGCTCATCGGGAACATGCCCATGGGTCCGACAGACTCGGCCTGGCGGAGCCTGCTCAACGCCTGCCGGATCCACGGTGACATTGAGCTCGCCGAACGCGCACTGCGGGAGCTGGAACGCCTCAGCGGCGCTGCTAACGCCGGCGACTACATAATCCTCGCGGACATGCACGCCAGGGCCAAGAACTGGGACGCGGCGGCCGCGCTCCGGGCGGAGGCGGTGGACAGGGGCCTAGCGCAGGCCCCGGGGTTCAGCGACGTGGAGGTGCACGGCAGGATGCACCGGTTCGTGTCGCAGGACAGGTCGCACCCTCGGACGGCAGACATCTACGAGATGCTGCACCAGATGGAGTGGCAGCTCCGGTTCGAGGGTTACAAGCCCGACACGACGGATGTGGCGCTGGATGCCGACGACGAGGAGAAGCGCCGCGCGATTGCCGCGCACAGCCAGAAGCTGGCAATGGCGTTCGGCCTGCTCAGCACGCCGGACGGGACTCAGGTGAGGGTGGTGACCAACCTCCGGATGAGCAAAGAGTGTCACGCGTACAGCGCGCTGATATCAGAAATCTTTGGGAGGGAGGTCGTCGTCAGAGACCGCAACCGTTTCCACCGGTTCAGGCGTGGTGACTGCAGCTGCGGGAACTACTGGTAGTGACAGACATTTAGCTGTGAATTGTGTGATGGTACGGGTGGTGTAAATATGGGCATTTTCTAATTGAATTTTCATTCAAATGTTGTGAATGGTCTATATGGCACACTGTGCAGCAACATGTGGAATGTCACCGTGTTTAGCTCGGCAACATGTGGATTTCTCATTTACCTGTACTTGAAATAAATTCCTACCTTGTGGAAACACGCGCGACTTTCAAGTTCAAACTACGATGTAAACATCAAGCCCACTTGACGGAGGGGAGGCCCTGGCCCAGGAGGGGTCGGGCCCTCCCCTAGCTGGTGTGGACGACGCCCAGGCGGGGTGGTTGCCTAGGGAGGACCTGGCCCAGGCGGGGTCGGGTTCCCTCCCGGAAGGTGGCTCCATCGAGGCCCTGGCGGAGCGGTCCGTTGGGGGGAACCTGTCCCAGGCGGGGTCGGGTTCTCTCCCTCGTATGCCGGCACGGAGGAGTCTTCATCATGGCGTTGACGGCCTTGGCGCTTCTACCACAGATGAGGACTCGTTGGTGAAGGCTATGAGGAGGAAGGCAGAATTAAATCTTGATTCTCAGGGTACTTCAAGTTCTTCGAAATCTTTCAATAATTTTTCTACCCATGTTATTGTTGATAGGTTAGCCAGTTTTGGTATTAGTATGGATAGATCTGTTAAGGAAGTTAATTTTTCTTGTTCTGCTCTGATACATATGGAGGTTGACTGTTTAACGGTTACTCCTAAAGTTTTTTTTGTTCCTGACACTTTACCAATTGAGAAGGAGGAGTTGCATGCCACAATAGATGGTCAACTTCTGTCTCACTTAGTTGGTGAAGTGTCGGAGGTGGCTTTTGACGAGACCGGACTGGGTTCATTATATGAGATGAAAGCTGCTGGTCGGAAATCAAAAATCCAAAAATCTCGCAAGAGTCCCGTGTATCCAAATCTCCTGTTGTTTCTCAATGAATGGCATGTTTTCAAATAGCAGAGATTTTCGTGATTTGGCTAAACATTTTTTCTATGCTGATTGTGTGAGAGATTATAAGTTAGATTTTTTGGGTATTTCGAAAACTGGTAGACGTGATTTCTCACAAGCCTTACTCAATCGACTTTCTGGTGGAGTAGACTTTACGTGGGTTTCACGGCCTCCGCGAGGTCGATCCGGGGGAATCCTGTTAGGTGTCAGAAATGAGACGATGGAAGTTTTAGCTAGTTCGGCTGGAGATTTTTTTATTAAACTCCATATCCGTAACAAAGCTGATAACTTTACATGGTCTCTAGTCGCTGTATACGGGGCTGCCCAGGACGTTTTTAAGGCTGTTTTTTTTGCGTGAGTTGGTTAATATGGCTAAGGACAATCCGTATCCTATCCTCATAGGTGGTGATTTTAACTTGCTGAGATTCCCTCATGAGAAAAGTCAGGGACGGTATGATGAGCATTGGCCCTTCATGTTCAACGCTGTTATCGACAATTTGGACTTAAGAGAGGTTACAATGCTGGGGAGACAGTTCACTTGGGCGAACAGTCTTCCGGAGCCAACATACGAAAAATTAGACAGAGTGCTTATGGATACCGATTGGGAGGATAAATTCCCTATGGTAACTATTCGTGCTTTGGAACGTATAGAGGCTTTATCAGATCACGCTCCATTACTTCTTTCGGTGGGAACACCATTACGCCAATCCAAACACAAGTTTAAATTTGAACTTGGATGGATGGAGCGGGATGGGTTCCATGATATGGTGAAGGCTATTTGGAATAGAGCGGTTAGTGCTGTCACACCCATACAACGTTGGAACAGCAAAATGCGTGCCTTACGAAGTTCCTTCGTGGTTAGGCCAGGCACACGGCCGGGATCCTCAAAAAGGAGAAAATACGCCTTTCAACCATTATTAACGATTTAGAGGCTTCCACAGAAGTTAGGCTATTATCTACACAAGAGATTGAGCTAAAAAATCAATCAAATGCGGAAATTGCCAGACTTCTTCGCGAGGAGGAACTCAAATGGTACCAACGCTCTAAGGCAAAATTTGTCCTTGAAGGAGATGCGAACACAAGATACTTCCATACAGTTGCAAATGGCAAGCATAAGAAGAAACTTATTCACTCTCTGATTCAAGATGAAGGTATGAATGAGGGCCAGGAGCAGCTAAAGGCTTATATTACTAGTTATTACAAGGACTTGTTTGGGGCTCCGCCAGAAAACTCTTTCGAGTTGGATGAGTCTCAAACAGGGAATATCCCGCAGGTTTCTGTTGACGAAAACAACCTTTTAACCCCTCCTTATACTGAGGAGGAGGTCAAGGGAGCTGTTTTTCAGATGGAACATAACAAAGCGCCAGGTCCTGATGGCTTTCCAGCAGAATTCTACCAAGAATTCTGGGAAGTCATTAGTGAGGACCTGATGCTTCTCTTTTCTTTTCTACACGTTGATCAGCTAGAACTGTTTATACTAAATTTTGGCAACATAATTTTGCTACCTAAGGTTAATAATGCCGAATGTATACAACATTATCGACCAATCTACCTTCTTAACGTTAGTTTCAATTTTTTACAAAGGTTGCTACTATTAGATTGAATTCAGTAGCTGATCATGTTTTTCAACCTTCTCAAACTGCTTTCATGCAAGAAAGAAACATCCTAGACGGTGTAGTAATCCTTCATGAGACAATTCATGAACTAGACTCCAAAAAACTAAATGGTGTATTGTTCAAGATTAACTTTGAGAAGGCTTATGACAAGGTTAATTGGTCTTTTCTGCAGCAGAGACTTCGAATGAAAGGCTTTTCAGAGGAGTGGTGCAATCTCATACAGTCCTTTGTGACTGGGGGTAGTGTAGCCATCAATGTCAATAATGACACTGGCAAATACTTCTGGACTAAAAAAGGGCTAAGACAAGGGGATCCACTGTCGCCTATACTATTTAATATAGTGGCTGATATGCTGGCTATCCTGATTGAGAGAGCTAAGGCTGCCGGCCAAATTGAAGGACTAGTTCCCCACCTTGTTGATGGTGGCATTTCTATTCTTCAATACGCTGATGATACTATCCTTTTTATGGAACATGATCTAGAGAAAGCTACGAATCTGAAACTAATACTATCAGCATTTGAGCTTCTCTCTGGATTGAAAATCAATTTCCATAAGAGTGAGTTGTATTGTTTTGGCGAGGCTGAGAACGAGGCACATCTATACGCCGAACTTTTTGGCTGTAGCATGGGCCAATTTCCAATCAACTATCTAGGAATCCCGGTTCATTATCGGCAGCTCACGATTGCTGAATGGAAAATCATTGAGGAAAGATTACAAAAACGTCTTAACAGTTGGCAAGGTAAATTACTATCACTTGGTGGAAGACTTGTTCTCATAAACTCAGTACTCAGAAACATGGTACAATATATGATCTCGTTTTTTCAACTACCAAAAGGTGTCTTGAAAAAATGGATTACTTCCGATCAAGATTCTTTTGGCAAGGTGATGGTGAAAAAAAAGAAATATCGACTTACCAAATGGAATGTGGTTTGCAGACCAAAAGAATACGGTGGACTGGGCATACATGATTTGCAAGTCAAAAACACCACACTTCTCGGTAAATGGTTGTTCAAACTACTTACTAAAGATGGTGTATGGCAAACCATTCTTTGGAGGAAATATATAGGCTCTAAGGCGGTGTCTCAAGTGGTTTGGAAACCTGGAGATTCACACTTTTGGGCGGGACTTATGGCGTCCAAAAAACATTTCTTTCAATTTGGTGTGTTTAATATTAAGGATGGATCGCAGATTAGATTCTGGGAAGATAAATGGCTTGGCCAAACTCCTCTCCGGAATCAATATCCAGCTCTTTACTCCATTGTTAGACACAAAGGAGAGACTCTTTCCAAAGTTTTGGAAGCTTATCCTCCTAATGTGTTGTTTAGACGAAGCCTCATTGGACCTAGGCTCGAATCTTGGAACAATCTTGTATTAAGACTATCCACGGTTGAGGGGGTGGATGAGTTCAAATGGAATTTACTTCAGAGTGGTAAATTTTCGGTTGACTCTATGTATAGGGCTTTGATCCAACCTAATATTCCTGTGGATAACAATAGTAAAATTTGGAAAATGAAGTTACACCTTAAGACGAAGATCTTTGCTTGGTACCTTTGTAAAGGGGTAATTCTTACTAAAGACAATCTTGTTAAGAGGAATTGACATGGCAGTATATGATACGTCCAAAACGTATCTACTTTCCCGAACACGTTTGCTATTGTTTCTCCTCTAAACTCGTGTGATTTGGATGCAACTAACACGGACTGATGCTGTTTTCAGCAGAATTGCATTGGTGTCTACTTTTTGTGCAGAAAATCAACTATCACGAAAATTTCTGGAAAATATGCCAAAAATCCTATTTCACCAGAAGACTCCCGGAGCCAGAATACAAGACGGAGGGGGTCTGGGCCCAGGCCACACCACCTTGCCGCGCGGGCCAGCCCATGCCATCCAAGGGGGTGGTCTGGCCGCCCTAGACTGCCCTCAGTCTCCCTCTTCGCCTATACGTTGCCTTCTGACCTAAAAACTCAAGGGGGTTCGACGTTTTTCCAGAAGGAGTTCCGCTCCGCCGCCACCACCAGATTCCACGAAACTACACCAGAAACTCCGTTCTGGCACCCTGCCGGGACGGGGAATTGGAGAAGATCATCGCCATCATCATCACCATCGCTTCTCCATCGACCATCCATGTTTCCCCCATCTATGAGTGAGTAATCCCCTGCTGTAGGCTATGGAGATGGTAGGGATTGGATGACATCACTCATGTAATAGCATCAGATTGTTAGGGCATGGTGCCTAGTATCTTTTATTAGTGCTTTATGACTTTGTTGCGACTTGTTATGCTTAATGCTTGTCACTAGGGCCCGAGTGCCGTGATTTTAGATCTGAACATGTTATTGATTCATTATGATAGTATTGTTTTTGGTCTTATCTACAAGTTGTATACACACGTTGTTGTCTGCAACCGATGGCCCCGAAGTGACAGAAATCGGGATAACCGGAGGGAATGGCTTTGATGTGAGGATCACATGTGTTGTGTTAATGCTTTGCTCTGGTGCTCTATTAAAAGGAGCACCTTAATTGCCAGTAGTTCCCTTGAGGCCCCGCTGCAAACAGGCTGGCAGGACAAAAGATGTTGTGCAAGTTCTCATTGCGAGCACGTATGACTATATATGGAACACATGCCTAGGATTATCTAGTACTTGGATGCTTTATCTTATTTATCTACAATTGCCCTATGTTCTGATTGCTATGTGAATTGTCTTGTCCATGCAATGCCCATCCATCCATCCCTATGCCTACCGCACTCGAATCCTACTGTTCACTGCTATCTTTACTTTACTGCTGCTGCTACTTTGCTATTCCTACTACAAAACTATTGCTACTGATAAACTGCTATGAGCAAGATTGTTTCCAGGTGCAGCTGAATTGACAACTCAGTTGTTAAGGCTTATAAATATTCTTTGGCTCCCCTTGTGTCTAATCAATAAATTGGGTTTCACTTCCCTTGAAAATACTGCGACACACGCCCTATACTTGTGGGTCATCAAGACTATTTTCTGGCGCCGTTGTCGGGGAGCATAGCTTTATTTATCAAGTTCACTTGGATTCTCTATTGTTCGCCGCTATCCATCCATCATGGGTAAGTCTCGTGATGGCAAGGTTCCTATTTTAACATCCACTACAAGAAGAGGTACGGTTCTAAACACCTCCATTGCTCTTGATTCACCATCTGTTATGAGTAAGCTCGTTACACCACCACATACACATGCTACACACACTACTACTACTGCTGAATCTGAAACTTCTGATGCTTATGATGATGCTTCTACTGTGCTTGATAAGAGTGGTTCATTAGGTCCTTTCCTAGATGCTACGATTGCTAGAACTATAGCTAGAAATACTGAAACTCCTAATGAAGACACTACCACACCTGTTAGTTCTCCTGAGGCTAGTGAAAGTTATGATATTGAAGATGGTTATGTTGAGATGACCGATGAATTTATTAAAGAATGTAAAAACACCCATGATAGGAGCACTGCTAAGAGTCTCCTTGAGAGGCGTACTATTAGACCCAAACAGTCTCCTATTGCTAAGTTTGCTGCTTCTCCCATAAACATTATAGATGAAGATTATGATTTCTCTCTCGATCTATCTTACATAGCTATTGTCGAGAAAGAACCTTTTTGTGGGACTAAGAATGAAAGTGCGGTAGCACATATGGATGAACTTTCTACCATGAGTGGCTTGTTTTCTGATGATATTAAGATGCGTACTTACTTTGTTGTTAAGATTTTCCCCTTTTCACTGAAAGGAGAAGCTAAAACTTGGTTTAGTAATTTGGTTCCTGGATCTATTGATAGCCCTGAGTGCTTGATTAGTACTTTCTTGCAGAAATATTTTCCTCCTAGTGCTAGACATGCTATTTTGCAGGAACTTTTTGATTTTAAACAGGGAGAAAAAGAGGTATTGCCTGAATCTTGGGCAAGGTTTTGTGCTTTGATTCATGCACAAGATGGAAGTCCATTACCTAAGAATGAGCTTCTTGATATATTTTATAATGGACTAACCGAGGAATCTAGGACATACCTAGACAGTTGTGCTGATTGTGTTTTCAGGAATAGGATTCCTAAGGAAGCTGAGGAGTTAATGGCTAAAATAAGTAAGAATTATGAAGATTAGACTCCTCCTAAACAAGCTATACCTGAAGTAATTGTACCTGAACATACTATTCCGGTGCCTATTCCAACAACAAAGAAGAGGGGAGTTATTGAATTAAATGATGAAGTGATGAAGGAAGCTAAGAAATGTCTTAAGGTGAAGGGAATTAAAGCTGCAGATGTCAAGAATTTACCTCCTATAGAAGAATTATGTAAGCCCATTCCGTACTCACCCACTATTGAGGTACACTCTCTGCAACACTCTGATGAAGGTGATATCCCTTACTCTAAACCTCTTGATTAATGCTTAGAAGAATTCGATATCTTTATTGTTAAGCAAGATAATTTTAATAAAAGGGTGCAAAATCATCTAATGGAAAACACTAGAGCTATTGTTGAGTTGAAAGATATTGTGGAAAGAACCTCTAATGATGTTAAAATGATTGTTAAACACTTTCAAATGGTTCAAACTCAAATAGATCAACTCGTTAAAGTGCAAAAAGACTTGCTAGTTAATGCTGCTAAAGAAAAACATGCTTATGAAATTAGAACTAGCAGTGGTGCTGCTACCCAGGATCCTCTATATCCTGAGGGGCATCCCAAAAGAATTGAGCAGGATTCTCAACAACCTGAAAATAGTGGCTCTACTCGTAAGAAAAGGAAAAAGAAACATAAAACTGTTGTAGAACCCTCTGAACCTGTTATAGATCCTAATAGTATATCTATCTCTGATGCTGAAACTGAAAGTGGTAATGAGGAAAACGAAGTTCCTAATGAAGAAAAAGTTGAAGAAGATCCTGAAAACCACACTAAGAATACTAAATACACTAAAGAAGATTTTGTTGCTAAGAAACATGGTAGTGAAAGAGAGCCTTGGGTCCAAAAACCTATGCCTTTCCCTGATAAGGAACACAAGTCAAAGGAAGATGAACACTATAATAAGTTTTGCGAGTGGATGAAACCTCTTTTCCTGCGAATTCCTTTGACTAATGCTATTAAATTGCCTCCTTACTCAAAGTATATGAAGGATATTGTCTCGAATAAAAGGAAGATTCCTAATGAAGAAATTTCTACTTTGCTTGCTAGTTATTCCTTTAAAGGTAAGGTTCCTAAGAAACTTGGAGACCCTGGGATTCCAACTATCCCTTGCTCTATTAAGAATAGTTATGTTAGAACTGCTTTGTGTGATTTGGGAGCTAGAGTTAGTGTTATGCCTTTCTCTCTCTATAAGAGGCTTCAACTAGAAAAATTAATACCAACTGATATATCTTTGCAAATGGATGATAAATCTACCACTATTCCTGTTGGTATATGTGAGGATGTACCTGTTCAAGTGGCTCATAATTTCTTGATATTAACTGATTTTGTTGTGCTTGAAATGCCTAAAGATGATAAAATGTCTATTATTCTTGGGAGACCTTTTCTTAATACTACAGGAGCTGTTATTAATTGTAATCAAGGAAAGGTGACTTTCAATGTGAATGACAAGGAACATACTGTCTATTTCTCCAATAAGATTGAAAGGACTTATGGTTTGAATTCAATTGAGCATGTTGATGGCATTCAAGTTGTAGAAATATATTGTCCCATACCAAGAGAAATATTTGAAACTATTATGATTGGGACCATTGCTATCAAGGTTGAGGTAACATGATCATTCGTGGAATACAAAGTTTTGTCTCATATGAAATTGTTTTGGTAACGAGACCTGATCAACCTTGTTAACAAAAGGATTTCATTGAATAAAACAATGTTTTCACTATGATTATCTCCGTTTACTTATTCTATCCATTTTAGTTTTGTTTTTGTTTAGTTTTATTTCTGTTGTTAGTTGCTTACATTTTAGAGTGTCTTAGAACTTCTGTAGCTTTTGCTTTGTTTTGCATTTCATCTTTTCAAAAATCATTTTTCTGCAGAAAAATCATTCATCTATTCCTGAAAAATGCCCAAAAATAAAGTGTCTTGAAAAATTCCAAAAAATTCATATTAAATTTTTACGTGAAAAAAGGGGCAGAGGAGTGCCTTGGAGGTACCAGGGGGACCCACCAGGCAGGCACACCACCTGGTGGCGTGGCCTGCCCTGGGTGGCGCCATGCCCTGGTGTGGTCCGCCCCTGCCCCCCCACTAACTCTCTCACCTGTCACTTTCTTCTCTCTCCGGAGTAAGCTCCAGTTCATTGCTAAAAATCACGTTCTTGCTGTGCTTGCTCCCGATTTTTTCGATCTCCTTGCTCAGCCCATCTTTCTTGCTGAAATTTGGAGCATTTGTTCCCTAGTATGTGACTCCTCTCCTTGTCCAAGTAGATTTGTGTTTAGTAGATTATATATTGAGTATTTTGCTGCTGTAGGTGACTGGTTATGAGAGCTTGTAAACTTGTTTGATGCTTAGAGATATAGTTTTGATGCATGTTTAGGCCTCTTACAAGACCCTATGAGTAGAATCCTTCATTATATTTACTTTACAATCACTTGTTTAATAGGTATTTAAATTTCATAATAGAAGATGAGTGAGCACCACCTAAACCAACATGAACTATGGGTGCCTGAGATCATGAAGGTCCACCGGGAGGAGAAAGTTTTTCCCTCCATTTATCCATGTTCTGAGTTCATGAGAGCTGCAGGAATTCTCCAAGATTTCCACACTTTGGTTTCTAATGCAGGGTTAGAGCCCTTTTTGGAAGATGAACCTTGCCAATTTGTGAAGCTAACCATGCCTGTGGTGCAGGACTTCCAATTTAGTCACTCTTTGCCCAACCCCATGGTCCATTACAAAATTTACAATATTTCTATCGACCTTTATCTGAATGATTTTTGTGCAGCTATTAAGGTACCTCAATGGGGATCATGTAGAAGGATTAAGGAGCGACCTGAACCACTCATGGATTTATACGCAGAAATTTGCCAAGGGAGCAGCTTCTCGAAGGAGAATGGAAAAATCCGTCACATTCACCTTCCCTCCATTCGTTACTTTGCCTACTTTGTTGCCAAGTGTGTTCTTGCTAGGAAAACTGCCAATAAGTTATCTTCATATGATCTAGCATTTATCTCTGCTGCTCTTAAACGAGATAGGTCTTACAACTTAGGGGCTTTGATAGCTTTCCGTCTTGCTGCTAACCGTGAGAAAGGTGGAATTTGTGGAGGCCTCATTGCTTCTCGTTTACGAGCATTGCATGGTTTAGTGCCTCATCATCTAGACCTACAGTTTCCCATAGAGAGGCTTGATCTTAATTCCATGATACAGCATAAATCTGTTTCCTCGTGGGCTAGTATGAGTGAGTTATATTATGAAATAACCTTTCTCGAAGCTGGTTGGAGAAAGAGCAAGTCCAAGCGTGTTGTTCTTTTGCCTGCACGTGTTTTGTTTAACCTTGATAACAGGGAAGGATGGTCCCTCACTGAGGAGGAGCTTGACACATACTTGGGATAACTCTCCCAACAGGAGCAGGACACTAGAAGGGAGGTCACGGATGATTCGGTCCAGCCCTCGAATGAGGGAGAGTCTTCATATCAGCAGCCTGCTTATGATTGGGGAGCTTCTTCTTCTTCCCACGGGCCCAACTACGACCATTCTTATCATGATCCGCCTGCTTGGAACCCTTATTGGTACATGGATTGATACCCATTTAGGCCAAAAGCCTAAGCTTGGGGGGAGGTACGCCGACACCACACTCATCTCCATATCATGTTGCGTCGGTACTTTGTATATTCATGTTTCGTTCTCTTTTTAGTTTTTGCTTTTTCTTTGCTTTTTCTTTCTAAAAACACAAAAAGACCAAAAGTATTTCTGTCGTTTCTCTTTGGTTTGCTTCTTCTTTTTGCCTTGGTTTTTTTCCCTTTTCCTTTGTTTGAACTTTTCAAAAAACCCAAAAACATTTTTGCTTTGCTTGTTTTTCTTTTTTGGTTCTTGTTTAAAAAAAGTCGAAAACAACAAAAATATTTTTCGTTCTTCTTTGGCTTTGTGAGTTTGTTGCAGGGTTCATCAGTCCTCAGTGGGATCCAGTTTCATATTATTATTATTCAAGCCACACAAGTGAAGAGCAATAATGAGGATTAATGACAACTTGAGGCATGGTAAGAGGCTGGTAACGAACTCTATTTGTTTTCATTTTTGTACATATACTCATCACTGTGAGCATGCTTAGTCTGTTCGTGTAAGGTGTATGTTATCTTTGGATGCTTAGTAGTTCTTGCTTTCTTATGATTAGCTCCAGGTCGCTAATAGTTTGTAGCATGTCTTATGAATGTTTGCTTGCATTATTCTATTCATAACTTGGTATGACACCGTGGTATCCTCCTCTGAATGTTTCATTTGAATTGACTTGGCACATGCTCACGCATGCACATGACTGTAATAATCAGTTAAGCCTCGATGTATTATTTTGCCTTGAGGATCTTGAATCACTTTCATGCCATGATTAGTCATGTTTTGTTGCAAGCATGATTATGACAGCTATTGCTCTCTCGTTTGTCGCTCCCTTACTATTGCTAGCCTTCACTTTCACTGAGTACTTTACTCATGCTTCCAACTCCCTTAAACCAAATATTGCCAAAGTGTCCACCATACCTACCTATTAGCATCATTTGCTACTCCCGTTCATATTGATTATGCCTTGTTTTCTTCTGAATAAAATGTTTGCTTGTTATGAGAAAGTTAGTAAAGCTCTCACGAACTTGATGGCACACTTTATTTTCTGCACTTAATAAACCTGAACCATTGTGACTGTGCATGAAAGTTATATGCTTGCAAATTATAGGCTGGGGATTAGCAGAACCGTACTGTCACGGGGAACGCTTTCAACACTTGTAAATATATACCCAGTTGATACCATGCTCTTTTGTTTGCGGATGTCGTCGGTGTGAAATAAAAGGGGAGCTTGTAAGTCCATGGAGTTATGTATGTGTGTTAGAGAAACGCCTGGGCCGCTGGTCTAATCCATGCTGACATGGTGGAAACCTGCAGCGTAACCATAATGATACCTATGAAGCATTCTTCTTATAAAAAAGAAAGATAGCTATTGAGAAAAGAAAAGAAAAAAGAGATTTATGAAAAGAGGAAAGAGAGAAAAAAGCACCATTTCCCATGGTAAATAAGAAGATTGCTGAGATACTCATTGTCTGCTTGCCTTGTCATTTTGATAAGGGGATTCTTCCATATCATCGGGCAAGGGTACCCTGTTGGCGGTTCTCTATGATACACACATATTTACGATGACAAGAACTTACCGGTAACTAAAGTTGAGTAGCATGAGGAGCGACCCTCGTACTCAAGGGACATGGGATTTTCAGTTTATAGTCTATCAAGCATATAACTCAGATTGGACCTCACTTTCACCTTAACCACATTAAAGATGCTTATGATAGGGGCAATGAGAGGTCAAAGCTAATGAGTACCATACTTTCAGCATTTGGAAGCCTTTCAAATTATTCAAAACCTTTTCCTTTACTTGTTGAATCTCCATATATTCTTTGAGCACCTTCTTGAGAGCATAGTTGTCATCCTTTGTTCTTGTCTAATTACTTGATTATTTGTGTTATGACTTTCATGCTTGTATCTTTGATATCTTTACTTCTAGTCATCACTTGAACTTCAGAGGTGCCTTGACATTCATAATCAAAGGCAAGTGAGATACCACTCTATCATACCTTGTTATGAGCATTCTAATGTTGCTTATGTTTATGATTCATGCTACCTATTATTTTTGAGTTGGAATCTCTTCATAGCTTGCAATGCCTGTTAAGTAAACTTAGTTGCATAATCTTTATTATGAATTGTCTAAGTAGTTGATCACATGCTGAGAATATATACATCATATGAAGCAAATGTGTTCGTGAAAGTTCTTTTATCGCACTCAGTTTTCAACTGAATTGCTTGAGGACAAGCAATAAGCTAAGCTTGGGGGGAGTTGATACGTCCAAAACGTATCTACTTTTCCGAATACTTTTGCTATTGTTTCTCCTCTAAACTTGTGTGATTTGGATGCAACTAACACGGACTGATGCTGTTTTCAGCAGAATTGCATTGGTGTCTACTTTTTGTGCAGAAAATCAACTATCACGAAAATTTCTGGAAAATATGCCAAAAATCCTATTTCACCAGAAGACTCCCGGAGCCAGAATACAAGACGGAGGGGGTCTGGGCCCAGGCCACACCACCTTGCCGCGCGGGCCAGCCCATGCCATCCAAGGGGGTGGTCTGGCCGCCCTAGACTGCCCTCAGTCTCCCTCTTCGCCTATACGTTGCCTTCTGACCTAAAAACTCAAGGGGGTTCGACGTTTTTCCAGAAGGAGTTCCGCTCCGCCGCCACCACCAGATTCCACGAAACTACACCAGAAACTCCGTTCTGGCACCCTGCCGGGACGGGGAATTGGAGAAGATCATCGCCATCATCATCACCATCGCTTCTCCATCGACCATCCATGTTTCCCCCATCTATGAGTGAGTAATCCCCTGCTGTAGGCTATGGAGATGGTAGGGATTGGATGACATCACTCATGTAATAGCATCAGATTGTTAGGGCATGGTGCCTAGTATCTTTTATTAGTGCTTTATGACTTTGTTGCGACTTGTTATGCTTAATGCTTGTCACTAGGGCCCGAGTGCCGTGATTTTAGATCTGAACATGTTATTGATTCATTATGATAGTATTGTTTTTGGTCTTATCTACAAGTTGTATACACACGTTGTTGTCTGCAACCGATGGCCCCGAAGTGACAGAAATCGGGATAACCGGAGGGAATGGCTTTGATGTGAGGATCACATGTGTTGTGTTAATGCTTTGCTCTGGTGCTCTATTAAAAGGAGCACCTTAATTGCCAGTAGTTCCCTTGAGGCCCCGCTGCAAACGGGCTGGCAGGACAAAAGATGTTGTGCAAGTTCTCATTGCGAGCACGTATGACTATATATGGAACACATGCCTAGGATTATCTAGTACTTGGATGCTTTACCTTATTTATCTGCAATTGCCCTATGTTCTGATTGCTATGTGAATTGTCTTGTCCATGCAACGCCCGTCCATCCATCCCTATGCCTACCGCACTCGAATCCTACTGTTTACTGCTATTGTTACTGCTGTCTTTACTTTACTGCTGCTGCTACTTTGCTATTCCTACTACAAAACTGTTGCTACTGATAAACTGCTGTGAGCAAGATTTTTTCCGGGTGCAGCTGAATTGACAACTTAGTTGTTAAGGCTTATAAATATTCTTTGGCTCCCCTTGTGTCGAATCAATAAATTGGGTTTCACTTCCCTCGAAAATACTGTGATACACCTCCTATACTTGTGGGTCATCAGTATACAATGTGTAGTTTGTCATCATCATGAGACAATACGGCATTTATTCTTCCAATGTAAATTTGCTTGTGTTATATGGTCAATCATCCAAGTAGCCTCGGGTTTATCTCCTCCGTGATCGGTTGCCAATGTATTCGGCAATTGGTTATATGGGATTCGGGATAAATATGGGACTTTATTTAGGGTGGCAGCGGTTGCTATTATTTGGTCGCTTTGGCTATGTATAAATGACAAGATTTTTAATAACATAGTTTCTTCTTCCTTGCAGGTGGTTTATCGCGCAACATCTATCCTACGATCATGGATTTCGCTTCAGCATATGGAGTTCCGCAACTTGTTTGTGGAGGGGTGTACGCACTTGGAGGATGTGGCGAGGGATATTTTCTCCCGACATGGATGGCAACATGATTTGCGGATTGAACTGCCTTAGATGCATGCAGTTTTATTTTGTTTTACGGACTGTAATTTTTGTACTTAAGTTTGGTTCTCATCTTGTGATCGATCGGCTGTGTGCATCCTAGTTATGCAGAGGCCAGGTGTAAACTTTACTAGTAATAAAGCGCCCATTTCCAAAAATAATTACTTGTTGCACAACTGCAACTCATAGAATGCCTATACTCTAAATGTGACTTCGACGAACATATATGAACCTTGGCTATCGATAGATGGTACTGTAGCACCCATTCGGAAACCCTAACCTCTCGGGCCACCTCCCTCTCGGGCGGCTCCGGAGGAACCTACTCATATCCCTCGAGGCCAGCCGATGTACAAGGAGTGGCCGCCGCTGCCGCCGGCGACGGCGGTGGTGGCGGTGCCCATCCCGTCAAACGACGGTGGGCTGGAGAGGTGGCCTCGGCCACGTCGCACGGGGGTAGCGTGGCGGCGGCGGAGACCACTGGGCGGCGCGGCTTGGTAGGCCGGGGCTTCATAACTCCTGCGGGGCGGCGACGTAGAGGTGGCAAGGCGCCGCCGTTGTGGACGCCAGTAGCGGCACCGGTCAATGGTGTGCGATCTGGGTTCCTGACGGGCCACAATCTGGGCCTCTTGGGCCATGTTCGAGGTTGAAGGATCCCAGTTTGGCTGCTGTTGCGGGAGTGTCGTCCCCTTCGACTTAGTCTTCTTGTTGCTTCTTTGTGTACTGACTTCGTGCTGGAGGAGGCTAGCGGCGTGGGGGCTTGCGAGTCTTGCGAATAATGGAGGTGGCCCTTGGTTTCTCCTGCGCAAAGACAATCACCTGCTGGATGCATGTCGTTGCTGATCTCTGTAACTACCTTGGTGAATTACGCTCTTAGTTACATGCCTGGATGAACGAAAGTGGTTAAAATAGTACGGTGGGGCCCGGGGCCACTCACGGTAGACCTTTCGGCCGTCCTAACCACTTTCAGATCATCGGGACAAGAACGAGCGACGTAATCGGCAGACAAAGGGATCAACTACATACACAAATGAGTATGTATGCAAGCCACATACAACAGTCCTCAGAGCCATTCCATCTAAAAGAAATAGAAATATTGCGACGCCATACGGCAAGATTCAAATATTCTAGATAGAGATAATATTTTAGGATAGCTCCTCATACGTCAAACATCAGAGTATCAGGCGGAAGCGGTAAACAAGATCCGAGCACGAATAAGAAGCAAATCGGCATAAGATGCCACATAAATAAACACATCCCGCCCACAGATCTCACGGATCCCCGTTCCCGGAATCTCTACACCGAGTGATCGTAGCCAACATCATCTGTCACCTCCACCCAGTATCCATCTTGAGGGTACACCTGTTCATCTGAATCAAACAATTTATCGTGTGAGACCCTAGGGGTACTCAGCAAGTCTTTATGCCTCTAAAGGGGACACAACCTGGGGTGACGCAATTGCAGCAAAAGATAATAACTAACAAGTCTATAGATACTCGCTAGCCATCCGCCTAACCAATGATAGACGGATGTCCGTGAATTAAGAACAACAGTTATAACAGTATAATTAATAGATCCATCCTCCTCCTCGCTTACCAATGAGGAAGCGGACGAACAACCCCCCATCCATTGGCAGTTTTATTAACCATTCCATGAGTATTGCACTGTTTACTAGTCAGGTACTTAGTCAATTTATAAGCGGTACTTTAGTTAGACTTGTCTATGATCGAGAAACTGTGCTCCAAGTCGTCCATAACCGCAGAAACGGCTTTCAGAAAGTTTTACCCTGCAAGGGCGCACAAATAGCAACACACACTCGATCAACCTCGGAAAAAAACCAACTCAAAACCCAACGAGGCATTCACGACAAAGCGATCACAGGATTCAGAAATATTTCAGGGGGCCACCCATTAGGCTACCCGCAATGAAGTTGGCCGGCTCCGAGACGGACCCAAGGTTTGTGTCAATGGCTGTAAATGACTAGGAACCCGAAAGTGTGACTGGGCTTGTCGATACCGCGAAAACATTCCACGATCCAAAACAGTACAGCTGCTCCACGCACAATCTTAATAAAGCAGTAACATGGCATAAGTATAGGATAGTAATAAAGCCCCAAACTACTTTGTGGTCCCAAGAAATAAGAATGAATCAAGCTCTGGCTCAGGGGGGTCCATAAGGCCTCCCGGATATGGATAGTGCGAATAGTCAAGGAACAAGAATCAAGTACTCGGGGTCCTACGGGACACAAGTGAGCGTGAAAAACCAAATAGCAGATATGGCTCACCGGTGCCTCTTTCATTAGTTATCCCATTACTACTGAGGTTAAGTTGTTTAGGTACCTCGTTATTCATCAGACACTCACATACCCTACACATGCTTTGCTACGACTCGCATGGCTCAAACAACTCCGGTAGTAATGGCTCATGGGATGGAGGAACAAGCTTCGGTGGGGTTTAAAAGTAAAGGCTATGCAGTACTTGGGATTCAATTTAATGCAACCGCGACTCAATGATGCAAGAATATGATAGAGGCAATAGGTACTATATGTATGCAAGCATGTGGTAGTGCTTGCCTGGCAGCTCAGTTGAAGCGAGATATGGATCTGGGTAGAACTCCTGTGATTCCTGATAATTCTCCTGCTGGGCGTCTATTCGAAGAAGAACCAAACAAACAAGGGCCAACATAAATAAAGTGCACAAGCATATGAATTAAAATGCGACAAGCAAACAAGCATGCCATGATGAATGATGCACAATTTACATGGCATTAAAGTAGCATGGCATGGTGAGGTGTGGGGTACAAGAATAACACATTTTATTATTTATTTAGTCAAATTTTATTGCCATAAACAGTTCTGATTCTTAAATATGGCATGACGCATGATTCAGTTCAGAACAAGGAATGCATAGATAGAACGGGCTCGTCGCGTTGATCGATTTAGACATATTATTTATCAAATTTGGAGTTATAGAATTAAAGTTATTAATTTATTAAGAAAAGGGCATTTTATTGTAATTTTAATCACCTCAAAATTTTAAAGTGGTTGAACATTATTTTGAATAGCATATTTGAATTCCTCACATTTTTCTGATTCAAAAACATATATCATTTGTATTATTTGGATTTATAATTTAAAAGTTATTTAAAAACAGATTTGAATTTGAATTTAAACATTTACTGAAATCATTTTAATTAAACAGAAAAACGTCAGGACTTTTATACCCAGATAAATCTAGCCCCAGTCGCTGACGGGTGGGACCGGAGTTGTTTGGGCGGTCAACGACGCGCGGCGGTCTTTTCTTACTGCGAACACAGCCAGCCTCAGACACCGACCGGTGGGTCTGGCGCAGAAAGCGGCCCACGCGACAGCGGGCGAACAGGAGGGTGTCACGCGGCACGGCGGGGACTGCAGGTTAGGGCTTACTAAAACGCGAGGGATTTTCCGCAAAAAGGTTGAAGGGGCTGACCGGTGGGGCCTGGTGTACCGCGGGTTGGACAGCAAAAAGGCACAGGGGGGTATGTGCAAAAGGGGGTGGTACTGTGGATCTTCTCTACCGACAGACAGATCCGTGCGCGGCAGAGGATGGTGTGCGGCGACGGGGATCGAACCCACGACGCGGGGCGCCCGCGCTGAGGTGTGGAGCCAGTGCGGTAGGGGTAGGGAGGTTGACAGAGGGGCGGATGGCGGCTGGTTAAGTCGTCTGCGAGGCGCAGCGACGAGCAGACGATAGCGCCGCCGGCGCACGCAGCGTGTTCGACGAAACGAGCGGCGAGGTCAGCATGCGACGGAGAGGGAGAGGATGTCCGAGCGGTAGAGGGACTCACCGTGGAGAGGTCAGTGGAGGTGGATCGGGCTGGGGTTCGTCGGAACGACGAGGAAGCAGACGGCCGGGGAGTTAGGGTTGCGGCGGGGCGTTGGTGAACAGCACGGTGGGGCGTCGGCTTCTCCTCGTCCGAGCGCGCAGGGACGTCGACGAGGACCGCAACGGCTTCCCCGACAAACAAAAGCGTCACGCCACCGGCTGTTTCGTGGGGGAGATGGAGTGGCCGAGGTGTTGTCGACGATGGAGAAAAGGTAGCGGGGGAGGAGAGGGACTACGACGCGAGGCCAGGGAAAGGGTTTGGGGTACGGCAGGGTCGGTAGGGGGGGATAAGAAGGAGGGAGATGCGCTGGGAGATGCCGTGGGGGTGACGGTGTGTAAAGGTGGCTTCGGCCACCTTTTGCCTCGCTCTCACGTGCACGATGAGGCCAGGGGAAGGGGCTGCCGGTGGGCCAGCAGAGAGGAGAGGATAGGGCAGGAGAGAGGCTCGGGCTGGGACCTCATGGCAGGGAGAGAGAGAGAGAAAGGGAGGGATGGGTTGTAGCTAGGTTAGGAGTAGATGGCTAGGGTTGGGGAGAGAGGTAGGGGTGGGGCCTGCTGGCAGGGAGAGGGAGAGAGGCCAACCTCGGCATGGGGTTTTTGCATGGGATTAGGGTTTAGTTAGATATTAGGGTTTGGAGAGAGGATTAGAGAGAGAGGGTGATGACTTAGGGTAGGCTTAGGGTTTAAGGGGAAGGGGATTAGGGTTTAACCGCTAAGGACAAGCATGAGGTAGCAAGGGTGGTGATGGAGAGATGGGGTATGGAGAGAGGTTTAGGGTTTGGGGAATGATCCACTAAGATCAAGCCCAAGGGAAAGGGGATGGTGAGGTGGAGAGGAAAGTGAGGAGAAAAAGTGGTGTAGGGTTTTTGGGAAGGGTTTGATATGATCAACACATGGCATGCATGGATGGGGGATGGTAAGGAAAACAAGATCAAGGTGAAAAGAATTGAGAGAGAAAAGGAGAGCTCACAAGAAGGATCCACTCAAAAATTCCAAGCAAAACCAAGGGAGATCAAATGGTGGTGATTGTCGCATGGCCCATGCAAAGCATTAAATACCATGTTTTAATCTTGTGAAAACAAAATAAATAATCATGGCATTTATACATGTGCATTCAAAAATGATGGAGTAAGGCCAAGCTAAAAGAATTAAAAGAATGTTCCATGTGGAGTAGATGGAGATGCTCATATGTGAATAAAAATGGGACATGCTAGTGTGTATGTGCCACTAGGTATTTAGTAAGCCCAAAAATATCCCAACATGAACATATATTCCAAAACATTCCATATGGAAGCTAGAATAAGGGGTATTACTCACAAAGCATGCCAAGATGGCTCCACATATCAATAATGTGAAAACAACAAGATGCTAGTGTGAGAGCATGTAGAAATAGAAATGGATCCATCCCAAGCCACATGAGCTAGAGGTAAAACCAAATAAAGTGCAATGCTCACATATGGTGGAATGGTGGAATGATGGGGTGGTGACAAGAAGGTGGTGGAGTTAGACAAAGATATGCCCCCAACTCAACTTGGGCATCAAGCATGTATCAAGATCCAAATACAATATATCAAGAGGCAAATACAATTAATAATGCATATGAGATAAGAACCAAATGAAAAACGGTTTTATATGATGCTCAAATGCAATGTGGCATGATGACATGAGCATGATATAATTATGATGCAACAATTATATGAAGGAAGTAGCATATATATAGATTAGGCTAGTAGCATTGCAATTGTTAGACAATTGGGATGCTACAATCTCTGAGGATTGTCGGGTTCCGGAATGCTCCGCTGGCGATCTCCCATGGGCGCGCCATGTCTGGAGAATGTTGGATCGAATGAGATTCGGTCATGCGCACCCGTGCATTTTCTGACCGTTTGGTTTTAGAGGAGTTTGCAAAGCTCTGCTGTCTATTACCATCATATGACACGTTTTTGTCGGTCCATGGTGAAGTCAGTGGTGGAGAATGTCATGAAAGCAGAGATTTGAGGGCTAGAAAAGGTGATTCGAGTCTTTGGCGCCGAGTAACTGGTTTGGTGATCCGTGAATTGTAGTAGCAGCTTGTTAGTGGGGGTGGCAACACAGGAGACGTTCAGCGTCTGATCTTGCAGGGTGAAAATCCAAGATTTGGCCTTAATTGGTTGTGCATGGCCTTGTTGAAGGCATTGATTTGGGATCAAGGGCTTCTCCAGTGTGAAAATATAAGGTCTATGATCGGGCGGCAATGACGCTTGTGCACCATTCCTTTATTAGAGGCATCATTTTTGGAGAAGCTGGACTTTTGGTGCTGTCCTGGTGATGTTAGTACTGCTGTTACAAGGAATAGATTGTTATAGCTGGGCTTTTCTTTTTTGTAATTTCTCTCTTTTTTGCATCCGTAACGCGGTTAGGGCAATGCTTGTTGCGGAGGCTGGTTACAATTGGTATTTTCGTTGATATTAATATATGCTTCCGCCCCCCCCCCCCCCGGCACGCTCCCCCGCACCACCAAAAATGAACCTTCGGTTGTCTGGTTATCGGATGAAAAACCAACGAACATGAGCACTCCCAGACTCGCTTGATCGTAGTTGCCACTCGAGTTAGTTGAGCCTAGGCCTGTAAGTGGGCAGCCTCCAGCCTGACGACTGAATCTAGGCTAGGCTTGCCGTTTGTTCCCGTTTAATTAAATAGAACTATGATTTTGCTCCTTAATAATTATTTCGGGCCGCTAGCATCCGTCAGCTGATTAAATTTTACCGAAAAGGCAACGGGCAGCATCATTTGAGCTTGCAGGCAAGCCCTCACATGTCAACTCTGAGGTTCTTGCTAATCAAATGGGAAGAAGCGGCAAACCCACGGGCCAGGTGTTAACCACACCTACCTAACTCCCAAAATGTGCACCATGAATCCATTTTCATTATTTAAACCACAATAATTTGCCACTTAAATTTGGATACTGTATCATCAATGAACATTCTAACAAATTGGTTTCCCAACATGGCTTGTAGAGCATGAAAACTAACAGGATCTACTCCTAGCTAAATCCCATCAGACCTCACCTCATGTGGTACCTGCTGCCAAAATAAATTATAGGCCTGGAACACATCTTGTGAGCCAACTATTTCGCGGATATTTTAGTCATGATCTCTCTCAGATAAACTACAAACCATACTCCATAGTCAATTCTCCGAGGAACCTTTGTTTAACAGGGCGTCCCAACCCTCTACAAAAGTTGCTTGGCATAATCACTTCAATAGTATAGGGCAAACACAGCGCTTATACTCCCTCCATTTTAAAATATAAGATGTTTTATCTTTGTGAATGGAGTGTATCTAGACCTTTTTTAACATATAGATTCATCTATCTTTGAACTGAACCTACGCACTAAAAGAGTCTAGATACACTCCTTTCACAAACCTAAAACAGCTTATATTTTAATATGGAGGGAGTATTTGCCAAGCTAGATGGCTCAGAACCACAGAAACTATTTCCACGGTCCTTAAAGACATGCACGAAAACACTTTTGTGGTGCTTAGGTTAGCTTGCAATTATCAATCTTCTATTAAAGCCTGCATGTCAAACAAGCCAACGAGGGGACATATTTAAATCTAACGTACCATTTATTTCCTTTTGTTCAAATATAAAACTCATTTCATACATTTCTTACGTGGTATCCATTTCTTAGACATTCTTATGTTCTTGATTTCATTCTTCGTGTAAAAATTTAGAAAATGGGGGCTTTGAGCCCCTCCTCGCTCTACGGACACTGAATCTACCAAACTAGCTATAGAAAGAGGCTTCTCTTCTTTGTAAACAAACAAATGAACCCTCCTTATCTAGGAAGGTGAATCTTTGTCTTCCAAATGTCCTTGAGCATCTCGTCTTTACTACTAGGAAAGCAGCTATCCATGTGTTGCCTATCAATAGCACACCACCACAGCGTGGCGCACCAAAGTCTAGTGCGCCACTAATAGACCACTTATCTGTGGCGGACCACCAAAAGGGTGCGCCACGGTTAGGGAGCGAGGGGTACCCCTTATCCGTGGCGCACCACCTACCGATACGCCACATGTATTCTGCTTACCTGTGGCGCATCAATAGGTGAGACGCCACGAATAAGGAGGTGTGGGACAGGTATTTTTCAAAACTTACCTATGGCACAACCAATAATGTTGCGCCTCTGATAGGCCACTTATCACCACCAAAATGTGCGCCACAGGTAAGTTTAAAAAAACTGCTCACCCCCTGTGGATCGCCTTTTTTGTTTGTGAAAACACTTTAAATTTTAAAATCCTTTGCACGTAGGTAAGTAATATGGCCTAGTTTGTAGGAAAATTAACAAACATGAATTTTGACTTTTTTTCAAAAAAAGTAATGTCTCGGTAAAACAGTCATAACTTTTGCATACGACCTCAGTTTAAAAACAATTATATTAAAAATTCATCTACACGAAATTCTACAACCTCTCACAACCACCTACAGTCGTTTACCGACTTTTTAGAATCTCAAAATTTGAAAAGGAGAAAAGTTACATAAAAAATAAGGTTTTTTGCTACAATTTTTTTTGGACCACTTATCCGGAGCACCCTATTGTGGTGCGCTACGGATAACCATGGATGGATTTCAAATATGACCCGCCCCCTCTCCTTCTCCTCCCTTCTTTTTTCATCTTATCCTCCCCTTCTCCTCTTCTCATCCTCTCCTTATCCTTCTTCTTCCCTTCTTCTGTCCTTCTCCTCCCCTTCTTCTCATCTCCTTCACCTCATATCATATCCTCTCCTTCTCCTCCTCTTCTCTCCTTATTTTCCTCTGCTTCTTCTCATCTCCTTCTTCTCCCTCTACTTTCTCCTTCACCTTTACATCTCCTTCTCCTCCACCACTTCTCCTATCTCCAGCCGCCGCGCCATACTTGAGCTCCTCCTTGCCATAAGCCCGTCATCCTCGTGCACGGTCGCGAGCGTCTCCTACCGGCGTGGCCACGACCTCCTGAACCTACCTATGGTGGTAGGTTGCGATGAACTAGTGATGGCTGTGAAAATAGCCATCATTCTTCGCGTTTAAATCATATTTTAAGTCAAATAATTGACCAAAAATCTCTCTAGCCTTACTAGTAATGACTAATTATTTAAAAAATGTGCAATTCTTGGTTTTAATTTGTGTTGTGCAGGAAATCACACTTTTAAGGCGAAATTAGGAGCATTCATTGAAGATTATCACGTTGCCTACCCAGCCAAGCTAACTAGGGTCGAAGAGGAGCCTATAGGAGGCTTAACGACCAGTCGTATGGGGAAGCCCCACCCATACAGTCCGCCCATAGTGTGTGGTGTTGGCTTCGCTATGTTAAAGACAACAACTTTGGTGAATACGCCTATATATTTCGAGACTCCAACCGTCATGTAGAGAGCTGCCATTCTCAGATTGCATCACAACCTCACCAAAGGATATTTAGCACCATAGTTCATCCTCTCCATCCTCCATCCACGCCATAGACATAGCCACCATCTTGTACTTGATATCTCCTTGTGATTTGGTGACCATTGTAAGAATATTTGATTTCAATCTAAGTATTTTGCACAAGTGTTTTCTATCCTTGATCTTATTGTTATGAGTGATTAGTCCTCACGGGCTGTGGGTTAGAGTGAAACCTCATGGCGATTATGTACATCTAATATATGGAAATATTGTGTGGTGATTGAATAAGAGATATGTATCTCTATTTCTTTCTCTTGTCTCAATCCATGGATTTGTGGGTACCCAAGATCCCACGGATTGATAAAGACTTGAGGTGAGATGAGTAGTGAACAACTATTTCAGGCGAAACCCACTAACAGTAAGGGGAGTACGGTCTTATTTAGGGATCCACTTGGGAGTAACAATAACATCACCATTCTTAAGGCTTTGATTTGTATTTTACTTAATAATTGGTATAACCCGGTGCTTCGTGGTATAGCGGTTGGATAAAAAGTTGCTATGCCTATGGATCGTAGGGGCTTTAGTGTTTATGGATATGTTGCCCACAATCCTATCTATATTAGATCATTTCACACATGAATGCTTTTTTATTCTCTTTATCCCATATGTATGTGCAGTTGCAGGTGAATCTTCAACACTAGCCTATTTCCATCTATTGCAACAACCAACGATTCAAAGTAAACTAGAAAGGTCTGGTAAACATAAACTAAAACGCGTAAACAAGTCTTCTAGAAGTTCCTTATATTTTCCATACAGCAATTGTTTCCCAAGGTTTGATAAACCTAGGTCTACTAGGGAAAAAGCTACTATACTGCATCCGTAATCCGGATGGAAGGTATCAACCCTCTTTTTGGCGCCGTTGCCGAGGAACCAATTCGCTATCCTAGTGAGGTCACTAGAGACCTTATTTTTAGTTTTACTTTTGTTTTTAGTTTATTTCTTGTTATTAGTTTACTTTTTGTTATCTATTGAAAATCCCCAAAAATAGTTACTTTTTTTCTCTTATTCCAAAAATAATGAAAAGAAAAGATCCATGGCTCAAAATAAGTTTGGGGAGTATGCTACTCCCAATAATGATTTTATTTGTGCACCTATTAGTCAGCCCGATGTTGAAGCGGAAACTTATGAAATTAAGCCTAACCTTTTGAGTTTGGTTTAGCAGAATCAATTTAGAGGCTTAGATGTTGAGGACTCTGGTTTGCACCTAAACACATTCACTAAGATATGCGACATGATGCGCATAAGAGATGTTGACCCCAATGCGGCCAAATTATACTTATTTCCTTTCTCTTTAAGAGGAAAGGCTAATGACTAGTTGCTAGCTTTGCCTAAAGGCACTATTACATCTTGGGAGGAATGTACTAATATTTTTATGACTAAATGTTTTCCTCCAGCTAAGACTATGCAACTAAGGTCCAACATAACAATATTTAGACAAGAAGACCGCCAACCACTAGTTCTTGCTTGGGAGAGAATGAAGGAAGCGGTCATGAACTTCCCTAGTCATGGGATGGAACAATGGCTTATACTACATTTATTTTATAATGCTATTAACCCAATATCTAAGTCTATGCTAGATACCATAGTAAGAGAAACCTTCATGGGGAAGCAAGTGAATGCTGCAAAACAACTTCTTGATGATATGCAAAGCAACCATGCCCAATGGCATTTAGAGAGAACCTCATCAAAAAGGGTGAATTCAATCACCGAGGAGCACAATGAAGAGATTAATTTAAAGGTAGATGAGTTAGTAAATATTGTAAAGGGTAAGGAAGATACCCAAATAAATGCTATCACTACTGATACTAATGAAGTCAATTTTATAGCTCGTAATCCTTATAACCCTGCATGGAAGAGTCAAAACTATGGCTAGAACTTTCAAAACCAATATTCTAATCCTGTTGGTGCTCCAAATAATAATAACTTAAATAATCATAATGGAGCAAATCATGGTAATCTCCCATTTGAGAATTCTTTAAAAACCTTTATGCAAGCACAAACTGATCAAAATAATGTGCTTATTAAAATAACGGAGAACCATGACAATATTATTGGTAAATTATCTAACCATGTCGTTGCTATTAGGAATGATGTGTAGGCTCTATAGGAAAGAACCAAGACCATGGAGGCACAATTGAGAAAGATAGCCGAGAGTCAAACTCTCATACTTGCAAGATTGGCGACAAATCCCTAGCTAAACCTGGTGGAAGACCTCAAGATGATGAGGGTAGAATAAAAAGATGAGAATCCTGAAGATATAGACTATAGCAATGCGCCATCACCGGACTATACTATGGAAGATCTTCTGAAGATGATCACCCTGAAAAACCATGGTATTGAACAAGGTAGAGATGTCATGTACCAATAGTTTATAAAAGAAGTAGCATCAAAGGTACGTGAGTTAGAGATGGTTATCTTTTAGTGGCTCAAGGATGAGCTAATGTGGCACTTATACACTAATATGAGAGATCCCTCTCACAATAACTATTCTCTAGGAAAAATATGATAGGGACATATACTATTGCTGGCTTAGTGATGAGTAATAACTTGATGTTGATGTTGTTGTGGCTGACTTATTCTTGATCAGCTGGCTCCTCTTCTCCTTGTGCTTGAATTGCTTATCCTTGACCTATTGTTACCTGCTCCTCCTAGTGATTGTCTTGAGCTTGATCAGGTTCTACATCATATTGATGACCATCTCTTACCAGCTCCTGATATGATCTGATCCTTTTAGTTGCTAGCTTGATCTTCTCGTCCTGTTGCTCCTTGAGCTATGGTCTTGATTAAGTAACCATGGTGGTATTTCTGTGGATATGAATATGGGTGAATAATCGTAGTGGTCTTGTGGCGGTTCTTGGCTGTGGAAGAGTGAACAGGGATATAGTGGTGATGCTACGACTGCCTTCTCTTGTTTCTGTACTTCTGGAATGTGCTCTGATTGACAACACACACATGTAGTGGTGTGTGAGCTGCTTGCCTGTCCACTTCCTGTTTGTGGATCATCTCAAGTGAAACTGGATCTTTTCCTAGGTTTAAACTGTTGCTATTTTACTTTAACATGGTGAAACTTGCCCCTTTATATCTATGATGGTGGACGGACACAATCTATTGAATAAGAGCAGATTCTACTTTGGTGAAACTCGTCCCTTTTTATCTTATTGCTCAATGACGAGAACAACAATGCACCTCACTGTTAGCATGAGACTAAAAAATACTAACCATTTCTTTCTTTTATGATTGGTTTTTCTTTTTTTTGTTTCACATGGATCAAAGTGAAGATAAAGAAATGAAGGATAGAGGATACATGAATAGATAAGAACCTAGTTTAAGCTTTCTTTTTATTATTTTTTTATAATTATCTTTTCTATTTGGATACTTTAAGAACATTGTAATATTAGAAATTTAAATAAAGATCATTATTCCATTTATATAATTGTATTTGATTGCTGTTTTCCTATTTCCATGTATTGTAAAATCTTGGAAAAAATATAATTGTAACATAATTATTTACTTTAATTTTGTAATGACAATCTAATATTTGTATGATGAAATAAAATTAACTTTTTCTCTGTTATTATTTGAAAATTATGATTATTATATCATATTTGGAAATGGAAATCCATTTCTTTATTTATTATTATAATTCAATTACCAATGATGATTCAATTTCATATTCTTTTTGAATTCAAATATAGCATTCAAATATTCAAATTTGAACTATTTTCCCCTCAAACACAAGAACCCAATAGAGGTAATGTCGAAATCCATCTCACCCGCCCCGATGTTTCCATCAGAGCAAGAGAGACTCTGGTCCCCTACACCTCTTTTAGTTTTGCGGGAAAATTCTTCGGATTTTTTGATGCATGAATGCAATGCACACATCTGTGGTCTCTCTTCTCTGACCTAAAACCCTGGGATCTTATATAGGTTGTGGTCGCGGCGAGGTGACGATTGCGAGGAGATGGCGGTGAGATGACGACAACACATGCACACCATATCCCGCTTTTTTTGAATTTTGAAAAAATTATCTGTGGTACACCATACCCCCATGAGCCGTAGATAAATTTTCATATCCCGCCTTTTTTTAATTTTTAAAAAACCTATCTGTAGCGCACCGTACCCCCATGCACCATAGATAAGTGGAGCGCGTCCCCACATGCACCACTGATAAATATTATAAGTGGTGTGATGATAGTTCACATGGGTATACCCTATGGGTACTCGTGTTTAGCCTATACGTTTCAGCCCAAGAGGAACCCGCAGGAAAATTGAAGCCCAACAAAGATTAGGATGGCCCAAGTCCGGAGGAATGCAACTCCTTGAAGGACACGACAAGCAATAGATATATTTTCAAAAGGGTGAAACCCTAATCTATAACTGACTCGGCTTGCTATCTTGAGACCTAGCCTTCCTATATAAAGTCTAGGAGGGGGAATCGAGAAGGATATCCGCAACCCTAGTTTACACACCACCAGATTACATCTGTGCACTCCCAGTAACTTTCGAATCCTCGATAATCAAAGAGCAGACAGGTAGGAGTAGGGTCCCTTTCGAGGGCCTGAACCTGGGTAAATCGCGTGTCCCTGATGTACTTGTTTGCTAGCCGATCGATGCCTCTAGTGCTCCGCAATTCTTGTAACCCAAGTCCATCAACGATGGGCATTGATGAGTTAACCCCTCGTCAATTGGCATTGTCTGTGGGAATCGGGAGTGTTGATGTTGCGGCTTCCTCGGCCCCATCAACTGTGATCACAACTGTGATCTACAACTCTGCCTCCTCTTCGGCACCTTCGACTTCACCGTTCACTCATCGGTGAGCCGCCCGGACTTCGAGTCTGTGAGCGACGGGATCAACATGACGATAGGAAGCCTACACTTTTAGGTCGGTTAGATCAGCATGGACTGCTTCCCCGATCACCCACAAGCTCCTTCGATTGCCCCTGGATCGTGGTTCCCACCACCGATTGTCACCCTGAGCGAGCTCAACGCCTCGGCATCAGCTTATGATACGAATAAGTCCGATCTGTGCGATCTGATGTCAAAAGATGGCGTTTATGGCTCCGGATCTAAGAGTTGTGGAAGTGTTAGCTTCCCCAACCACTACATGTGCGCCGCCATCAACCATGGTGGCAGTGGCACTCAAGGCAACACCAGCAACCAGGGGCCAACAAACGGTGCCCATGTTAACGGGCACACCAACAGCCCCGTCAATGGTGCTCCTATAATCAGCCCTATCAACGGTGAATGGCCCGTCCCTCCCAACCCCGACAATCAAGGAGAACACGCCAACAACGGGTCAGAATGCCAGCAAATCCACCTCAATCAAGCCGAATGGGCACGATGCAAGGAGGCCCTATAGGGCAACCCCTGCCACCATACGCACCACGCGACATGATGATGGGGTACCATTGGCTACTCATCCAGGAGTTCAAGCGCCAGCAGGCGGTGAACGTGCAACTCGTAGAATGCAAGAAGGCCACAGATGAGTCGAGTGCACGACAGGCAGCACTCTCCACAATCGGTGGATCCTCCTCAAAGGCAATGGACATGCAGTCACCAAAAGGTGCTCTCGACTGGACCACCTCAATGACAAAGATCGGGACGAGGCAACCAGAGCCCTCGACTTCTCGTTCATGTCGGTGGACTCGTGGGGTAACATGATCTCGAAAACACCGCATGCCGCGGTGATAGCAGCTACCATGCATCTGCTCACCAACCAACCACCAGCCGGAGATCCACAATCTACCGTGCATCGGTCCGCCATCACCGAACTTGGACTGGTAGAAGCTACGCTGGCCAAGGATCCAACACCAAAGCGGAATAAATGCAAGGCTCCATCTCTAAAATACTACTCTTTGTCTTCCAGTGAGGATGACCACGACCTATCACGGACGATGTAGCTCGCGGCGACAAGACCACGATTAGGACGTGCGTGATGAAATCACACAGCGCAAGGTTGACAAGATGCACGCCAAGCACGCTTACTCAATAGAGTCAGAGGATGAAGGAACAGAGCTTCGCAATATCAGCTACTTCAGAAGAGCCATACGGCAGATGCAAATGCCGAAAGGGTTCAAACTTCCTTCGGAAAAACCGAAGTTCGATAGCCTCTAGGACCAGAAGATCTGGTTGGAAGACCACATCTCTTCCGTCAAGATGCACGGCGGGAACAAGTGCACAACCATGCAATGCCTCCAGCTGTAGTTGTAGGGCGCTGCTCACGCATGGCTCAATAATCAGCCTCGCGGATCGATCCGTAGCTAGGAGGAGCTAGTGTATAACTTCATCCGAAACTTCCAGGGCACCTGCAAGCAGCCCATGTCAATCAAAGAGCTCAGGGCCTGCTGCCAAAAGCCGAGCAAATCCCTGCGCTGCTATATCAAAAGGTGATCCATCATCAAAAATTCGGCGGAAGATATCTCCGAAGATCGCGTAATTGACACGTTCAATGGCGGTGTACGCCGTAGAGAGCTCAGGGAGGAGCTAGGACACACGAATCTCAAAACCATCGACCACCTGATGGACATCGTGAATCGATGGGCGAACGGAGAAGACTCGCTGAACAACAACCGCGTCCGCACAGACGACGAGGACGACCTCAGCCGTAGACACGACTACCGAGGAAAGCATCTGCTATGCGGTTACGAGGACCATGAGGAGGTCAACATGGTCGCGGATGGCTACATCGACAAACGCAACGAGGGTAAATGCAGCAGCGAGTATCGTAGCAGCAGCGACTGGGATAGTGGGAAACCTACGCAAGTTTGGCAACGCCGAACTCATGACGATGCACCTAGAACATCCATCCAGGAGTGGTTGTATGTACCCTACAACGGCCACTTCAACATCAACAAATACGATGGCAAGAAGAAATCCAGCTACCTCCTCAAGGACTGACGTGAGTTCCTAAAGCTCCACGAGGGCTACGCCCAGCTACATCGTGATGCGATGATTCAGGGGTACGGTACTGCCCTAGGTGCCATAGATCATGGGGCACCACCACCACCACCCAAAGGACCCGTGCAGCCTGTGGCTATGCCGGTGCAAAACAATGGAGGCGAGCAATACCCGTGACCACTCGAGAACATGGGCATGATCCAGAAGGGGCGTCCCTCAAACAGGGTGCCAAAAACAATCACTTGCCAAGTCAATTTGGTAGTCAATGCCCCTCACTCAACCCCTGAGTACCTCAGCGGGTCGGAGTGCTTTATCACCTTCGACAGGAATGCCCACCCGCGCTAGGTCCCTCACCTAGGCCGTTCTCCGCTGGTGCTCGAGGCACATATCGGCGGATTCGAGATGAGTCGAGTCTTCATGGATGGCGGCAGCGACATCAACCTCATGTTCGCCAACACCTGCGCGCCATGCGGATCCCCCTCTCTAGCCTAGAAGCATCCGAAACAACCTTCCACGACATTGTCCTAGGGAAAGGAGTATACCCCCGGGCAAAATCTGGCTGGATGTCATCTTCGCACGCCCGCAAACTTTCGACGATAGCACCTCGAGTTGGTGGTCAACTGGCCCTTGTAGTACCACACTATCCTCGGACGTGTCGCATTCGCAAGGTTCATGGCGGTCCCGCACTACGCATACCTGCAGATGAAGATGCCAGGACCTAATGGCATTATTACCGTCAATGGAAGCTTCACCAAGTCAGATAGCTGTGACAGGGAATTCAACAGAACCTCCCAGTCCTTCGGCATGCAACAAGAGCTAGCGAGGCTCAAGGAGTCGATAGACAATAGTCTTACTCCTGTGAGCAAGAAGAACGCACCGGACCAATCCTTCGACTCAATGGTGAATACCAAGGCAGTCCAGGTCCAACCGACGGACCCGACCAAGAAGGTCCTCATCGCTAACAACCAGTGTCCCGGATCACGCTCGTCGAATTCCTCCATGAGCGTTGGGAAATATTTGCTTGGTGTCCTGTGGACATGCCAGGAGTTCCTAGGGAATTTGCTGAGCATGCACTCAATGTGTCTCTAGATGCAAGACCATTCAAGCAGTCGATGCGTCGACTATTAGAACCAAGAGCCAAGGTGGTTGGCATGGAAGTCAACAGACTCCTTGACTCCAATTTTATACACGAAATCAAGGAAAGCACCTAGGTAGCTAACCCCGTGCTCATTCCCAAAAAGGACACGGATATCCTGCGGATGTGCGTGGACTTCACCTCCCTCAATAAGCAATGCTCGAAGGACCACTTATGTAACACCCTTAAATCGGTCTTATGCAAGTTTTAGCGATTCCCGCCAAACCCGCATAGAAACGATTCAAAGATGCCTACCAGGCACTTGCGTGTGGGTGGAAAATGAAGTAATATCATCAACGACTCAACGAGTCAAGAATATAGATATACAGTACAAAGATCCAAATCACCTTGAAAACGATACAACATCTGAGTACGGATAAGATGCAAATGGGCTAAGAGCCCTGAAGAATAACCAATGGCGTCCATAACCCTGCCCAGGCCAAGCCGGAAGGGCAAGCCTGGTATAACGACGTCGATCTCAAACTTGCTAAAACAAAAGTGAAGGGTTCTCTAGCAGAAAACAAAAAAAATTCCTACATTGAAACCACCTAACGCCCAAGATCTATATATGTAGTAATGCAGTAATAACCGGAGCGTATAGAATACATACCCTTGTAGACCGTACGCGGTTAACGTTCCAAGGGGAGCATGGTTGAAGTAATCGAACTCGTAGCCTACCTCAAGGTCGCGATGCTCCTCGCAGGTCACCCCTTGCTCCTTCTTCATCGTGCAGTAGCTCCGGCCCACGACATCCAAGGTACCCCAAGTGTAGCCCCTCGTGGTTTCGTAAACATATGGTGTATGATGATGACCTCCGACTCCTAGATCCCTGCCGGGAGTGCGGAAGTAGATCTCCGGCTTGGAATCCCTCAGCGCAACAGCGTGCTGCAGGTGCGTCATCTCTTGCGCGAATAGTCCTTTCTTGGGACTGCGCCAATGCATGGAGACAACTATGTAGAGAGAGAGGGAGGAATTCTCTAAGGAAAATGCCTCGAGAACATCTCAAATTGTGTTGTCTCATCCCAACCATGGGCACCCCTTTATATAGGGGGAGGGAGGTGTGCCCTCTCCTTTGGGTTTCCCATGTGGGACTATTCAAGGGAGAGAGGGGGAGGTGCATGGGCCTCATGGGCCAGCCAGCCAAGGGTGGGCCCCACCCTGCACACAACCCTAGGATGGCAGGGTGGGCCCCCTTGTGGCGGCTAGGCCTTGGCCCTTAGCCCTCCCCTCTTGCGGTTTTCCCTCATGGGCCCTTTTTCCCTAGGAAGTTTGGCCCATTAGTGGAATACCCCTTCAAATTAGATTTTAATATTATATTTAATATTAACTACATTAATTAATATGTAAATACATATTACAAAATCCGATTTAACCCGAAACACCTCTCGGCTCCCTTTCGATTTCCTCCGAACAACTTCGAAACTTTCCCAGAACGATTTCGGTTCTCTCACGGAACTTTTCCGGTTTCCTTTTCTCTTTCATATGGTGATTCTAGCTTATAGAAGATCTCTAGCTCATTGTACCCTTAAGTGTATTTCCCCACGGCTCGGGTATGGCATAGACATGATCTCCATCAATGATCAATAGAAGGACCGGGATGCCCATAATGACCCTTGTGCATTCCATGATAATAATGTCGTTTGAACCATAACTGTCGTTTCCCATTCCCTTTGCCACTTGATACCTAGTTGACCCAAGATTTGATCTATGGTATCTCCATACCTTTGTTCGATCTCGTTATCAATGAACTTGTTTTCTCATTCCCATGTCGTTACATTCCGTGACCTAGTCACATGCTTGCCAGCTTTGTTAATGCAACATTGTGGAGATGGCCACAAATGTATCTGTCCGTTACATGGATGGGCAAAGCCTGGTCTTGATATGTACTCCTCTACACGCCCCTTTGAGAAACCTGAGCGGAACCTTTTTGGTCATATATTCATGGAATGATACTTGATAACCATCTAAGCAACCTCCAGAACGGTGATTTGTATTATCTCACAGTCTAAGGATTAGTTTCCGAGACTTCCTTAGTTTATCATTAATGGTGAACTTTGTAACTAGATCTCATTATGATACAACTTGTTGGGCTATTTGTCTATCACATCATTCAACTAATGACATGACCTCATTGTCAATTTGCATAAATGCCCATGATCTCGAAACCCTAGATCATCCTCATGACCAATGAACTAGTTCGCTAGAGATAACTAGAGACTTGGTTTGTTTACATACCACACATGTATTAATATAGTTATAGCACAGTATGAAACCATTATGAACTAATTGAGATATGACAATAAAAACCTATTTATTATTTGTCTCTAGGGCATATCTCCTTCAGTCTCCCACTTGCACTAGAGTACAAATAATCTAGCTCGCATTTTATTCATCATAAACCATATCACATATGCGTTTATTGATCATACATGCTTATGGAAAATGTCATGTCCATGTTCTGTTTTACCAGATCATTATGTCTTTGCAAATCATTAGTGTCTTCCTAACTTTGACATTCATACCATTATCTCATAATGGATTGAAGTATTCGTTTGGTGAAAAAGTGAGACTTTGTTTCTAGTATTTACCGTGACGGTCGCTTTCACTATTGTCACGTAAACTTTGAACACACTTTGCACTCCTTTGTGTGTATATATAGTAGTTATGGCAATAGAGTGAGGTTTGTATCTAGGAGCCAGTAGTGACGTTAGATCAGCCACAATGAGCTTTCTCATGGGCACTATGTCCTGGGACCTACCCTCTGCGTAAAGACGAACTAGTCCCGCCACAACAATATACATCACGTCAGATGGAGCCTTATACTTCTATATCTATGTACATCCTAGTGCATGAAATGCAACTATGCGCCTTACTTTGCTTCTTGCCATTTAAGGACAAACTTAATTATAGTTCAGTGATTAACTCAAGAATCATTTCAAGACATGTTCTTCCAGTTAAGAGCTTGTCCTTCCAACCAGAATCCCGGGTCACATTACATCGAGTATACAATATGGTTGTATGGAAGAACCTATGACTAAGGCATAGGAGATGCAACAGACATCTTTCTTTCTTTTAACCATAGTTGTAATACTAAGACTAACTCAATGATTCATACAAGTAAGAACCTCTTTCTTTTCCTTGTTCCATTCTGAACTACTTCAGAATCTTATCTAGGATATTTTGAACATCTTCAGAATCAAGTCCAGGAAGCATTCAACTATGATGTTTATTAAACTTACCAATCTATCTTGATAGATCTCATTGTTTAATAACTTGTTCAACTTCATCCATATTTACTAACTTAAATTCTATAAATACCAATCACATCATTCATATGTGTTTTCCACATATCTTAGAATGATTTCATGCTCCCACTCAAATATGGCATCCATATATGAGATCCAAGGATCTCACTTAGCTCCCACTCAAAATATGTCTGCTACATATTAAGATTTGTCCAAGCTACTTAGCTCCCACTCAAAATATGTCTCTTACATATTAAGATTTGGCCAAGCTAATTAGATCCCACTCAAATGCAGGTCCTCTTGATAATCTTGGACATTCGAAAATTCTTTGATCACCATCAAATCGAGAATTCTAGTGAAGAGACTTCAATATCCATATATTGCTGGTGTAAATCCAATAGACTCAAGAATCGCTACATTTGTAGTCAACTCCTTGAATTTGTCCACACTTTGTGACAAATCAAGCTTTACGTCTCCATTAAGTTTCATTTCCATCTATGACTTTGAAGTCATTCAGAAATATTAAGTAAACTTCTATACTTAATAAGATCAAGTAGCATATTACTTTGCAATCTTAAATGTAACTTAATATAGGATTTTATGACTCCTGGTCATTTCTCGCACTTAGGTCCATCACGCTTCTTTGTAATTGTAGGTATGTCTTGTTCATGACAAGTGAATCAATAATATATTTCCACGAACTTGTAGTGTATACATTGTTGAATCCTACTTTCTTTAGTAAAAGTATTCATTGAAACTTTATGATCATTATCATTAGTTTCTTCTCTATTTGTAGAGTTTGGTTTCACGAAACAAATTTCGCTATGCTACTCAACAATTAGGAGGTAAGGTCAAATACCTTGTTTTGATCTTTTACTCTCTTCCACCTGTATCTTCATCAAGACACATCAACTTTGGACAACAGCAGGTTTGCCCCTTGTGGAACATGTATTCATAGTTGCCTAAGAATATGCTACAAAGACTTGTTTATTCGCCATGATTTCGAATTATTGAAACCTCTAGAAACTCGAACATGCCATAACTCTTATGGTGTTGTTTCCAAGAATCTTTAGATGTTCCTTTGTATGTCAACCGAGTGTTTGCTCATTTCGATCTGTAAGTCTAAACGATAACTATAAACCTGCTAAGAGATAATATTATACCATATGTATCTAATACATAATGATATTTATACATTTCAATACACTTTGAAATTGCCCTATTATCATAATTTTTGAAACCTCTTTCACATGTCCTTTTATGCTAAAATTAAAATAAATACTTTAAATATGTCGATCAAATTGAAGTGACTTTTGTATTCTTGTTAATTCAATATCCTCCTTCACTTTGAAATCTTTTGAACAATTCAAAATAGTTTCAAACTTATGTTTCATTAAGTAAATACTCATATTCACTTAAATCCATAATGAAGTATGTAATGATTTCCACTATTTGTTAAAATACGATACTCTATTATGTATAAAGTTCAACATTTCTTTGCATATCACCGTTTTACCAGAATGCAGAGTTTTAGTCATTCTGCCCAACGAGGCATGGTTTTACAAAGTCTCTAGATTAAGCATCTAAGACTCCGATCTTCATTTATAATGAAAAACATGCAATAACCAAAATGACTTAAACTATAGTGTCATGTCATCATTAAACTTTGGATATCTTTTACCATTCTAATCCTTTATAAATGTTTAAACTATTATCATTGACATAGTGATGAGAATAACTCATGTATAATCGTAATGTGACCATAAAGGTATTATTCATAACAACAGGACAACATGCTTGTAACTTATTCATGTGAATAATCGGCTCGCCAAAAGCAAGACACACAAACGAGGATTACAAAATTATATTCAAGTCCACTAATCCAAATGATAAACCTTTGAGGAAAGGGGTGATGTCGGCCATCAACTATTTTGCTTGCCGTCATCAAGCCACATTGCCTCAATTGTAGCAATTCTTAAGAAGACCATCCTATTTTCACAAAACGGGACAAGTATCCAATACTTATGTAAACTGCAATGAGTTTTGCAAGAATTACATTTATAACTTTGTATATCTAACATATACCCTTTTTCATTCATGACCTCCATTGCAATCAAGCCCTTCTGAGAGTTCATAACTCTAATGCAAGATTGCTAAGTGTTTCTCCAAATATTCTCTTTTTCATCCATCATGGAAGAAAACTCATCCAATGGCTCATACTTTATGTGCCTGATCTTGCAGAATACAAGATTGTAATCCAACTCTCCATCGAATGGAGAATGACTTATTGGATGATTACGGAGAACACACAAACATTGTGGAGTCATCGGATTATCTCCTAATGGTCAAGTTATCAAGAAGAGAAGATCACCTTTTACGAGGATATCCCTCAGGCGTGGGTATTAATCTATGAAGTTGGACCCTTTGGCTAAGCTCCATATCCAGGAATAAATTTTCCATGGTCGCAAAGGACCTCGATGGGATAGGCCATGATCTACTAAGATATTTGCAGATAGACATCTATACTAAGTTCATAATATGAGTTCAATCCTAATTGAGCTCCCACTAAAATTGTGATCCTCTGGAAGATTTTAGTGATCACACGATCCCAATCTGCTACACCACCCCCGATCGTCACTGTCGGTAATGCAGTTTCAAAGGTAGACATTCCCCAATGTCAATCACATCAACCATGTGACTCATGCTCAACCTTTCGGTCTTTTGTTTTCCAAGTCCCATGTCTGACATGATAGGCTTGCCAAATCTAACTTGTGTGTATTTGCTATGCAACATGGCTTACACCCACTGTATGCAAACACAGATATGTCTGACACCCGATTGTCACGACCTGCCTCATAATGGAGAACTTTCTTGGGATTCACACATAAGGGGAACACTATCATTGGAATTATTTAGGGATTGTCTTATCTACTACCGTTGAGTATCTAATACTATCATACGATAAGATGTAAAACAGATATCAACTTCACGTGTATATTGTGCTATGATATGGTCCTTCTTCTTGTGCCTTGATCTCCATCTTGCTCTGGTGTGACGCCAAGTCTACGACGCCACAAGCAGGTCGTCCATTAGAACAATGGCTATTACTATACAACTTAGTAACATAAAAGTAAACTATTTTACCTTCGTAACGACCAATACCATATCATAACACAAGCCTCCTGCAAAATAAAGTTAGACGCCTCTACTTCATATTTGCAAGTTTTAAGTGGTTGTTAGGGATTTTGCAATAGAACCGTTTATAATCTACATACTTTCCAACCACAACAGGGATCCAACAATTTTCTCTACTACACCCCTTTCGGGGCCCTTCGTTGTAAATGCTGTATCAACTATTGAATGAGACATGATACATTGCAAATGTATCTATAATTTTTGATTTTCCATGCTTGGTTTTATCCACTTTCTTGTGTTTTGTTCCAACTTTGGAGTACTTTTCATATGATTTCTTGGAGTAACCTATTAACAAGAGCCACAATGCCAGCTGCCTGTTTTCTGCTGTTTTTGGTTCTAGGAAAGTCAGAAAATGAATATTCTCGGAATTGGACGGGACAAAAGCCAAAGTGCCTATTTTTCTGGAAGTGATCAAGTGCCAGAATACAAGACGGAGAAGGGCCAGAGGCCGGCCACACCACCTGGTTGCGCGGCCAGGCTTCGCCCGCGCCAGGGGGTATTGTGGTGGCCCCTGGTGAAATGGATCATATGGGCACCTAGAGGGGGGGGTGAATAGGTGCTACACCAATTTTTAATTCTTTTTCAATTTTAGGCTTAACACAAAGGTAAATTCTCCAGATAAACTAATGTGTGGAATTTCCCTATATGCAAACCTATCTACTAGCGAGTAAAGTGCGAGTGGAAGAGGAATGAGTGAACCGAAGTGAAGCACGCGGAGACACATGATTTGTTTGACCGCAGTTCCTTCCTTGTTAAGGGAAGTACGTCTGTGTTGGAGGGGTGGGCGGTACTAAGACCACCCGCCACAAAAGGTCTCACCCTGTTCTCCGATGGATCTCGCCACAACAGGCCTGATCCATCTTCCACTATAGGTACCCTTCGAGGTGGGCACCGGCGCCTTTACACAACTAGCGGGGCAACAACTCCACAACAACTTGGAGGCTCCCGAAATGACAACAAGCTGCCACAAGAACAAAGTTGTCAAATACAATAACAAGATCTAGGTATTAACAAGAATACTAGATCAGGGATTTCTCCAAGTGAATGGAGAGGAGTTGAAGCGCTTGATTCTTGATGTTGATGATGAACTTCTCCTCCTTCAATTCCACCAAAGATCAAGACCTTCGGGTGGTTGAAGTGGGAGATCGAGATTTAGAGCTCTTGCACAAGGTCTGGTCAAATTCGAGTGAATCAAGAGTTCTGGACGTTGGGGAAGAAGGGGTACTTATACCCCCTTCCAAAAACCAGCCGTTGCACACTTTGGGGGCCGGATTATCCGGCCCAAGTGGCGGCCGGATTATCCGGTCTCAGGAAACTCCGCCCTAGACTCGGAATCTCCCGCAGAAAATCCGCCCCCTCATAGTGAGACGCGCCGAGCTTGCCCTTGATCATCTTCTGGGGGCCGGATTATCCGGTCCTATGCGAAGGCCGGATTATTCGGCCTGGGGAAGAAAAACCGCCCCAGTTCGGATTTTCCGGGAGAAAATCCGACCGGATACTGAGCGACGCGCCTTTGCTCCTTTTGCTCGAAAACTGGGGGCCGGATTATTCGGCCCTTGCGAAACCCGGATTATCCGGCCTGGGGAGGAAAAACCGCCCCAGTTCGGATTTTCCGGGAGAAAATCCGACTGGACACAGAGCGACGCGCCTTGGCTTCCTTGAGAGATGAGGTAGGACGGATTATCCGGCCCTTGGAGGGGCGGATTATCCGCCCCCCCCCTCAAAACTTCCTGCACACTTAGCACACATGAAAAGTCTCCATAGTATTGTTATCTAACACGCAAAACAAAGGAAAACATGAAATGTTCTTTCAATCTCCCCCTTTTTGGTGTTAGATGACAATACCAGGATTTGCAGGAGAAAGACACAAGACAAACAGCGATAACTATGAAAGGGACTCCCCCTCAATGTGTGCATAATAGAGTTTTGCATTGGAATACAAATGCACACAAATAGGTGAATCTATTCCATAGACATAAGGGCAAAAGCACATACCACCAAAGTAGAGAATAGGCATCCTTGACAAAAATCACAATTATTATTGGATAACCATTATGAGCGCGCGCCTTCCGTGATAAACCTCCAGCAATAGGATATGAATAGATATAGCCATGAGCATAATCCATGATATGAAGTCCATAAGTACCATCCAGACAACCACATAAAGTCTCCAGACAGCCACATAAAGTCTCAACCACAAATCACAAACCACGAATTTAAAAGTTCTAAATGGGAATAAGCAAGAAATAACGAATAAAAAGTGCAAGTGCTTATGCCTGACCCATGCAAATCCACGGACAACCTAATAGAACTACTTCTCCCCCTTTGGCAGCGAGACACCAAAAAGGGAGAAGAGCGATGCTAGCGCCCCATGGGATCACTCATCATAGTCCTCGTCCTCGTCCTCTTTTGCATGCTCTTCCTCATTCTCATCCTCAAGTTCCTCAGTGTCACCTTCCTCATCATCAGCATCAACAGCAGGCGCAGAGGGGAACAAGTGACGCTCCAGCTCACCATAGTTCAGCCCGGAGGAAGAGTTCCACCGAGCATACGGAGTGGGAAGTGTAGGATCCAGAGGAGCACCTAAAGCGCCAGACACGTGGTGGAGAATTAGCTGCTGGGAGTGAGCCAACTCATGGTGCTGCCTGTATGCCTCGTACTGACCCTTGCGCGTGTCCACGCCCATGCAAAGAATGTGACGCCGGAACCAGTTTAGCTGCTTGATCTCACGGGCCACGGGAGGCACTGGGGGCCAACGAGCATCCCTCATGAGGCCCTCAGGAGCAGAGGAGGGGTGAGCAGTCTTCCGAACCTTGTTGTATTTCCTCTTGGCCTTGTGCACCAAGTCAATGTGGAACTCCTCGACAGGAAGCAGGTGGCGGATGAGCATCATAATGTATGGCGCATAGGGAATGGACAGACGGTTGAACATAGCATCACATAGCTCATGGTAGATGAAGTCCATGACATCCAACCTGTACTGCACTGACTCGTCCTCGCAGAAGGTAACCTCATGAGAAAATTGAAGTAGCTGAACAAGGTGACCACGGATGCTGTCATTGTTGCCCCCACTCGGTGTAATAGAGTCACGGAAGAGACCCACCAAGGCAGCATAGATGGGGGCAAGACCAGCCATAGTACCGACAATTCCATTGTCCACAGTGCACGGAGAGAGAGCTGCATCCTTGTTGGGCTTCAACTGAGTGATGATGCGGTGGCCACTGGCTCTATCCCTGCTGCGGAAGGAGTACCCCAGAACCTCAGCAAACACGTGAAAATCAGTAGTCATTGGCCTATCATGAGTCATCCACATCATAGTGCGACGCTCATCCCCACAAATCACCAAAGTGGAGAAGAACTGCTTCACCACCTCAGAGTCAAAGGAGCACTGGAGAGACATGAGATGGTGCAGCCCCATCCTCTCAGCCACATACATCACATCCACAAGATGCGCCTTCTCTAAGGCATCAGCAAGTACCAGAGGGTGCATAGGCCTAATGTTCAGCCTGGCATAGATGTCTTCATAAATCCCCTTCTGTTCGGCACACCAAAAGCGGGTATCCCCCAACTCATCATCACGAGGCAGCTCAGCAAACAAGTCACGGTGACGGATGGCAGAGAAGGAGACTGCATCCAAAGCCCTGTAGTTGATCTTGGGCTCCTTGCCCTTCCTCTTGGACACTCCCTTCCTAGTCCTCTTGGATTGTTCAGCCATTTGCCTCTCTTCGTTCTTCCTTCTCCTCAATTCAACTTCATCCACTAGGTTACCTTGACCGTCGTCCCGAAAGTACTTGGCGCGAGGACGGCGCTTGTAGGTCTTGGAAACACCGGAACCACCTGTGAGGAGAATAAAGGTGATAGCAAGGGGATAAGCATACACACAAGTCCAGGAGAGAGCATGGAAAAAGTAGTCAAAAAGTTCATAGGACAAAACTACTCAATGCATACACATAGTGAAACTAAAGCAGAATTGAATCTGTCAGGCCGGATTATCTGGCCTAGCCAGGGGCGGATAACCCGGCCCTGGCCGAAATTTTCAATTTCACCAAGAATGCATGCAAAAAAGTAGATCGGGCCTAGAAATTGTAAGACTACGAGCGAAAACACATCCTTCTACAATGTTCCACCCAACAAGATACACATCTAGCCAAAGATGGGGAGAGAGGGAGTTACCCTCACTCATTGGAGGAAGAACGCAGAGGAGAAGGTACCCGGAGGCGCGGAGAAGAAGATCCGTGGAGGCCTAGAAAATCCGGTGGCCGGAGAGGCTCCGGGGAGGGTGAGGGGCGGCAGGCAGTGGCTGGGAAGAAGGAGAAGTTCTGCTCGATATGAGCCCTTCCCCCCGAGTCCTGCCCTTTAAGATCGAATCCGCTAGGGCCGGATTATCCGGCCAACACTTGGGCCGGATTATCCGGCCTAAATTCTGGGATTCTGTTATACACAGAACCAGGCCCGCGCGTCCCCAAACAACACCCCCACAAGGTGTACAAGGGACTTGTGTGCAAGAATAGATGGCTTAGGGGTAGGGAAGGCTTAGGATTGAGAAAGCCAAACTGAGATGGTACTAGACACTCAAAATTGCAAAATCCAAATCAAATAGAAGCCAAGATTGAGTGTGATTCCCATAAGAACATGAGAGAGCAAATAACATCCAAAAGGATCCAATTCTCCACAAGGGAGAGGGCGGTGGCCGAAGCCACCTTTTTGGAGTGTATGGTGTGACACCGCGAAGATATATCTTGGGTTCACGACCAATACTCATCAATAAGCTCACATATCACAACATGATATTAAGAGAAATGATATAACTTGCTATTGGCATTATGGGGGGAGGGTTAGCCCAATAAGTTAGGACCACACTCCCCCTATATCCATGCCCACACCTAGACCAAACAAGGATTGAGACATACGAGTGAGTGCATGGGTAATCAAGACAAACTCCCGGAATCAATGATATTTAGCTCATTCCTCAAATAGCAGAATCTTGCTTCATCAAGTGGCTTTGTAAAGATATCCGCCAGTTGGTTCTTCGTGCTCACAAAAGATAGATCAATATCGCCTCGAGCAACATGGTCACGAATAAAATGATTCCGAATCTCAATATGCTTCGGCCTTGTGTGTTGAACTGGATTGTACGCAATTTTGATAGCACTTTCATTATCACATAAAAGAGGCACTTTGTCACAATTGACACCGTATTCCTTTAAAGTTTGCCTCATCCACAATAATTGAGTACAAGCGCTGGCAGTAGCAACATATTCAGCTTTGGCGGTGGAGAGAGATATACAATTCTGCTTTTTGGAGGACCAACATACAAGAGATCTTCCCAAGAATTGACAAGCTCCAGAAGTGGATTTCTGATCATCCTTATCACCACCCCAATCTGAGTCAGTATAACCACATAAAGAGAAATTGGAGCCCTTGGGATACCAGAGACCAAAGTTGGGGGAATGAACCAAATATCGAAAGATCCTCTTGACCGCCACTAAGTGGCTTTCTTTAGGAGCTGCTTGATACCTTGCACACTCCCACACTCAACACAATATCGGGTCTAGATGCGCAGAGGTAAAGAAGAGAGCCGATCATGGACCAGTATACCTTTTGGTCCACATCTTTACCGTGAGGGTTGAGTTCGAGATGACACTTTGTTTGCAGCGGAGTAGCGACACCATTTAGATCCGTAATCTTGAATCTCTTGAGCATGTCTTGGATGTACTTTGCTTGATTAATAAAGGTTCCTTCTCTAAGTTGCTTGATCTCGAATCCAAGAAAGAACCGTAATTCCCCCATCATAGACATCTCAAACCTGTCAGTCATAAGCTTTGAAAATTCATCGTTAAAAGCTTTGTTAGTAGAACCAAAAATGATATCATCTACATATAGTTGGCATACGAAGAGCTCCCCTTAACCTTCTTAGTAAAAAGAGTGGGGTCGATTTGCCCAACTTCGAAGCCACGATCTAACAAAAGCTCTTTAAGGTGCTCATACCACGCACGTGGGGCTTGTTTAAGGCCATAGAGTGCCTTATCGAGTTTGTAGACATGGTTCGGGAAGTTAGGATCCTCAAACCCCGGGGGTTGCTTTACGTATATCAACTCATGTAGAGGACCGTTAAGGAAGGCACTCTTGACGTCCATTTGCTGCAACTTGAAATTGTTATGAGCAGCATAAGCAAGTAGGAGACGGATGGACTCAAGGCGAGCCACAGGAGCATAGGTCTCGCCAAAGTCGATGCCCTCAACTTGGGAGTAACCTTGTGCCACAAGTCTTTCCTTGTTCCTCACAACAATGCCATTCTCATCTTGCTTGTTCTTGAAAATCCACTTGGTGCCGATAACATTGCGGCAATCTTTGGGTTTCTCCACTAGTTTCCAGACTTTGTTGCGCTCGAAATTATTCAATTCTTCATGCATAGCAACAACCCAGCCTGGGTCTTCAAGAGCTTCAAAGACCTTCTTAGGTTCCACCATGGAGATATGAGCTTGATGCTCTCCAAAACTGGCCAATTCTCTTCTTGTAGACACCCTTCATCGAAGATCACCAACAACCTTGTCGAGAGTGTGACCCCGCAACTCAAGGTTACGATCCGCCCGAGCCTTGCGACGAAGTTCAATAAGTTTGTTGTCTCTTGGTGGAGGAGATTCATCACTTGAGTCTTCATTAGAAGCATTTTCTCCGCCTTTATCAGTAGCTGGAACATCAGTAGCAGGTGGTGGAGATGCATGCCCTTGAGGTGAATCCGAAGCCATAACAGGAGGCTGCAGAACTGGAGAGTCAGGGCCGGATAATCCGACCGATGAAGAGGCCGGATAATCCGGCCTGGGAGAACTTGCAGCAGCTTCATCAGGAAGCCTAGGACTTGCTTGAACTGGCGAGTAGCCGGATAATCCGGTATCCACCGGAAAATCCGGCCTGGAGCTTTCTGGAGCATTTTGACCTTCAGCAGTTGATGGAGATGGTGTAGACGTTGCCCCCGTGGTTGAAGCATGTTGCGTATGTGTAGATGAGGGCTCTATATGAGTAGAGCATTGTCCTTCCCGGTCCGCCACAAGGGGTTCCTCAATGGGGCGGAAGAATCCCACGCCCATTCTTCTTATGGCATCTTGGGGTATTTCAACATCTGCATCACAAACACCAACTTGCACCGCACGGGAACCGTCATTTTCCTCGAACACCACACTACAAGATTCTACAACAGTTCTGGAGAGCTTATTGTAGACTCTATAAGTGTGGGATTCGGCACCATAACCAACAAAAATACCTTCTAGAGCCTTAGATTCAAACTTAGATAACGAACTCCTTTAATAAGAAAGAAACACTTACACCCGAATACCCGAAAGTATGAGATGTTTGGCTTGTTACCGGTAAGTATCTCATACGGAGTCTTGTCCAAAATCTTGCGGAGGTATAAACGGTTGGATGAATGACAAGCAGTAGAGATTGCTTCAGCCCAGAAATTATATGGAGATTTGAATTCGGCCAACATTGATCTTGCCATGTCCATTAGAGTTCGATTCTTCCTCTCGGCTACACCATTTTGTTGAGGGGTGTACGCAGCGGAATATTGATGTCTTATCCCCTCTTCACTTAGGAACTCATTTAAGGTGTAGTTCTTGAACTCTGAGCCATTATCACTCCTTATAGCCAGAATGGGGACGTTGTGTTGACGTTGAACCTCGTTGGCGAAGTCGATGACAGTTTGTTGAGTTTCACTCTTCAACTTGAAGAAATAAACCCAAGTGTATCTTGAGTAATCATCAATAATCACAAGCCAATACTTCTTTCCACCGAGGCTTGCATGAGATGGAGGTCCGAAAAGATCCACATGAAGGAGCTCCAAAATCCTTTTTGAAGAGATAATAGTTTTCCTTCGATGAGGAGAATCATGCATTTTCCCTTCAACACATGCCCTGCAAACACGATCTTTGGCAAAAGAGACATTTTCTTTTAGTCCAAGAATGTGGCCACCCTTGTGGAGACTTTGCAAAGTTCTCATATTGACGTGGGCTAGTCAGCGTGCCATAGACAACCCGTGTCAACCTTTCCGAATAGACACATCGGACCTATAGTGGTTTTCCCGAAAAGTCCACCACGTACAGGTCGTTTTCGACAATCCCACGAAAGCGACTTTTAGAGACTTGCTCCACAAGAGTACCACCAAATCAGCATCAATGTAAACTGCAAAGCCCATCTTACCAAGGGCACGAACTAAAAGTAAGTTATACCCGAGGGTCTCAACAAGCATGACGTCCACGAGAGAGATATCGTGAGCCACCACAACTTTGCCGAGACCCAATACCTCAAATTTTGACTTGTCACCATAGGAGACGGTAATGTGATCAAGGTTTGGCCGCATCTCCGTGATGATCTCCTTGCTTCCGGTCATATGACTCGTACAACCGCTATCGAGTACCCCTTTAGACCCACCGGAAGCATAGCCCTGCAAGAAAATTACTTCTTGGTTTTAGATACCCATTTTTCAATGGGTCCTCTCATGTTAGTAACAAGGGTCTTGGGAACCCAAATAGACCAAGGAATGTAACAATCATAAGGCCCTACATAACTAGCATAAACATCACCATAAGAATCACAATATAGTTCGAAGTTAGGATTGTTGATCCCTGCAAAACCATCATAATTAGTCTTGTCATTGGTAATGTTGCTAGTCTTCGATTGAGCAGTCTTCTTCTTCTTGTTTTTCTTGCTCTTTATCTTGGGTATGTAACCAAGACCTTCTTTACTGTTGTTTGTCTTTTGCCTGCTCAGTATCTCATCAACAACCCCTTTACATTTGTGTTGAGAACTCCTTGCAAGATCTTCTTTTCCAAAGGATGAAGAGGAGGTACTTGGCACATCATACCATTTCAATTGAGTTTGGAGCTGGTCATGAGACTCATTTAGAGTAGAATGATCACTCTTCAATGCCTTGTGAGCACTTTCAAGATCATCAAACTTCTCCAAAAGTCTAGCATGAACATCCCCAAAATCAATCTTTTCTTTCTTTAGTTTCTTTACCTTGGCAAGAGCATGGTCACGTTCTTTAATGAGCTGAGCTACAACTTCTTCTTGTGACTCCTCTAGGGCTTCGAGTGTTTCTTCCAAAGAAACTCGAGTTTCCTCTTCCTCTTCCAAGGTATTCTTCAAAGAGGCTATATCCAAGGCATCTTCTCTTTCTATTCTGCCCTTTTCTTCAAGGAGATCTTAGGCTTGAGCAAGTTGACTCATAAGAGCATCAAAATGGAATTTATGCTCACCTTGTAGGTTAGTGATAAAAGTATCCAAGGCAATAACTTCTTCTTTCATTTCAAGACTGTCATGATCATCCATATCCAAAATTATGTTAGTCTTAGGAAATGAGGAGTTAGAAGTTGATACCTCGGATCCTCTTGCCATTAGACAAATGGCGTTGTTGTTGATGGCGTTCTCGTTCGGCGAGTCGAAGAGAGAGGAGGGAGTCGATGTGGTGGCTATAGCAGCCACTTCGCAGGAACTATCATCATCCTCTTCATCTTCACTTGCGGAGGAGTATTCCTCTTGAGCTACAAGGACCATCTTGGGTTGCTTCTTGAAAGGGCCATTCTTCTTAGCAAACAGCTTCTTCTTCGGAGCTTTTGATTTCTCTTTGAGGATGAGCCTGCCACCATTGTCTTCTCTATTTTGATACGGACACTCGGCTACAAAGTGCAGTCTATCTCCACAGTTGAAGCAAGTTCTCAATCTTGGGCCACTTTCTCTTCTTCCATTTGACCCATTCTTGCGCTCAAGTTTAGACTTGGCTTTGGCAGGGTCCTTCCAAAAGTTCCTTGCATAGAATGCCATGTACTCACCATGAGCACGTTTGCCTCATCGGGGAAGTCCATGGATACCCTTTCAAAAACTCCTTCATCGTCCTCTTGCTCAACAACATTGGCTTTGAGAGCCATATTGACACCCTTTTGCATTCCAATGGCCCGAGCACGGGCATCTTCAGCATTCTTTGCCTCCACTTTGAATGACGCCATTTCTTGCATGACTTCATTGGATGTCATTTGATGATAGTTGTGTCTACCTTGCAAGCTCTTCAAATCCGTCGGTTTGAAAGGCATTAAGGCACTCACATACTTTCTTTTTATCCATGCATCATCAATGTGAGTGGCCCCATGCTTCCGAAATGTTGTTGCGATGCCCTTGAGTCTTCTATACATGTCCTCATGGTTTTCACCATCCAACATGTAGAATCCATTAGCTTTGTTACTAAGGGCATCATACCGGTTTCTTCTCATGCTTTCATTTCCAACAAAAAGGTCTGTAAGAGCATCCCACGCCTCTTTAGCCGTGTTGAGATGTTCAATGTGTGGCATGTCCTTGGGACCCACACCCAGCTGTATCATGTGGAGAGTAGTGGAATTCAACTGGCTATCCACAACTTCCCTTCTTGTTAGATTGGTTTGATCTCCAATATGAAGACCTTCTTCAATAATCCTCCACAATTCAATAGAGGAGCTGCAAACATGAGATTTCATTAGAAACTGCCATTGGTTAAAAGAGGAGCTGCAGTGAGCTTGGGTGGATCACCCTTATTGTTTATATGAGGATGAGGGATAGGTGGGTCGATGGAATATACGTGGCAAACCTCACTATATTCCTCCTTACCATTTCCCTTTTTGGAGGTGGAGCCATTTAGTTTTTCACCTTCCACATCATCATCCTTGGATCCGGTGTTACCCTTTTCCTTAGATGATGGTGTGGGAGCCTCAGAGGAGGATGGAGATGGGGCTATGGATGATGTAAGGCGAGCAATCATTTGATTCATCTCCTCCATCTTGGCCTCAAAGGATTTCAACAAGGTTGTTTCCAACGACTTGAGATCATCCATTGTGACCTTATCCACAGCCTCATTTCCATCATCCCTGGTACCCATACTACTCTTAGGCGGTTAAGACCGAATTTAAGAGCCGGGGCTCTGATACCAATTGAAATGGATCGTATGGGCACCTAGAGGGGGGGGGGGGTGAATAGGTGCTACACCAATTTTTAATTCTTTTTCAATTTTAGGCTTAGCACAAAGGTAAATTCTCTAGATAAACTAATGTGTGGAATTTCCCTATATGCAAACCTATCTACTAGCAAGTAAAGAGCGAGTGGAAGAGGAACGAGTGAACCGAAGTGAAGCACGCGGAGACACAATATTTGTTTGACCGCAGTTCCTTCCTTGTTAAGGGAAGTATGTCTGCGTTGGAGGGGTGGGCGGTACTAAGACCACCACGCCACAAAAGGCCTCACCCTATTCTCCGATGGATCTCGCCACAACATGCCTGATCCACCTTCCACTATAGGTACCCTTCGAGGCGGGACCGGCGCCTTTACACAACTAGCGGGGCAACAACTCCACAACAACTTGGAGGCTCCCGAAATGACAACAAGCTGCCACAAGAACAAAGTTGTCAAATACAATAACAAGATCTAGGTATTAACAAGAATACTAGATCAGGGATTTCTCCAAGTGAATGGAGAGGAGTTGAAGCGCTTGATTCTTGATGTTGATGATGAACTTCTCCTCCTTCAATTCCACCAAAGATCAAGAACTTCGGGTGGTTGAAGTGGGAGATCGAGATTTAGAGCTCTTGCACAAGGTCTGGTCAAATTTGAGTGAATCAAGAGTTCTGGACGTTGGGGAAGAAAGGTTACTTATACCCCTTCCAAAAACCAACCGTTGCACACTTTGGGGGCCGGATTATCCGGTCTGGGGAAACTCCACCCCAGACTCGGAATCTCCGGCAGAAAATCTGCCCCCTCACAGTGAGACGCGCCGAGCTTGCCCTTGATCATCTTCTGAGGGCCGGATTATTCGGTCCTATGCGAAGGCCAGATTATCCGGGCTGGGGAAGAAAAACCGCCCCAGTTCGGATTTTCTGGGAGAAAATCCGACCGGATACCGAGCGATGCGCCTTGGCTCCTTTTGCTCGAAAACTGGGAGCCGGATTATCCGTCCCTTGCGAAACCCGGATTATCCGGCCTGGGGAGGAAAAACCGCCCCATTTCGGATTTTCCGGGAGAAAATCCGACTGGACATAGAGCGACGCGTCTTGGCTTCCTTGAGAGATGAGGTAGGCCGGATTATCCGGCCCTTGGAGGGGTGGATTATCCGCCCCCCTCAAAACTTCCTGCACACTTAGCACACATGAAAAGTCTCCATAGTATTGTTATCTAACACGCAAAACAAAGGAAAACATGAAATGTTCTTTCACCTGGCACCCCCTCGGCCTCCCCTTCCGACTATAAGATGCCCTCAGGACGTAAACCCTAAGTACCGGATCAAAAATCCATGAAAGAGTCTGTAGCCGCCGTCATCTCCATCCCTAGATCGGGAGGGATCTGAAGCTCTTCCCGGCACCCTGCCGGAGAGGGGAATTCACCCTGGAGGCCTTCTTCATCACCATGCAAGCCTCCGGTGTGATGCGTGAGTAGTTCATCCTTGGACTACGGATCCATGTAGTAGCTAGATGGCTGGTTTCTCCTCCTTTATGCTTTCATGTTTAGATCTTGTGAGCTCCGTTCATGATCAAGATCATCTATTTGTAATCCATACATGTTGTGTTTGCGGGGATCCGATGGATATTGAGATGCTATTTGAGATTGATTATTGATTCTATCATGTCTTTGTTATTTGAGATCTTGCATGCTTTCCGTTGTTAGTAGCTATCTTGGCCAAGTAGATGCTAGCAACTCCAAGAGTTAGTATTTATGCTCGATAGTGGGTTCATGCCTCTGGTAATCTAGGGAAGTGACAGAAATCTCTAAGGTACTAGCTACTAGGGAGAAAACAACAATCCTTTGTTCATAGATCAATCGTATTGTTTAGTTTGCACGCAGTTCGTAAAGCAATAATCTGTTGCTTGCAACTTAATACTGGAGAGATTTCGGATGATAACCTGAAGGTGGATTATTAGTCATAGATGCAGTTGGATGGCGGTCTATATATTATGTTGTAATGCCCAATCAAGTCTCAGAGGAGTCAAGATGATTAGTATATGCATGTATTGCTTTCTCGGTCTTTGTCAATTGCCCCGCTGTAATTTGTTCACCTAGCATGTTTTCTATCTAAGGAGAGCCACCTCTAGTGAACTATGGATCCTGGTCCTTTTTCTTTACATACAATCTACAACTGTTTACTGCTTTGTGTTTACTTTCTGCAAACTTTTACTTCTTTCCATTTGATACGTTTAATCCTTTGTTTTCCGCAAAACACGGTGAGATTGACAACCTCATCTCAAGTTGGGGACAAAGTTCTGTGGTTGTGTTGTGCAGGTCTCCACGTTGCTACTAGCACCGGTAGTGCGCCCTGCCAAAGCTCAGCTAGTAACACCTTTGGGGTGTTTCCTTGCTCCTACTGGTTCGATTAAACCTTGGTTTCATAACTGAGGGAAAACTTACTGCTGTGCTCATCATACCTTCCTCTTGGGGTTCCCAACGAGCTCTACGTTGAAAGTCGAGTGCATCAAGATCTTTTCTGGCACCGTTGCCGGGGAGTCAAGGACATCTTCACAAGGGGAGTCCCTCATAACCAATCTCTTTACTTTGTTGTTTTCTGTTTTGCTTAGTTTCTTTTTGCTTTGTTTGCTTGTTTTGTTCTTCAAAAAACACAAAAAAATTAGTTTTACAAGTTTGCTTTCTTATTTGAAAAACACAAAAAAAAATTAGTTCCTATCCTAAGTTGTCACTATGTCTAGCCTTGCTCCAATCACTATGTCACCCGAGGATATGATTTTCACTTTTAGACAAGGAATTGAGGAAAGTTTTAAGGAAGCTTGGTCTAGAATCTCCGATCTACATGAAAAAACTGAGCCTAAAATGACTCAAAGCTTGTTCCTTACTAGTTTTTACCTTGGAATTACTCTTTTCTATAAATATGCTTTGGATGCTATTGTGGGAGGAGATTTCCTCCATTTTAATGAGGATGATGCTATTAATGCTATAAAGAAATTGATCCTCACTTACAACTTGCCTAGCCAAACTGATACTTCTTTCGCAAAAATATTTGCTAGGTTGGACACTCTTGAGGATAGAATTACTAGAGTAGAAAGTTGCTATAATACGCTTAGGGAGCATCACGATTATGTTCCAAAAAACTCTGAACCATCAAAGTGGTTCCCTACAGTAAAGATTGAGATGAACACTAAAACTTTTCAAGCTCGCTGTGATATCATGTCTAAATTTTGCCTTATGCCCAAAGATATTTATAAATCTCTGAATACTTGGAGGCTCATTAAAGGAGGAAAAGAAACATCTCTTACTAATAATACTACCATATTACCTCTTGGAATAGCTGAAGGAGTGTTTACAAAGATCCTTGGGAAAACGATTTCTATTGATTATCTTGTTATTGAATGTGCAGGAAAGGGGTAAATTACACTTGGAAGGTCCCTATTAGAACTCCTTGGAGCAATAATAGATGTGGGAAAGGGGACCATGCACCTTTCTTCTCCACCAAACAATAATATTTTCCCCAAGGTTAAGAACAAAAGTAAGAGAGGTAAGGGCAAGAAAGTTGGTTTTAATGCTTCTTCATTTGAGAACACTTGATTCTTTCTTTGCTTCTTATGCCTAACTTAAAGGCGTTAAAGAAAAGTACTTGTTGGGAGATAACCCAAGAATTTTAGATGAGTCTTGGAATTTATTACCTACGTAATAACCTCTTCTTATCCTTTTTATTTGCTTTTTGTGCCAAGAGTAACCTCTAATAAGAGTGAAGTAATGATTGGGAAAGTTGCGGTCCCGAAACATATTTATGTGCTTCACCGTAAAAATTCGTGAGAGAGCTCTGTATGTCGGAATGATCTGTAATATTTTGTGCTTCTGCCCCAGGTTGTTATATAACTTTCGTTAGTTCAACACTTTTTGATTGGAGCAACATAAGGTGTTCTAAAAAATTCGTCTTTACCTGCTGGTCTGTTTTGACAGATTTCTACCATTTTGTGCATTTGCTTCTTGTTAGTTCCTTCTTGAGTTCTTTTGGAGAATTGAGCTTTTTGAGGGAAGTGATACAGTAGCTAGTGTTCTAATGGAAGTTTATTTGGTGTTAGAACTGAACCTTGAGACTTATTTATCTTAAGTGCACTAATGTTGCTAATGAGATTGTGTGAAGTTTTGTATGAAGGAAAAATTTCAGGTGTATGGAAGGAATGAGTAATGAGATGAATGATGGACTAAAGATCAAGCTTGGGGATTCCATGCGTGTCACCCAAGAAATATCCAATAAGTACAAGCGTCAAAGCTTGGGGATGCCCAAGGCATCCCCCTTCTTCATCAATAAAAATCCCAGGTTTCTTCCAAACGCTTCATTTTTATTGTTTCATGCACAATTGTGTTTTTCTTGGAGCGTCTTCTTCTTCGTTTTTTTGTTTTTAGTCTGCTTGGTTTGCTTAGTTTTCTGAATAAATTGTTTGGACCCCCTCTTTCATACTTTGGTTTGCAAATAGTTTGGTTTGGTTTGGAAAAGAGTAGGAAATTTCATACTTATGTGGTAAAAAGAGCTTGTTTTTGACTGTGGCCTATGCTTTGTCATGCCATGCTTGATATTCTTTTGGCTTTATGCTTAGTATTCTTTGCTATAGCATGACTTGTTATAAACAATTGAGATTGCTTAATGTGCCTTGGATGAATCATGCGTTGTTTTAGCATATTAAAGCATAGTATAGTGGTATTCTCCTTTGATGCTTTATTTGGGTTGACTTGGCACATGTTCACACCATGTTATGACTATCTCAAGTCACCATAGCCTTTATGATCCTTTAGTTTTGAACTTGTAGTATCACTTTATGCTTTGATCAATTATGTTTTGTCACTCTGCATGATTTTGGCCATTATTGCTCTCTTAGTTTGTCGCTCCCACTCTTTTGCTAGCCTCCACAACAAAGTATGAGTTCCACTCATGCATCCAACTCCCTAAACCAAGTTATTCCAAAGAGTCCACCATACCTACCTACTAGCTTATGCTATTCCAAGTATATTCATGCTTTTGTTTACCTTCCACTTGTTATGAGAAAACTAGTGATTAAAGCTCTCACGAACTTGATGGCACACTTTACTTTACTTGCCCTTAATAAACTTGAACCATTGTGTCTTCTATGTTGTATATGCTTGCAATTATTTGTCAGGAATTAGCAGAACCATGCTTTCATGGGGAACGCTTTCAACATTGCACTTGGTACTTGTACCTAGTTGATATCATGCTCTTTTGTATATGGATGTCGTCGGTGTGAAATGAAAGGGGAGCTTGTAAGTCCATGGAGTTATGTATATGTGTTAGAGAAATGCCTGGGCCGCTGGTCTAATCCATGCCGACATGGTGGAAACCTGCAGCGTAACCATAATGAGCTGTCTATGAAGCATTCTTCTTATAAAAAAGAGTCCTATATTGAGAAAAAAAGAGAAAAGAAAAAAAAAGACACTAAATAGAGAAAAAAGCACCATATTCCCATGGTAAATAATAAGAATGCTGAGATGCTCGTTGTTTGCTTGCCTTGTCATTTTGATATGGGGATTCTTTCGTATCATCGGGCAAGGGGTACCCTGTTGGCGGTTCTCAATGATACACATGTACTTACGATGACAAGAACTTACCGGTGACTAAACTTGAGTAGCATGAGGAGCGGCCCTCGTATACAAGGGACATGAGATTTCTGACTTATACTTCGTCAAGCATGTACACCATAGTTTGTTCACTTTAATCTTAATCACTTCAAGATGCTTATGATAGGGGCAATGAGAGCTGCAAGCTACAAGTACCTTAATTTTTGGAAGCTCTTTATGAGACTTGAATCCCTACTTCCTTTTACAAAAGGCTTTTCTTCCACCATTATATTGAATCTCCACATTCTATCTTTATGCACCTACTTTGAGAGCATAGTGGCCATTCTTAGTTCTATGTGCATTGTCCCAAGACTAGTTGATTGATGCATAACTTGTTATTGCTTGTTTGAAACTATTGTATCTAGTCACTCTTATGAACTTTGAAGGTGTCCTATGCATTTACATTTGCTACTCTATTTGAGGGACAAGCTGAATACTACTATGCTATGTTTTCTTTATGTGAAACAAACAAACGTCTTGCAAAGCATTGTTATTCATGAATCTTTTGTTTGTGCCTGTTCATGTTGCATCATAGTTTCTTTGCTTATTGCTAGAACTTTTTATTTCATGTTATGATTGAAGTACTATAATCCCAGCTTTGAATGTTTTGCAAATACCTTGATCAAGTCTTTGATGGTGCATGTCACCTCAAAAATTATTCTTTCATTTTATCACTTACCTACTCGAGGACGAGCAGGAGTTAAGCTTGGGGATGTTGATACATTGCAAATGTATCTATAATTTTTGATGTTCCATGCTTGGTTTTATCCACTTTCTTGTGTTTTGTTCCAACTTTGGAGTACTTTTCATATCATTTCTTGGACTAACCTATTAACAAGAGCCACAGTGCCAGCTGCCTGTTTTCTGCTGTTTTTGGTTCCAGGAAAGTTAGAAAATGAATATTCTCGAAATTAGACGGGACAAAAGCCAAAGTGCCTATTTTTCCGGAAGTGATCAAGTGCCAGAATACGAGACGGAGAAGGGCCAGAGGCCGACCACACCACCTGGCCGCGCGGCCAGGCTTGGCCCGTGCCAGGGGGTGGTGTGGTGGCCCCTGGCACTCCCTAGGCCTCCCCTTCCGACTATAAGATGCCCTTAGGACGTATACCCTAAGTACCGGATCAAAAATCCACGAAAGAGTCTGTAGCCACCGTCATCTCCATCCCTAGATCGGGAGGGATCTGAAGCTCTTCCCGTCACCCTGCCGGAGAGGGGAATTCACCCTGGAGGCCTTCTTCATCACCATGCAAGCCTCCGGTGTGATGCGTGAGTAGTTCATCCTTAGACTACGGATCCATGTAGTAGCTAGATGGCTGGTTTCTCCTCCTTTGTGCTTTCATGTTTAGATCTTGTGAGCTCCGTTCATGATCAAGATCATCTATTTGTAATCCATACATGTTGTGTTTGCGGGGATCCGATGGATATTGAGATGCTATTTCAGATTGATTATTGATTCTATCATGTATTTGTTATTTGAGATCTTGCATGCTTTCCGTTGTTAGTAGCTATCTTGGCCAAGTAGATGCTAGCAACTCCAAGAGTTAGTATTTATGCTCGATAGTGGGTTCATGCCTCTGATAATCTGGGGAAGTGACAGAAATCTCTATGGTACTAGATGTGCTGTTGCTACTAGGGAGAAAACAACAATCCTTTGTTCATAGAACAATCATATTGTTTACTTTACACGCAGTTGGTAAAGCAATAATCTGTTGCTTGCAACTTAATACTGGAGAGATTTCGGATGATAACCTGAAGGTGGATTATTAGTCATAGATGCAGTTGGATGGCGGTCTATGTATTATGTTGTAATGCCCAATCAAGTCTCAGAGGAGTCAAGATGATTAGTATATGCATGTATTGCTTTCTCGGTGTTTGTCAATTGCCCCGCTGTAATTTGTTCACCCAGCATGTTATCTATCTAAGGAGAGCCACCTCTAGTGAACTATGGATCCCGGTCCTTTTTCTTTACATACAATCTACAACTGTTTACTGCTTTGTGTTTACTTTCGGCAAACTTTTACTTCTTTCCATTCGATACGTTTAATCCTTTGTTTTCCGCAAAACACGGTGATATTGACAACCTCATCGCAAGTTGGGGACAAAGTTCTGTGGTTGTGTTGTGCAGGTCTCCACGTTGCTACTAGCACCGGTAGTGCGCCCTGCCAAAGCTGAGCTAGTAACACCTTTGGGGTGTTTCCTTGCTCCTACTGGTTCGATTAAACCTAGGTTTCATAACTGAGGGAAAACTTACTGCTGTGCTCATCATACCTTCCTCTTGGGGTTCCCAACGAGCTCTACGTTGAAAGTCGAGTGCATCAAGACATAGACACCCGCTAGCCACATATACGAAGCAAGCCATATGTCGAGCATGGAACCAGTCTCGCGTACGAATACGCGTAAGGTCGGTCTGGGCTGATTGATCAAACAATACCGCGATATAAACAAGTACACGTTAGAGGGTAACACCTAAGGGATCAATGTCCGCACAATACTTGTGCGTACTGGCCATACAACACTCCTATGCATAGATCAGCTCTGATACCACTAAAGGGTTCCGTAGCAGAAAACAAAAAATGTCCTACATTGGAACCACATAATGCCCAAGATCTATTTATGCAGTAATGCAGTAATGACCGGAGCGTATAGAATACATACCCTTGTAGACCGTACGCGGTTAACATTTTGAGGGGAACGTGGTTGAAGTAGTCGAACTCGTAGCCCACCTCAAGGTCGCGATGCTCCTCTCATGTCACCCCTTGCTCCTTCTTCATCGTGCATCAGCTCTGGCTCACGACATCCAAGGTGCCCCAAGTGTGGCCCCTCGTGGTTTCATACACATATGGTGTACGATGACGACCTCCGACTCCTTGATCCCTGCCAGGAGTGTGGAAGTAGATCTCCAGCTTGGAATCCCTGTAGCACAAGGGTGTGCTACAAGTGCGCCGTCTCTTGCGCGAACAATCCTTTCTTGGGACCGTGCCAACGCGTGGAGACAACTATGTAGAGAGAGAAGGAGGAATTCTCTAAGGAAAATGCCTTAGAGAATATCCCAAATTGTGTTGTTTCATCCCACCCATGGGCACTCCTGTATATAGGGGGAGGTGTTCCCTCCCCTTTGGGTTTCCCATGTGGGACTATTCAAGGGAGGGAGGGGGAGGCACATGGGCCTCATGGGCCAGCCGGCCAGGGGTGGGCCCCGCCCCGCGCACAACCCTAGGCTGGTCGGGTGGGGGCCCTTGTGGCGGCTAGGCCTTGGCCCTTTTGCCCTTGTCCCTTCCCTCTTGCGGTTTTCCCTCATGGGCACTTTTTCCCTAGGAAGTTTGTCCCATTAGTGGAATACCCCTTCAAATTAGATTTTATTATTATATTTAATATTAATTACATTAATTAATATGTAAATACGTATTACAAAATCCGATTTGTCCTGAAACACCTTTCGGTTCCCTTCCGATTTCCTTCAAACGACTTCAGAACTTTCCCGGAACGATCTGGTTCTCTCACGGAACTTTTCCGGTTTCCTTTTCTCTTTCATATGGTGATTCCAACTTATAGAGGATCTCTAGCTCATCGTACCCTTAAGTGTAGTTCCCCATGGCTCGGGAATGGCACAAACATGATCTCCATCAATGATCAATAGCGGGACCGGGATGCCCATAATGACCCCTGTGCATTCCACGATGATAATGTCGTTTGAACCGTAAATGTCGTTTCCCATTACCTTTGCCACTTGATACCTAGTTCACTTGATATTTGATCTATGGTATCTCCATACAAAATAACATCTACCCACCGGTGCCTCTACATTATATCTATTTCCAACATTTTTAATTGACAAGTTATAATGAAATCCATGATCATATCCACCATTAAGCATCTGCCAACCTCCCAACAATGGTGGAAACTCGACGACGCAATCCAACACCTGAGCAAGGAACTATGACTCGTGAGGCCAATTGTCTACCAAACAACAGGCAATAGGAGGTGTCCAAGGCAATATAGATGCTGCAAGGGATATAAATGGTATGGAAACTAAACCATCGCAACACGGATAGAAATAGATAATAAGAAGAAGTAAAGACTATAAATGCAAAATAGATAGAAAAGGGGAGAATACTCGCTTGGGAAACATTGCCGAAGATACATTATCCGAAGAGCTTGTCGACACTCGCATCAACTCAATGGCCTAATCCGTGACGAAACAAAGCAATTAGGGGTTTTAGAGATCTTGGGTGGCGAGGGTTTGGCGGGGTTCGAGTTCGACGAGATCAGACTTCGGACACCGGGAATGAGGCCTTCGGTCCATGTAGGAGAAACTTCGATCATCGGGTCATTGGTGATCTTCGAGTTCCGTGTAGAAGAACCTGGGCTTCGACTTTGTTATCAATGTTGTACTTGAGTCAATGTCGGAACAGTCGCATCATCAGCATCATCACACACCATCCTCACCGTAACATTTATACATTAAACCACTATCTCATTGTCTTCGGTATTGAGAAGAAGTAGATGGTCCTGGTACCATCTTGGGGTCTGCCTCCGTATGCTCTCAACTGGTAAGAACTTTAGTGCAGACGCATGCTGAAAGTGGGCACGGTTACATCTTGGCTGAAAAGAGCACGAGCGGAGCGACGGATGTAGACACCGGTGTGGTCGCAGCACGAGGCGAGCGGCGCTAGGGCACGCTCGAAAGAGAGGCAAGCCAGACACAGGCGCTCGCGAGATAGAGGCAGGGCGAGCGGCCGCGAGGTCATCTTGGTCGCGGGGAAGGTGGAGCACCAGAGAATGAGGTCGATGGCCAAAGGCAGAGCTAAGGATGTGCAGGCCAGGAAGGTGGAGATCGCCCGTGCCAGCACAAGGCGAAGAAGGGCACGGTTGATTGCCGGAGGCGAGGCTTGCACGCGCCAGAGTCGCAGCACAGGAGGCGGTGCCACAGCAGGGCAGCGAGGAGGGACCGGCGATACTCTGTGTCTGTAGAGGTCAACTAGAAGGGCAAGGAGAGGCGCTGGCGGAGGCTCATTACAGAGCTCGGCCGAGGATGAGCGCAACAGGGCCTCTGGCCAGAGAGGAGAAGGAGCATGACGGCGAGCTTGGAGCGGCGGCGCTAATGATGGAAGGACAATGACAAACCATGGCAGCTGGTGGTGTTCTACAAGGAGGCAAACGTTGCGAGCTTGCTGATGGGAGGAGGCTGGCGGGCTTGGCCAGGCGGAATCGACTCTGGCGGTAGCGTCGCTCTGGACGGAGGAGAAAGGCGGGGTGTTGGCGAGTTCGCAGGCTTGGGGCCGCAGCGGCGAGCGAGCCAGAGGTCCGTGCCTGGGTGAGGGTGTTGGCGAGCTCGGCCGCGGTGCACGCAGGCGAAGGGAGGCTCGCGGGGCGGCGCCTAGGCCGACAGCGGTAGAATCTAAGCAGTAGCAGGGATCGAGCGAAGGGGATCATTGGGGTCGAGCAAGGTAGGTAATAAGACGGAAGCGACGAGCGGGGTGTATGCGTCAGTGTGCGTTAGCGTGCAGGGGTGGGGTGGCCGGGTCGCGTCGCATGCGGGAAGGGGTCGCGCATGCGTTGGCGTCATAGTGTGTTCGTGTGCCGTGTGTGGTTAGCGTGTTAGGTGCGCCACTGCGCTGCTGCCTATGTCGCGCACACATGAGTGTGGGTCAGGACAGGAGGTAGGGTGTGGCGGTTAGGTATGTGGGACTAGGGTTTGGATGGGGTAGGGTTAGGGTTTTGATAGATAGGGTTTAGTTGAGTCGGGTAGTAGGTAGTCTAGCCCGGTTGGGCCTCTGGCCTAACCAGCTAGGCTGCCTCCTCGGACAAAAAGGGTTTGTTATTATTTTTATTTTTTAAAACACTTTTGCAAATATCTTCTTGACAGACAAAATGTCCGGAAGGAACGAGGGTTTTGATTTGAAATAATGGAGGAGGATAATTAGAAAAAAGATAGGCTTTTAGGAAAAATAGTTTTAGGTGAAATATGCATGCAGACATGAGGATATTCAATTGCAAGGTGGCATGATGACATGAGCATGCAGTCATGATGATGCACAAATTAAAAACAACATGCGATTTTCTAGGAGTGGTTTTCTCGGGGTGCTACAATTCGACACCACTAACAAGGGATCTTGCCCTCGAGATCTGCCTCATGGGACGGGGAAGAAGGTCGGCGATCTGAATCTTCTCGCTTCAGGTAGATCCTCGCGGCACCACTAACAAAGATTCTTGCTGCATCTTGAGTCGGCACCACCAACAAGAGATTGTTTCTCGGGTTCGTTGAGAGAACACTCCGGAGAAAAAAGACAAGGATAAAGGTCTCGTGAGATATGGCCACCTCTAACTTCCGTGGAAGGAGTAAAATTGCATTGATTCGCCAAGTCAATGTACAAAAATGAATGATAAGAGTAGTGGTATGGTCGCGACTCCATCCCACACTCAAAGCATTACTCTGTACATGAATAGAACAATTATGCAACCAACTCTCAGAATTTAGCCTAGAGGTCTTCACAAGCAATGTTTGGAAAACAAAGGAGTGATGCAGGCTTTTCATTAGATTTGACGTAGCTGATGATGATGTCATATTGGAAAACACCGGAAGATAGAAAGAAAATTTATAGTGAATTTTGGGTCACTTGAAAGGTACATAGAGGAAAATTCCTCCGATAGCATGAAGACCGGATGTAGCAACACCGTTGCAAAAGGAGGGAATTGAAACACTGAAGGTACGACGGAAACCCATCCACGAGAAATCCTAGACTTGAGGAGAAGACAAGAGAGAAGATTCAAAACATGCAAAGATAAGGAGAGAGTAGCATAAAGATAAGGAATAAAAGCAGACCTAATCAGACCTATCCAATCGATTTTGTCAAATAGTTTTGACACTCTATAACGTCTGTTAGCTAGGTTATTCTACAGCCTGGACCAGTGGGGTATCGCAACTGCTGGGCTCTGATACCACTTTGTAACACCCTCAAATCGGCCCTATGCAAGTATTATTGATTCCCGCCAAACCCAAATAGAAACGATTTAAAGATGCCCACCAGGCACTTGCGTGCGGGTGGAAAACAAAGTAATATCATTACACAATAGTCCACGATGGAACCCACAGAACATATATACATCAGCGACTTAATGAGTCAAGAATACAGATATACAATATAAAGATCCAAATCACATTCAAAACGATACAACATCCGAGTACAGATAAGATGCAAATGGGCTAAGAGCCCTGAAGAATAATCAATGGCATCCATAACCCTGCCCAAGCCAAGCCAGAAGGGTAACCCTATTAACGACGTCGATCTCAAACCTGCTAAAACTAAAGGGGTGCCGACAAAGGGCAACGGAAAAAAGAGAGCGGTCAGTACTGGGGCCAGTACATGGAGAGTCTAGAATTCAGCGGCTCTCTCCTACATAGGTATGGTGGACTGAAGCGGTAGCGAAGCATGCACTAAACAACCTATAGAGACTCGATACAACTATCGGCTATCAAAGAGGAATAAAAAAACCTATTCGGGAACCAACCTGATACTAACACCAAACATACTCATCCTAGTACTTCCCCCTTGAAACCAAACAAGGAAGTCCTTCCGAGGAAACTCACACAGTTGGTAGTTTTATTCATTCTTTCCATGGTGTTTATCCAACTTACTAGTCATATCAGATACAAGTCAAATTTATAACAGTAAACTTTAATTATAGTTGTCTATGTTCGAGAAACTGTGCTCCAAGTCGTCCATAACCGCGGACACGGCTTTTCAAAAATATTTAAGCCTACAGGGGTGCACCAACGTATCCACACGCACTTCAAACCTTTATACCAGATCAATTAACATACGTCGGTGGGGCCTCGGACATGACGCTTTCCCAAACCCAAAGCAAGTACATGGTGGCCACCCCACTAAGCTACACGTAACAAAGTTGGCCGGCTCCAAAGATGAACCCAGAGGTTGCGAGATCGGCCGAGAGATCAGAGGCCATAGATATAATCCTCAACATAACGACCCACATCCTAAACAATACAGTAGTAAACGCTCATCGAGCAACATATATTAAACATGGCATAACATGGCATGAAAACATCAAACTAGTTTGTGGCCCCCAATACAATACTTTGAAATTAGGTAATGAGCCGAAGGGGTTCCCATACACCAAACATGTGGTTAGCGTGCTCGATCTCGGAACATGTATCAAGAACTCGGGTCCTTGGTGGACAGTAGTGGGCGGGTAAAAACCAAATAACATCTACCCACCGGTGCCTCTACATTATATCTATTTCCAACATTTTTAATTGACAAGTTATAATGAAAGCCATGATCATATCCACCATTAAGCATCTGCCAACCTCCCAACAACGATGGAAACTCGACGACATGATCCAACACCTGATCAAGCAACTACGACTCACGAGGCCAACTGTCTACCAAACAACATGCAATAGGAGGTGTCGAAGGAAATACAGAGCTTGCAAGGGATATAAATGGTACGGAAACTAAAGCATCGCAACACGGATAGCAATTGATCAAAAGAGGAAGTAAAGACTATACATGCAAAATAGATAGAAAAGGGGAGAATGCTCGCTTGGGAAACATTGCCGAAGAGCTTGTCAACACTCGCATCAACTCAACAACCTAATCCGTGATGAAACAAAGCAATTAGGGGTTCTAGAGATCTTGGGTGTTGAGGGTTAGGCAGGGTTCGGTTTTGACGAGAACGGACTTCACACGCCGAGAACGGGGCCTTCGGTCCATGTAGGAGAAACTTCGTTCATTGGGTCATTGGTGATCTTTGAGTCCCGTGTAGAAGAACCTGGGCTTCGACTTTGTTATCAATCTCATACTTGAGTCAGTGCCAGAACAGTCGCATCATTAGCATCATCACACACCATCCTCACCATAACATATGTACATTACACCACTATCTCACTGTCTTCGGTATTGAGCAGAAGTAAATGGTCCTGGTACCATCTTGGGGTCTGCCTCCGTATGCTCTCAACTGGCAAGAACGTGTAGTGCAGGCGCACGCTGAAAGTGGGCACGGTTACATCTTGGCCGAAAAGAGCACGAGCGGAGCGACGGATGTAGACGTCGGCATGGTCGTAGCGCGAGGCGAGCGGTGCTAGGGCACGCGTGGCAGAGAGGCAAGGAGGACACGGGGTCTCACGAGATGGAGGCAGGGCAAGCGGCCACGAGGTTGTCCAGGTCACGGAGAAGGTGGATCACCGGAGAAGGAGGTCGGTGGCCAAAGGCAGAGCCGAGGATGTGCAGGCCGGCGGGGTGGAGGTCGCCCGCAGCAGCGCAGGTCGAAGAAGGGGAGGTTGACTGCCGGAGGTGAGGCTTTCACGTGCTGGAGTCAAAGCACAGGATGCGGTGCCACGACGGGGGCAACAAGGAGGGACCGGTGATGCTTTGTGGCTGAAGAGGCCAACCAGAAGGGCGAGGCGAGGCACGCCGCAGAGCTCGACCGAGGACGAGCGCGACGGGGCCTCTGGCTGGAGAGGAGAAGGAGCGCGACGGCGAGCTTGTGGCGGCGACGCTGATGACAGAAGGATAACGACAAACCGTGGCGGACGGCGGTGTTATGCTAGGAGGCGGAAGTTGCGAGCTCACTGACGGGATTGACCGCGGCGGCACCATCGCTCTGGGCAGAGGACGAAGGCGGGGTTGGTCGCGGGCTCAGGGCCACAGCAGCAAGCAGGCTAGAGGTCAATGCTTCGGCGAGGGTGGTGGCGATCTCGGCCGCAGCGCACGCGGGCGAAGGGAGGCTCGCGGGGCGGCGCCTAGGGTGATGGTGGTAGAATCCGAGCTGCAGCAGGGATCAAGGGAAGGGGATCGTCGGGGTCGAGCGAGGTAGGTAGGGGAAATCGAGACGAAAGTGATGAGTAGGGTGGGGCCAGGACTGCGGGGGTTGTCGAGGCGGGGTGTACGCATCAGTGTGTGTTAGCGTGCAGGGGTGGGGTGACCGGGTCGTGTCGCGTCGCATGCGGGAAGGGGCCGCACGCGTGTTGGCGTCGTAGCGTGTTCGTGTGCCGCGCGTGGTTAGCGTGTTAGGTGCGCTGCTGCGCTGCTGCCTGTATCACGCGTGCCCATGCGTGTGGTTCGGGACTGCAGGTAGGTTGTGGCGGCTGGGTAGGTGGGACTAGGGTTTGGATGGGTAGGGTTAGGGTCTTGATATATAGAGTTTAGTTGAGTCGGGTAGTAGGTAGTCTGGCCCGGTTAGGCCTCTAGCCTGACTAGCTAGGCTACCTCCCCAGACAAAAAGGGTTTGCTATTTATTATTATTATTTTTAAAAACTTCTGCAAATATCTTCTAGATAGACAAAATATCTGGAAGAAATCGGGGTTTTGATTTGAAATAACGGAGGAGGATAATTAGAAAACAAGATAGGTTTTTAGGAAAAATAGTTTTAGGTGAAATATGCATGCAGTCATGAGGATGCTCAAATGCAATGTGGCATGATGACATGAGCATGCGGTCACGATGATGCACAAATTAAAAACAAGAAGCAATTTTCTAGTAGTGGTTTTCTCAGGGTGCTACAACTTCCCATTACCGCGGATCGACCAGATAATCGACTCCACCGCTAGATGTGAATGCCTCTGCTTCCTCGACACCTACTCAAGCAATCATCAGATCCGAATCAAGGAAGAGGACCATGAGAAGACAGCCTTAATCACGCCCTTTGGCATTTACTGGTACACCATGATGCCTTTTGGGCTGAAGAACGTAGGAGCTACCTATCAACGGTGCATGTAGGCCTGCCTCAAGAGCCAGCTTGGTCGAAACATCCAGGTCTATGTCGACGACATAGTGGTCAAGACCAAGGAGGAATCTACAATCATCTAGGATCTCCACGAGACCTTCAACAACCTCATCTGCTATCGGATCAAGCTGAATCCGGAGAAGTGTGCCTTCGGCATACCATCCAGGCAATTAATTGGGTACCTCATCTCCGTGAGAGGGATAGAGGCTAACCCCAAGAAGATAAGGGCCATACTGGCCATGGAGAAGCTGAAGAACGTCAAGGGCGTCTAGCAACTAGCTGGCGAATCATGGCGCTCAGCCGATTCATCGGTCGAATGGGCGAGACGGCACTACCATTTTACCAGCTCCTCCACAACACCGAAAAGTTCGAGTGGACTGACGAGGCAAGACGCATTCGATGATCTCAAACGCCTTCTATCTACCTCGCCTGTGCTAGTGACCCCCCAGGAAATGGAGACAATGTTGCTATACATAGCTGGCACCAATCAGGTGGTCAGTACCATGCTGGTAGTCGAACGAGCCGAAGAAAACAAGATCCACAGGGTGCAGTGCCCAGTGTACTACCTCAGCAAGGTACTGACACCAACAAAACAACGGTACCCGGACTACCAGAAGCTGGCCTACGGTGTCTTCATGATAGCACGGCAACTGCGCCACTACTTTTAGGAGCACCCGCATAGTTGTGGTGAACGACGCCCCGCTAAACCACATCCTCAACAACCCTGACGCTATGGGGTGAGTCACCCTCTGGGGCATCAAGCTGTCCCCGCAGATAGAGAATACACCATAATTCCTCGTCCACTAGATAGAGAATCATCTCCCCGACACACCAGACATGTCCAACCTCTGGACCATGAATTTCGTGTTGGTAATATGCCCTAGAGGCACTCATGTATGATGTTATGCATGTGTATTCATAAGGTTATGGTCCATGTATGAACTACTGATATGTATCATTGAATATGTGATTCGATTGTGGAACTGCATATTCATGTTGTTCATACTAATTGTCCTTGGTCATTGAGGTTGTGCCGGACACATAACTTAGACCAATGTGAAAGTCTGCAGATGACTAGGTTCCACTTGTCATGGGCATGGAGATGCTATTCCGACTTACACGGATTCGGCTAAAGAGTTTAGCGAGTCGGACTGACCCATATTGAGATGCAACGAACAAGTCATCATTTGCATTTCTCAATCAATGTAATCCTTAGAGCTGAGGTTATTGCACAATCCGAGTTGAGGATCACCGACTTAGGTTCTGTCAAACGCTGTTCCGTCAATGGACAGTTATAAAGGCGGAGTTCGGGTCGACTGTGAATCAAGCTGCATGATGTGAATGACCAAGATGGGATTTTGCCCCTCCATCTGGAGAGATATTGTCTGGGCCCTCTCGGAAGATATGATTCAGAAAGCATGGCCATGCGCGTCTCGGTTAAGTGTTAACTGAGGCAACCGACTAAGAGTTAGTCGGATGAATCACTTATCTCAGATCAAGAAAGAGAGTCGGACTATTTAAGGGATGACGATCATTTGCCTATAGTCTGACAAGGTATATCGTGAGGCAAAAGGGACTTGGATGAAAGTCGCATTGGAAAGGTATGTCGTCATGACTTATTGGTACTTGGGAGTCGGCACGTTCGGCTAGGGACCGCTACCTACTGATTGATCACGAGTGAGACTCAAAATCATGTTCGGGTTACCATGAGCCTGTCGGGTCACAAACTTAAGAGTGGGAGCAGTTTGGGTTAGACCCAAACATGAAATCTATTTGGGTTGGACCCAAATAGAGACATGGACTTAGTCAGCAAGTGAGACTTGCAGTGGCTAATATAGGCCTTTTAGTGAATGGGCCACAAGTGAGTGGAGCCCACTTTCACTCCCTATATAAGCTGGGGCGTAGGTTCTTAGAGCATAAGGTCAGGTCACTCCATGTGTCGGAAACCCTAGCCCCAGTCCGTCATGTCGCCGCCGTACCTGACCTAGCCGTCCATCGCCGGCGCTCCTAGTACGTGTGGATACCAGCGGAGGTGCTGTACGTTCAACACTTCCACGATCATGAAGAAAGAACGGATCATGGACCGTGGAATCGGAACGGATCGCAAGGACTGCACTGCATCAAGCGACGTGCTTCATCAATTCCGCAACTGCGCGTCTAGTGGTAATCCTCGTGGCCTTCTACCTGAGCTGGATCTTGGGATCACCGCGTAGGGAAAAAGTTTTGTTTATCTCTGCGTGATCCAACAGTGGTATCAGAGCGTTAACTTCTGGTTTTAGGCTCGAGATCGTGCATATGTGATATGCAGTTGGCGCTAGATTTGATCTAATTGCAGTTTTGGTGGTCGATCTATGAGATAGATTGGTTTTGTACAAAGTTGATTGGATCAACTGTACTCGAGGGAAATGATGATCTGGTTTCCGTGATCTAACTGCTAAGGTCGTGGAACGACATACCCCCACCGGTCGGCTTCCGCCATCGGGGTGGACTGTGACACGTAAACCCGGATGCAGTGATCGAAGATCAAAGAGTTTGGTCGAATCGGAGTCCGGATCGGATTTGGGTTAAATTGTTTTATCCGATGACGAAATCCATGTCCAGAATGCAGATGAGATCTGCCCCTTCGATCCCCGCCCACTATCCGTCTAGCAGAGCCGCCGGCTTCGCCCTGTCGTAGTGCCTTAGATGTCGTTGCGAGTTTCACAACGCCGGTAGATATCGTATCTATGCATAACTTGTTTTTGCAGGATGATGTTGTGAATGGTATGGCTTATGTGCATGTGATGTGTGTAATCCATACGTGATCTGCGTATCACGGTTTTTGTCAGCGGGCTGGAGCCTAGGTGCTATCATCTTATTGTATAATGGCCTGCGTGTCGGATTCTCTGTGTAATTTGCATTACAAGCTAGTGTAGCTATTTGGAGAGTCCGGAAGGCATGCAAGTCGGTGTACAAGTCGGCTACATGGTGTAAGACGGCACGTGACAAGAGTTTACATGAGTCGGATTACATGCTTTATGGAGATGGAGATCTCCATGAAGAGAGCCATACCATTTCACATTATAATTGCTTTATTTTGTGTTATTGTTATGTCTCTGTTTTACCTCTATTAGATAGTTGGTAGAAAATAATCCCTCAAAGAAGGCCTAGTCGGTTTCCCCGCCAGTGCTGCACCATCACAAGTCGGACATTTTTGATAGTGGGCTCATGAAATTGAGGTGCTATCAATTCTTTCCGACTAGGTGGGTTCGAGTCGGACTCTTACAGCGGAAGCACTTGGTAATCTAGACGGGTCTATCACAACAGTTGTGGGACTTGGGGAAAAGTCAGATGGGAACCGGGGCATGTGATGCCACCCATCCAATAGGAGTCATATGAGATACGATTGACAAGGATTTGTCTACCTAGATCACTTGGCGGCTAGCGGTGATGCTAAATCTCACTAGTCGACTTGCTTATTTAGGGTCCTGAATCACTAAGTAACCATCGGAGGGGTGTTGGTTCTAGTGGGAGCATAAATATTAAAGTGTTTAATATGCTTTATCTTTATGGATACATGTCCTAAGTGTTTTTTGCATATTTTCTGTTGTAGATCAATGGCACCTAGCAGTCTTCCTCAGATTTCCGGTTTTGCTTTGAGAACCATCTTAGAGAAAGATAAGCTGAATGGAACTAATTTCACCAACTGGTATTGTAATCTGAGAATTGTTCTCAAACAAGAAAAAAAGGGACCGTGTCCTAGACAACCCGCTTCCACCTGATCCGGATGAGAATGCGACTGTCGCAGCCAACAATGCCTACCGTCGGATTTGTGATGAATCCACGGAGATTAGTTGTCTTATGCTTGCTCACATGGAACCGGACTTGCAGCAGCAGTTCGAGAATGTTGAGGCCTACGATATGATCGAAAGCCTCAAAAGTATGTTCCAGGCTCAGGCAAAGACTGAGAGGTATCAAGTCTCTTAGGCTTTGTTGAGCTGCAAGCTTAAGGATGGCGATCCACTAAGTCCGCATGTGATCAAGATGGTTTGTTACGTGCAGTCTCTAGAAAGACTTGGCTACCCCATAAGCGAAGAGTTCGCTACAAACATAATTTTGAACTCTCTTCCTAGTGCGTATGGTCCGTTCATATCGAACTACCACATGCATGGTATGGATAAGAAGCTCACTTAATTACATGGGATGCTCAAGCAGGCTGAGGCGGATCTCAAGAAAGGTGCCAGTCAAGTGTTGATGGTACAAAACAAGGCTAAGTTCAAGAAGAGTTCTTGGACTAAGAAGAAGAAGGCAAAGTCGGGAGGAAAGGCGGAGGGCCTAGTCCAAAGCGCTTCCTTGTAACTACCTCGGTGAATTACGCTCTTAGTTGCATGCCTGGATGAGCGAAAGTGGTTAAGATAGTACAGTGGGGCCCAGGGGCCACTCACAGGTAGACCTTTCGACCGTCCTAACCACTTTCAGAACATCGGGACAAGAACGAGCGGCGTAATCGGCAGGCGAAGGGATCAACTACATACACAAGTGAGTATGTATGCAAGCCACCATACAGCTGTTCACAAAGCCATTCCATCTAAAAGAAATAGAAATATTGCAACGCCATACGGCAAGATCCAAATATCCTAGATAGAGATAATAGTTTAGGATAGCTCCTCATACATCAAACATCAGAGTATCAGGCGGAAGCGGAAACAAGATCCGAGTACGGATAAGAAGCAAATTGGCATAAGATGCCACATAAATAAACACATCCCGCCCATAGATCTCACGGATCCCCGTTCCCGGAATCTCTACATCGAGTGATCGTTGCCAACATCATCTGTCTCCTCCACCTAGTATCCATCTTGCGAGTACACCTGTTCATCTGAATCAAACAATTCATCGTGTGAGACCCTAGGGGTACTCAGCAAGTCTTTATGCCTCTAAAGGGGACATATACCAGGGGTGACGCAATTGCAGCAAAAGATAATAACTAACAAGCCTAGAGATACTCGCTAACCATCCGCCTAACCAATGATAGACGGATGTCCGTTAAATAGAAACAACAGTTATAACAGTATAATTAACAGATCCATCCTCCTTCTCGCTTACCAACGAGAAAGCGGACGAACAACCCATCCGTTGGCAGTTTTATTAACCATTCCATGAGTATTGCACTATTTACTAATCAGGTACTTAGTCAGATTAAAAGCGCTACTTTAGTTATACTTGTCTATGATCGAGAAACTGTGCTCCAAGTCGTCCATAACCGGGACACGGCTTTCAGAAAGATTTACCCTGCAGGGGTGCACAAATAGCAACACACACTCGATCAACCCTGGAAAACCCAACTCAAAACCCAACGAGGAATTCACGACAAAGCGATCACAGGATTCAGAAATATTTCAGGGGGCCACCCCATTAAGCTACCCGCAACGAAGCTAGCTGACTCCGAGACGGACTCAAGGTTTTTGTGCACGGTGGTAAACGACTGGGAACCCGAAAGTGTGACTGGGCTTGTCGATACAGCGAAAACGTGTCATGATCCAAAACAGTACAGGTGCTCCACGCACTATCGTAAATAACCAGTAAACATGGCATAAGTACAGGATAGTAATAAAACCCCAAACTAATTGTAGCCCCAAGAAATAGAAATGAAGCAAGCTCTAGCTCAGGGTGGTCCATAAGGCCTCCCGGATGTGGATAGTGCGAATAGTCAAGGAACAGGAATCAAGTACTCGGGGTCCTACGGGACACAAGTGAGCATGAAATACCAAATAGCCAATATTGCCCACTGGTGCCTCTTTCATTAGTTATCCCATTACTACTTAGGTTAAGTTGTTTAGGTATCTCGTTATCCATCAGACACTCACATACCCTACACATGCTTTTCTCCGACTCGCATGGCTCAAACAACTCCTGTAGTAATAGCTCATGGGGTTGAGGAACAAGCTTCGGTGGGGTTTAAAAGTAAAGGCTATGCAGTAATTGGGATTCAATTTAATGCAATCGCGACTCGATGATGCAAGAATAAGATAGAGGCAATAAGTACTATATGTAAGCAAGCATGTGGTAGTGCTTGCCTGGCAGCTCCATTGAAGTGAGAGATGGATCTGGGTAGAACTCCTGTGATTCCTGATAATTCTCCTGCTGGGAGTCTATTCGAAGAAGAACCAAACAAACAAGGGCCAACATAAATAAAGTGCACAAGCATATGAATTAAAATGCTACAAGCAAACAAGCATGCCATGGTGAATGATGCACAATTTACATGGCAATAAAGTACCATGGCATGGGTGAGGTGTGGGGACAAGAATAATTCATTTTAGTATTTATTTGGTCAAGTTTTATTGCTATAAACAGTTCTGATTTTTAATACTGACATGATGCATGCTTCAATTCAGAACAAGGAATGCATAGTTAGAACGGACTCGTCGCGCTGATCGATTTAGACATATTATTTGTTGAATTTGGAGTTATAGATTTAAAGTTATTAATTTATTAAGAAAATGGCATTTTATTGTAATTTTAATCATCTCGAAAATTTAAAGTGCTCAAACAATATCTTGAATGGCATATTTGAATTCCTCTCATTTTTCTGATTTCAAAACATATATCATTTGTATTATTTGGATTTATAATTTAAAAGTTATGAAAAACAGATTTAAATTCCTATTAAAACATTTTCTGAAATTGTTTTTATTTAAACCGGAAAAAAGATAGACTTTTTACACCCAGGCAGATCTAGCCACAGTCACAGCTGGGTGGGGCCTGCGCTGAATGGGCCTAGGAGGCAACGATGCGCAGCCACGGCTTTTCTCACCGCGAGCGCACCTAGCCACGAGACGAACATGTGGGGCCTAAGGTCTAACGGGTCCACGTGCCAGTGGCTGAGCCCGCGGGTCCACGCGGCAGAGACAGGGACCGCGGGTTGAGGGCATGGAACCCAGGGTCCTCTTTTGTAAAATCCCCACGGAGGCTGACAGGTGGGTTCGGGCTGGAGCGCGGGTTGAGGTGTACAAAAACACGGGTGCCTTTTTGTTAAAAGAACACAGAGACTGCCTGGTGGGACCTGGGGTACCGCGGGTTAAGGCAAAAGATTGTGTGTGTGTGTGTGTGGGGGGGGTATTTGTAAAGTAGCCAACGCTACTGTTGTTCTTCTCTGCGGCTCTGACGAAACTGACGGAGCGCACGCGCGTCGCGGCGGGGACTCGATCTGGCGACCTCGCGCGCGCGCGGCGGCGGCTACCACTGCGGTGGCTTGGGGTTTGGTGTTAGGAGGGTATAGGGGGCTAGGTAAGGAGCGATGTGGCGCGGGGACGCGCAGAAGCTTGCGCTCGCCGGCGCACCGAGAGTGCTTGTCACAACACCCGGTGAGGCTAGGCAGCGACGGCGAGAGAGATGTTGTCAGAGAGGGAGGGTGGCTCACCGCAGGGTCGTCAGTGGGGTTGGTTCGGGCCGGGGAGCGGCGGATCAGTGACGAGGCAGACGGCCGGCGAAGCTAGGGTTTCGGGCAGCGCGTCAGTGGTTCTGGTGGTTCTGGGTCTCCTCCTCCTCGTTGCGGTGTACGGGGTGATGCAGAGGTGCACGCTGGTCTTCCTCGACAACCAAAATCGCCACGCCGCTGGCTACTTTGTAGAGGAGATGGAGGAGGCCGACGGTGGTGGCCGGAGTTGGAGAAGAGGGTGGAAGGGGAGAAGGGAACGGCGCAGCGGCCATGGTAGATCTGGGCACGGCGGAAGAGCCGTGGGGGAGGATAAGAAGGAGGGGCGAGGTAGAGGTGCCGTGGGGGCTCAGGTTAAGGGAAAAGGTGGCTCGGCCACCTTTTCTTCTCCCTCACGCTCACGTGTTGGGCATGGCTAGGCAGGGGAAGGGGCTGCAGGTAGGCTAGAGAGAGGACAGGGAGGTGGTGGCTGGCTTGGTGGGCCCTCCTTGGCAGGGAGAGAGAGAGGAATCGAGAGGAGAGAGGGTCGGGTAGCTAGGGTAGAGGGCTCGAGTTAGGGTTAGAGATAGAGGGGTAGATGGCAAGGGGTGGGTCCCCATTGGTAGAGAGAGAGAATGAGAGAGAGAGAGAGCAGCTAGGAGTACTCGGCATGGTGAGAGGTTAGTTAGGGTTAGGGTTTAGAGAGAGGATTAGAGAGAGGGGTGTTAGGGTTTTTAGAGTATGATCCACAAGATCCAACAAGTATGTGGTGATGGCATGGAGAGTGAGAAAATAGAAAAAGTGATGAGAGGGTTTTTGTGATGAGCCAACAAAGTCATGCAAGAGATGGAGGAGATGGTGGTGAGGTTAGGCTTGTGATGCACATGGCAAAGGGAGAACCAACAAGAAGGTGAGAATGAGAGAGAAAAAGGGGGAAGCTCAACAAAAGAACATGATGCACTTGGTTTGATTCCCAAAAGACAAGATCCACTTCCAAAAACAAAGAAAAACCCAAGGAGAAGAGATGGTGGTGATCTTGCATGGCCCACGCAAAAGCATTAAATGCCATGTTTTAATCTTGTGAAAACAAAATAAATAAACATGGCATTTATACATATGCATTCCAAAATATGGTGTAAGGCCAAGCTAAAGGAAAATATAATTGGATTCATCCCAACCCACATGAGCTAGATTAAAAGCCAAAAGAAAGTAAAAGCTCATGGGTAATTAGGATGGTGGAATTATAAGGTGGTGACAAAGAAAGGTGGTGGAGTGGAATAAAAGATATGCCCCCAACTCAACTTGGGCATCAAGCATTTATCAAGAACCAAATACAATATATCAAGAGCCAAATACAATTAATAATGCATATGAGAGAAGAGCCAAATGAAAAGGGTTTTATATGATGCTCAAATGCAAGGTGGCATGATGACATGAGCATGATATAATTATGATGCAACAATTATATGTAGGAAGTAGCAATTATATTACTAGACCATGTAGCATTACATATGTTAGATAGATGGGATGCTACAACTCTCCCCCACTAAACAGGAATCTCGCCCCGAGATTCTAGGAAGAAGAAGAAGACACGAAGAGGGTAGGATACTTGGTACGGAGCTCATCCTCGCGTTCCCAAGTGGCTTCATCAACAGAATGGTGCGACCACTACACCTTGCAGAACTTGATGGACTTGTTGCGAGTCCTTCTTTCTGCGACTTCAAGGATTTTTGTGGGGTGTTCTTGATAAGACAAATCTTCTTGGAGATTGATGAGTTCATGGTCCACGGTCCTACCGGGATCCTTGAAGAACTTCTTGAGTTGAGAGATATGGAAAACATCATGGACCTTGAGTTTTTCAGGGAGCTCAAGAGCATAAGCGACTTCTCCTCTTCTTCCACAAACTTTGAAAGGACCGATGTATCTAGGAGCCAGCTTCCCTTTGATACCAAACCGGTGCGTGCCTCTCATGGGAGTGACACGAAGGTAAACGAGATCACCAGGAACATACTCCATGTCCGTGTGCTTTCTGTCATAATTGCTCTTCTGGTGACTTTGAGCAATCTTTAGGTTTTCAAGAATGATGTGAACCTTCTCCTCCGCCTGAGTTACAATGTCGGGGCCAAACAGTTTTCTTTCTCCTGTGCCCGACCAACCAATCGGAGTTCTGCATTTGCAACCATATAGAACCTCAAATGGTGCCATCTTTAGACTTTTCTAGAAGCTGTTGTTGTAAGAGAATTCAGCATAAGGAAGGCATTCTTCCCACTTCATGCCGAAAGAGATAACGCAAGCACGGAGCATATCTTCCAGAATCTGATTGATCCTTTCAACTTGTCCTTGCGACTGAGGGTGGTAAGCTGTGCTGAAGTTCAATTTTGTTTCCAAAGCATTTTGGAAACTTCCCCAGAACTTGGAAGTGAAGATGCATCCACGGCCTAAGCTGATCTCAAGAGGAACCCCATACAGAGAGACAATTCTGTTGATATAGAGCTCAGCCAACTGAATTGCAGAAATTGTTTCCTTGACGGGAAAGAAGTGAGCCACTTTAGAAAGCCTGTCGATGACAACAAAGATTGCATTGTTGCCCTTTTGCGACCTTGGAAAACCAGTGATGAAGTCCATCTCTACTTTCTCCCATCTCCATTCCGGAGGCTTCAATGGGTGTAGAAGACCAGAAGGTTTCTAATGAACAGCTTTAACTCTACGGCAGACATCACACTCGGAGACATACTTGGCACAACATTGTTTCAACCCAGGCCACCAATATTGTGTTTTCAAGTCCATGTACGTCTTAGTGCTGCCAGGGTGGATAGAAAGAACAGAATCATGCGCCTCCTTAAGAACTTGCTCTCTTAAACCCGGGTAGTTCGGAACAAACATCCGGTGTTCGAAGAAAAGAGTGCCTTGGTCGTCGACGTGGAAGGACTCATACTTCGGAAGCTGAATATTGGAGATGATGTTTTTAGTGTAAGGATCACCAAGTTGAATGGAGCGAACTTTTTTTCCAAGAGTGGGGTTGCCAGAAGGTTCAGAAGATACCCTTGATCCACAATTTCAAGGTTGAGCTTGCGGAATTCCTCGCACAAGAGAGGCTGTTGTTCTTCCACCATGAGGTTGTTGACATAAGCTTTTCGGCTGAGAGCGTCGGCCATGACATTAGCTTTGTCCAGAGTGTAGTTGATGGTCAAATCGAAATCATTAATTGCTTCAATCCACCTCCTCTGACGAAGGTTGAGATGAGGCTGTGTGAAGATATACTTCAGACTCTTGTGATCAGAAAAGATCTCACAACGGTTGCCAAGCAAGTAATGCCTCCATACTTTCAAAGCAAAGACAACTTCTGCGAGTTCGAGGTCATGTGTAGGATAGTTGATCTCATGCGTCTTCAACTGTCAAGAGGCATAAGCAACAACTTGTTTTTCTTGCATAAGGACCGCACCCAATCCTTGCAAGGAGGCATCACAGAATATCTGGAAAAGCTTTGATGTATCTGGAGGAATCAAGACTGGTGTGGAAGTGAGCTTCTCTTTGAGTGTTTCAAAGCTTGCTTGACATGCAGGAGTCCAAAGGTATTTCTTGCCTTTCTTGAGGAGATCGGTAAGAGGCTTCGCAATCTTCGAGAAATTCTGAACGAAGCGACGACAGTAACTAGCCAAACCAAGGAAACTCCGGACTTCTTTGACATTTTTGGGTGGAAGCCAGTCAACAATTGTCTTAATAGTTTCTGGGTTGACGGCAATGCCCTTGGCAGAGATGATGTGACCAAGGTAGGTGACTTGAGGCAGCCAGAACTCACACTTGGAGAACTTTGCATACAGGCGGTTCTCACGAAGCTTGCTTAGGACACACCGAAGGTGTTCTTCATGTTCTTCCTTTGACCTAGAATAGACTAGAATGTCATCCAGATAGACCACAACGAACTTATCAAGATACTCCATGAAAACCGAGTTCATAAGCCTCGAGAAGGTGGCAGGTGCGTTGGTGAGACCGAAGGACATGACCGTGTACTCATACAGGCCATAGCGGGTGGTGAAAGCTGTTTTGGGAATATCTTCCTTGCGAATCTTGATTTGATGATATCCACTTCTCAAATCGAGCTTAGAGAATACCACAGCTCCAGCTAGCTGATCGAAGAGATCATTAATCCGCGGAAGGGGATATTTATTCTTGATGGTTTTAGCATTGAGAGCCCGATAGTCAACACAAAGTCTATCACTCTTGTCTCGCTTCTTCACAAAGATAGTTGGGCTACCCCAAGAAGAAGTATTGTGCTGAATGAAACCCAACTTCTCTTGTTCATCAAGCTGACGTTTGAGTTCAGCCAACTCAGCAGGACCCATTTTATAAGGCCGCTTGGAGATAGGAGCGATTCCAGGTTGAAGCTCAATCACAAACTCGACCTCACGATCCGGAGGCATACCTGGCAACTCTTCAGGAAAGACATCTGGGAACTCACAGACCACCGGAACACTCTAAATAGCTTCCATAGCATCATCATTCAGAGCCGCTAAAGAGAAAAGCTGAATTTTAGGAGTCAGACTTGGAGAATAGACTATATGGCCTTCAGGAATTTTCAGAGAAACCGAGCGTTCAGCACAATAAATCACAGCTCCATTTGCTGTTAACCAATCCATGCCCAAGATAACATCAATGTCAGAGTTGCCCAAAATAATTAAGGAAGCCGGAAACGAAGAGCCACCAATCTCAATTTAATTGCCATGGGTGATATGAGCAGCCCTCATGTTTGACCCAGGAGATTGTACCACAAGACGATGCAATAAAGGAACCATAGCCAGATCATGCTCATGCGTAAACTTGTGAGAAACAAACGAATGCGAAGCACCAGAATCAAACAAAACTCGTGCAGGGACTGAGTTAACAGGAAGCATACCCATCACAATTCCAGATGCATGCTCAGCTTGAGCGACGTTGACACAGTTGGCTTGATCAACCGTAGACCCGGGCTTGGTGTTGATGTTGAGAGCCCGCGGTGGAGGTGCACGAACCATAGAAGAACTTGCCGCAGGTCTTGGAGGTGGTGGTGGAAGAGCTTTGTTGTTCATTGGACAATTCCAGTGCTGATGCCCAGTGTTTCCACAAGTGTAGCAAGCACCAGGTGGACGTGGAGCAACATAGCCAGGGACTCCGCCAGGCGCTCCAGGGTAGTTGTGGTTGTAGCCCCTAGGAGCCGCGGTGAAGGAGTTTGGTGGCCTTGCCGCATAGCTTGACGGTCTTGGTGGAGCCGGGAGCGACGGTGGGGTGTTAGGAACCCAGACACGGCGCTTAGAAGGAGCTGTCATAGCTGAAGAGCTTGCTGCATCGCGGCTGTGTTTCTTTGACTCCTCAAACACTTGCCTACTTGCTTCTTCCTGCAGAGCTGTATGTTGGAGTTCTAGAAAAGACCCTGGCCTTGCATGAGTGATTGCATATTTCAATGATGCATTGAGCCCTTGCCTGAACCTCTTTTGCTTCTTCTTGTCATCAGAGATCTCATCGCCACCATACCGAGAAAGGTTCATGAAGTTTCTGATATAGGTATTGACATTGTCATTGCCCTGCTTGAGGTTGAGAAACACTTCCTTCATCCTTTCCATGACAATTTCTGACAGGTATTGCTCCTTGAAATCCGCAGTGAATTGCTCCCAAGTAGGCTGAAAACCAGAGTGGTCTGCCTTGAGGTAATTTTCCCACCACAGAGCTGCATCTCCCTTCAGAAGGTGTGTGGCACATTTTACCCATTCTTGTTCTGGAACATCCGCAGTCATCAGCAACCTTGACATTTCACGCAGCCAATCATCAGCATCAAGTGGCTGATCAGACACCTCAAATTGGCATAGGTTGAACTTCAGAAAACTCTTGATGTCTCCTCGCTTGGGAGGTTGTGTCGGTAGCGGAACAAACTCATTCCTCCTCATGCTTTCTTCCAATCGTTGCTGGTTCTGCTGCATTGTTCCCAAGGCATTAGCAATACTTTCCAAAGCAGCCCCCAGTTCAGGTGGTATGTCCTCCTCAGTACGGCGTGGTGGTGCCATCCTGTGATTGATATAAAACACAAGTCAGTACTATAATGGAGAATAATAATAATCCAAAATAGTACCAAAATGGAATTAACCAAGATTAAAGGATACAATTCACTAAGATGATATTAAAATATCAACAAAGTTCAAGGCACCTAGAAGATATTAAGCATATCGCACTCGACAGAACAAGGAGTGTGGTAAACAAGTTAACAAAGAAATTTTTTTCACAAATTTCGGCATTAAAATACCACTATATGCGCAAAACCACTTAACGAATCAAGATTAGTAACTCTACCAATTCAAAATACAAGAGCGAATGATAAGAGCAGTGGTATGGTCGCGACTCCATCCCGCACTCAAATCATTACTCCGCACATGAATCAGTAAAACACATATCCCAACACCTTCTTCTTAAGATGAACCTAAAGATTAGTAACTACGGAAACGAACATCCCAAAAAAGATAACGTCAGATAACAAAGAGTAAGACAGATCGCATCGGTATACAACGAATCGGATAGATCGCGTCGGTTTACAAAGGCATATCGGTATGGAATGTACCAACAGTTGATAACCAAAAGGCAGATAGTGATAACATTTGGATGCAACAGATAGACAAGGAATTCACACACACACACAACCTATGGTACTATGGAACCCAGAACACGTGAATCCTAGTTTGAATTTTAGAAGAGGATTGAAAACGTTACACTTCCTTACCAGAAAGGGTGGGTAAGAAAAAAAATGGAAGCAGTCCTACTCTCACGTTTTGTTTTTCCCTAGTATACAGAGCTACCAAAATATTTGCAAGCCTGACAATGACCATTTGGCTGAGACCCTGAAGGGCGGGATGGCTCTGATACCAATTGTAACTACCTCGGTGAATTACGCTCTTAGTTGCATGCCTGGATGAGCGAAAGTGGTTAAGATAGTATGGTGGGGCCCAGGGGCCACTCATAGGTAGACCTTTCGGCCGTCCTAACCACTTTCAAAACATCGGGACAAGAACGAGCGGCGTAATCGGCAGGCGAAGAGATCAACTACATACACAAGTGAGTATGTATGCAAGCCACCATACAGCTGTTCACAGAGCCATTCCATCTAAAAGAAATAGAAATATTGCAACGCCATACGACTAGATCCAAATATCCTAGATAGAGATAATAGTTTAGGATAGCTCCTCATACATCAAACATCAGAGTATCAGGCGGAAGCGGAAACAAGATCCGAGTACGGATAAGAAGCAAATTGGCATAAGATGCCACATAAATAAACACATCCCGCCCACAGATCTCACGGATCCCCGTTCCCGGAATCTCTACACCGAGTGATCATTGCCAACATCATCTGTCTCCTCCACCCAGTATCCATCTTGCGAGTACACCTGTTCATCTGAATCAAACAATTCATCGTGTGAGACCCTAGGGGTACTCAGCAAGTCTTTATGCCTCTAAAGGGGACATATACCAGGGGTGACGCAATTGCAGCAAAAGATAATAACTAACAAGCCTAGAGATACTCGCTAACCATCCGCCTAACCAATGATAGACGGATGTCCGTTAAATAGAAACAACAGTTATAACAGTATAATTAACAGATCCATCCTCCTTCTCGCTTACCAACGAGAAAGCGGACGAACAACCCATCCGTTGGCAGTTTTATTAACCATTCCATGAGTATTGCACTATTTACTAATCAGGTACTTAGTCAGATTAAAAGCGCTACTTTAGTTATACTTGTCTATGATCGAGAAACTGTGCTCCAAGTCGTCCATAACCGCGGACACGGCTTTCAGAAAGATTTACCCTGCAGGGGTGCACAATTAGCAACACACACTCAATCAACCTCGGAAAAACCAACTCAAAACCCAACGAGGCATTCACGACAAAGCGATCACAAGATTCATAAAATATTTCAGGGGGCCACCCCATTAAGCTACCCGCAACGAAGCTAGTTGACTCTGAGACGGACTCAAGGTTTTTGTGGACGGCGGTAAACGACTGGGAACCCGAAAGTGTGACTGGGCTTGTCGATACAACGAAAACGTGTCACGATCCAAAACAGTACAGGTGCTCCACGCACAATCGTAAATAACCAGTAAGCATGGCATAAGTACAGGATAGTAATAAAGCCCCAAACTAATTGTGGCCCCAAGAAATAGAAATGAAGCAAGCTCTGGCTCAGGGGGGTCCATAAGGCCTCCCGGATGTGGATAGTGCGAATAGTCAAGGAACAGGAATCATATAAATATTAAGTGGACAGCAAGTTATATGGGAGCAAAACATGACTAAAAACTTAATAAAATGCTTTATTCTTGTATCCCACACCTCACCCATGCCATGCTATACTATACCATGTAAATTGTGCATCATTCATCATGGCATGCTTGTTTGCTTGTTGCATTTTACTTATATGCTTGTGCACTTTATTTATGTTGGCGCTTGTTTGTTTAGTTCTTCTTTCGAATAGACGCCGAGCAGGGGAAATATCAGGAATCCCAGGTGTACTACCCAGATCCGTCTCTCGCTTCAACTGAGCTTCCAGGCAAGCACTACCACATGCTTGCATACATATAGTACCTATTGCCTCTATCTTTTTCTTGCATCATTGAGTCGCGATTGCATTAAATTGAATCCCAAGTACTACATAGCCTTTACTTTTAAACCCCACCGAGCCTGTTCCTCAATCCCATGAGCCATTACTACAGGAGTTGTTTGAGCCATGCGAGTCGTAGAACAACATGTGTAGGGTATGTGAGTGTCTGATGGATAACGAGGTACCTAAACAACTTAACCTGAGTAGTAATGGGATAACTAATGAAAGCGGCACCGGTGAGCAATATCTGTTATTTGGTTTTTCATGCTCACTTGTGTCCCATAGGACCCCGAGTACTTGATTCCTGTTCCTTGACTATTCGCACTATCCACATCCGGGAGGCCTTATGAACCCCCCTGAGCCAGAGCTTGATTCATTTCTCTTTCTTGGGGCCACAAAGTAGTTTGGGGCTTTATTACTATCCTGTACTTATGCCATGCTTTACCGTTTTATTTAAGATTGTGCGTGGAGCACCTGTACTGTTTTGGATGCGGAGTGTTTTCGTGGTATCGACAAGCCCAGTCACATTTTTGGGTTCCCAGTCGTTTACAGCCATTGACACAAACCTTGGGTCCATCCTGGAGTCGGCCAACTTCGTTGCGGGTAGCTTAATGGGGTGGCCCCCTGAAATATTTTATGAATCTTGTGACGCTTTGTCGTGAATGCCTCGTTGGGTTTTGAGTTGGTTTTTCCGAGGTTGATCGAGTGTGTGTTGCTAATTGTGCACCCCTGCAGGGTAAATCTTTCTGAAAGCCATGTCCGTGGTTATGGACGACTTGGAGCACAGTTTCTCGATCATAGACAAGTATAACGAAAGTACCGCTTTTAATTTGACTAAATACCTGACTAGTAAATAGTGCAATGCTCATGGAATGACTAATAAAACTACCAACGGATGGGTTGTTCGTCCGCTTTCTCGTTGGTAAGCGAGAAGGAGGATGGATCTGTTGATATACACTGTTATAACTATTGTTTCTAATAAACGTACATCCGTCTATCATTGGTTAGGTGGATGGTTAGCGAGTATCTATAGACTTGTTAGTTATTATCTTTTGCTGCAATTGCGTCACCCCAGGTTATGTCCCCTTTAGAGGCATAAATACTTGCTGAGTACCCCTAGGGTCTCACACGATAAATTGTTTGATTCAGACGAACAGGTGTTTTCGCAAGATGGATACTGGGTGGAGGAGACAGATGATGTTGGCAACGATCACTCGGTGTAGAGATTCCGGGGATGGGGATCCGTGAGATCTGTGGGCGGGATGTGCTTATTTATGTGGCATCTTATGCCGATTTGCTTCTTGTCCGTACTGGGATCTTGTTTCCCGCTTCCGCTTGATACTCTGTTGATTGATGTATGAGGAGATATTCTACCCTATTATCTCTATCTAGGATATTTGGATCTTGCCGTATGGCGTTGCAATATTTATATTTCTTTTAGATGCTATGGCTCTGAGAACTGTTGTAAGGTAGCTTGCATACATACTCACTTGTGTATGTATTTGATCTCTTCGCCTGTTGCCTACGCCGCTCGCTCTTGTCCCGATATTCTAGAAGTGGTTAGGATGGCCGACGGGTCTACACGTGGGTGGTCCCTGGGCCCCCGATGTACTATTTTAACCACTTCTGGTCCATCCAGGCTTGAACTTAGAGCGTAGGGTCCGAGGTTGTTACAATTGGTATCAGAGCCATCCCGCCCTTCAGGGTCTCAGCCAAATGGTCGTTGTCAGTCTAGCAAATATTTTGGTAGCTATGTACATTAGGGAAAAACAAAAATGTGAGAGTAGGACTGCTTCCACTTTTCTTCTTACCCACCCACCCACCCTTTTCTAGTAAGGAAGTGTAACATTTTCAATCCTCTTCTAAAAATTCAAACTAGGATTCACGTGTTCTGGGTTTCCGTAGTACCATAGAAAGTGTGTGTGTGTGTAATTCCTTGTCTATCTGTTGCATCCAACTTGTTATCGCTATCTGCCTTTTTGGTTATCAACTGTTGGTACATTCCATACCGACAGGATTTTTGTAAACCGACGTGATCTATCCGACTCCTTGTTAACCGGCACAATCTTGTTAAGGGTGTTCTTCCTTCCAGCATGCTTTCACAAAATGTGGAGTTGCTAATCTCTATCTATTAAGTGGTTTTGCGCATTTATTGGTATTTTAATGCCGAAAAATGCGGAAATTTTTCTTTGATACATCTGTGTTTCCACACTCCTCTTCAATCGTGTGTGAAACATTATCTATCTTCCTTTTATTGGCATGTTCATGCTAACTCATTATTTTGTCACCGGCGCTTGATCCTGGAGTTTTATTTTGTTTCAAAATCTTCTAGGCTAAGTACATAACTCGCATCGATCCGATGCTTGTGATTTTAATTTGGTTCTCGACATAACTATATGACACTTATCATGAGTGGAGTATGGTTAATGCTATCTATTTTCATCCTCTAGATGATGGCGGTTATCTCCTGTGATTTTGGGGTATACCGTGATCATATCTTTATCATATTCAAGTATCTTTGGCAATCCGGAGTTTTCTCAAGGCACTACGGTGGTCTATCATCTATTTATCATGCTTCACCTCTTTTTGGAACTCCATATCTGCAAAATTCTCTTTGATATGAGGGAATTGCATCTTTTCATCTCTGATAGCTTTTCTTAAGGTATGAGCTATCAACGTTCCTTTATCGAAGATCTCTTTATCTTTGTAACCGATGATCCGATCGACAATGTGAACCAGGTGGCATTTCTTGTTCTCTTCCGAAGGACCAGATAATCTATTCTGCTAGTGCATCTTTCCAACATGAATCCTTGCTCGCAACGTCGATTTTTCAAAGAGCGTTGAGCTCAGAAAGCGTTTTGAGCATTGTTCGTTCTCCCGCCTCTTGATCTTGATATTCTGGGAAGATTTAGTTCATCCGTGGTGGTATATCTTGATGATATGCTGGCCTATTCTATATCAATGGACGAACATGGAAGATCATCTGCGTCTCTTTCTCTCAAGCTGCGAGAACACCGTTTGTATGCAAAGTTCTCAAAGTGTGAATTCTGGCTTCTTGAAGTCACCTATCTCGACCACATCCTTCTGCTAAATACATCGCTTCAATTCTGGAATCAGCAAGTCCATTGTTAATTCCATCCTCCACCTTCAATCAAACCCGGAGTCTTTCCTTGTTGGCGAGTTATCATCGTCGTTCCGCTGAAGAGTTCCTCAAGACTGCTAAATCGCTCTCAATCATTTCAAGAAGAACATGGAGTTTTTTTCACCTCTGTCTCGTCGAGTAATCTTTTGAAATCCTCTCGTTCCATCTTTTATCCTCAATCCACCGGATGCCATGAAGAATTTCTAGATCTTTTGTAATCCTTTTGTTCAAGTTGTTGCTATCTTTTCCTTATCTATCGAATCTTGCAGCTGTTCTCCATAATCTTTCTTCATATCCTTGCCGGTGTTTTGGGATCTTCCGACACAACGACAACATCATCATCATCTTTATCTACTCTGGATCCAATGAATCATTTGCATCATATCTTTGTTTTCCTACGGAGTTCCATGAGTTTTATCAAGTTCTTCAGTCTGTTCGGCAGTTGGGTTGCATGGTTTTCCATTCATGTGCAGAGTAATGCTTTGGGTGCGGGATGGAGTAGCTAACATATCACTACTCTTATCATTCTCTCATGTACATTGAATTGGTGAATTAATGCGATTTAACTCATTCCACGGATGTAGAAGTGGCCTTTATTCTTGATACTTCTATTCCGTCCTTGTTTTCCGGAGTGCTCTCTCGAAGAAGATAAGCAATAATCTCTTGTTGGTGGCCGCATCTACACGGAGCAAAATCTTCAATGATCTGGTGGAAACCAATGCAAACTGTTCTCTGTCTTCTTTTCTCTACCGGTGCTCGACATCTTCAAACAAGATGGAAGGAAACTATATCTGTCTTCAATTTGTCAAATTCCTTTTCTCTTGGTAAAGCCAATTATGGTTGATGCCATCAGTCGCAAATCTATTGCATTAGCCTCAAGGTTAAAGAAAGCAATAAGTATCTATACAATAAACCCCAGATCCTCCATATTCTTTTCTTCTCAGGATTCCACCATAAACTAGCATCACCTCCTTCTCTTGAAGATATATCCGCGCACCTCAATTGTGTGATCCTTGGTCCTTGCCGGCGCAAGAAGAATCTAATCCGACAATGTCTAACTAAATCTTTTCATTGATATCAAGGAACTCTATTGTTTGAAGGCGATATTGTTTCCGAACTTCCTTTCTCAAATCTGAGGGAAGGTACAATGCTATTTTCATAGTGGTTGATAACTTCTCCAAAGTCGCTCTTTTCGTTCGTCAAGGGCAAGAATCATCATCACTTGCAGCTTCCGATCTTTAATCCTAATGGTGTGTCTTTTCTTTATCCATGATACATTGTCCTTTCTATTTCTTTCACAAGTGGTTCTATTCTTTTATCATGTTTCTCGAGAAAACCGGAGCTATGTTCATCCTATCCTTCTTGTATCACGACAATCCTTCAATTCTTCTAACCCTTTGTGTCTCAAGCAAAACGAAAGACTCGCAACAAGTCTAGCAAGTTTTGCAAGGTGTAATGGTCGCACCACTCCATTGTTCATCATCTTGGGAACGCAAGGATCACATTCGTTCCGAACACCCGCCTCTCCTTGTGTTGGTTTCTTTTTCCTAGGAATCTCGGGGCGAGATTCTTGTTTAGTGGGGGAGAGTTGTAGCATCCAAATTGTATAACAATTGCAATGCTACTAGCCTAGTCTATATATATGCTACTTCCTACATATAATTGTTGCATCATAATTATATCATGCTCATGTCATCATGCCACCGTGCATTTGAGCATCATATAAAACCCTTTTTCATTTGGTTCTTATCTCATATGTACTAATATTTGTATTTGCCTCTTGATATATTGTATTTGGTTCTTGATAAATGCTTGATGCCCAAGTTGAGTTGGGGGCATATCTTTTATTAACTCTACCACCTTTCTTGTCACCACCCCATTATCCCACCATCCAACTATATGTGAGCTTTGCATTTTTATTTGGTTTTACCTCTAGCTCATGTGGGTTGGGATGGATCCACTCACAACTCCACATGCTCCCATATATGCATCATGTTGTTTTCACATTTTTGATATGTGGAGAGCCACATAGCCACCTTTGCATGCAATATGAGTAGTGCTCTTTCCAACCGACCATATGGAACTATTTTGACCCAAGGTCATGTTTGAATATGGACACTTCTTGTCACACATGTTTTTAATCAATGTAAACCATGTGTAGTAAGTGAAAGGTTCCAATATATATTTTTGTTGGAATTGTGGGTTTGCATGCATGCTAAAATGCTTTTAGATATTTTGTTTTCACAAAATATGACTTGAAGCATGTATTTATTGCCTTTGCATGGCCCATGCAACACTTGCACCCTTCCTCTCTTCCATTTGAATCATTTTGGGGTTTTGTGAGTACCTTGTTTTGCTTTGGACCTTTTCTTGTGGCCTTTCAACCTAGCATACGATAACACCTCTTTCCTCTTTCTTGAGTCTTTTGGAATGCTCCATGTATACATGCATGCTTGCATAAATCCATTGCTAGGGTGATCTAGTTTGTTTTCACAAGCTACATCATGCATGCATGCATAGCACATGTAGCCAAGTCATCCCCTTTTTCTTTTCTTTTGAATTCTTGTGGTTTTGCGATGGGTTTTGAATGGATCAAATTCAAACCAAACCCTTTGCCACCCTCTCTCTCTCTCTTTCTCTTCCATGCCCATTAATGCATGTACATGCAATAATAGAGCACCTCAATCCTTTCTCTTCTTTTCTTTTGGCTTATGAGGTTTAAAAATTTAAACTTTGAGCTAATCATTTGATGTTGTTCAAATGAGCTAGCCTAACCTAGATCTAACTACACCTAGCTACACACACACTCACCATCCCTCCCAAACCGTGACACCACCCCACCTCTCCTTACCATGGCACTTGTGGTGCCTAGCCCTCCACCTCACCTCCTTCCCCTTGTCTTGCCTTGCGAGAGAGCACCAGATCACCTTCCCACGCCACCTCCTCCTCTCCGGTCCCTCTCCCTTTGCTATTTTCGGCTAAGAACAAGAGTAGAGGAGAGAGAAGACCACCACCGAGCCTCTCCTTCTTTTTTTGCAAAAGTAGGAGTCCCCCATGTGCTCCACCCCTATCTCTCTTGCTTTACCTGCAGTCCACCACCACCTGCACACGGCAACAACTTCAGATCGAGATCTGAAGCTCCTCTCCCTTTCTTCTTCCTCCCCTAGCTTCACCATGGCCTCACCATGTCCCTATAAACCCTATCTCAACTATACCAGGAGGAGGGCGGTTGGGGATGTGCTCAAAGGTGCCCAAGGCATACAGGACCTTCACCTGCTTTCTCTGCTTCTCCCTGTACCTTTCCACCATGCGGGAGCACGCCGGAGGCGCTTCTGCAGATGCATCCCGCCAAGTACTAGGAGCTTCGGAATCCCGGTTGTGCGCGATATCACCTCCACCTCAAGCTACCTCGCCTACACCAACGACCTCAGGGTGAGCAGAGCTCCTTCCATGACATGCCCTCCTTCTCCCTAGCACCGTACCTCGCCGCCGACCTCACCGCGGCGCGCGCTCACCACCGCCACGCATGCCGCTGTCGATTGCAGTACTGCTGTTACGGTCAACCGTGTCATCGCCTCGGTCCACCGTTTGCAAAACCCCGACCACCAACGCATAGCCCTATTTACCCTCTTCGAAACGAGCCCAAGTTTGCTCCGTTTGGTGCCCTGTAGTTGTCGCCATCGTCGCATTGCCTCGCCGTCAGATTCAGCTCGCCGCTGTCTTTGCTTCCTCAGTTCTGCTGGCACTTCCAGTACCGATGTTCACCGATTTTTCCCGGGCGTTTCAGTACCTCTCCGACAAACCTTCCTTGATGACTTTTGCTCTTAGAGGATCCCTCTACACACCAGAGGAAGCGACACTCTGAAAGATGCCCCGATAAGCTCGCCGTCGACCTCGAAAATCTGTAGAAACGCGCGGTCAGAAGAACTCAGTCACCGGTTCGTTTCGGCCTCTGTTCTACGACTTTTACCCGACGTTACAGCCCACCTCTGAAGTAACACCCTAAACGGAAGTTGTAGCCCTATCTCTCCTCTCCACATTTTGTTCTGATGGCGTTGCCAAATTCGCAGTGGTTTGCTCGCCATATTCATCCGAATATCGGTCCAGCTAGCCAATTTCTCTACGGATCAATCCAGTTCGTCAGTTCTCGTACACACAGCCAGGAAGCTTTTGCTAACAGGCCCTTGTAGTTTTTCCCGCCTCAACCCGCGGACCCTGTGTCCCACCAGTCAGCCCCTCGCTCGTTTTGCAAAAAGATACCTCGACTTCCGTTGATTCCCGGCCGCAGTCCCCCAGATCCGCCACGTGGCTGCGCTTCCTTCACCCGCCCGCGTGTGGGTCCGCACAGGCACAGGTCCCGCTTGTCATCCACCGCGGCTGGCTGGATCCTCGGTGAGAAAAGCCCCTCGCAGACCACTGCGACCCACCGCGGCTGAGTCAGCGCCGGCCCCACTTGTCGACGATGGTGGCTAAATCTCTCTGAGTATAAAAAGTATCTGTTCTTTTCCTGTTTAAACAAAATGATTTCAGAAATGTTTAATATAATTTTAAATCCAGAAATTAATAACTTTTAATTGGTAAATCCAAATAATACAAATAATATATTTTTTTGAATTAGAAAAATGTGAGGAATTCAAATCTTCCTTTCAAAATAATGGTTGACTAATTTAAATTTTCGAAATTTTTTAATTGCAATAAAAATGCCTTTTTCTTAATTAATTCCTAACTTTAATTCTGTAACTCCAAATTCGACAAATAATATGGCTAAATCGATCAGCGCGACGTGCCCGTTCTGTTTATGCACTCCTTGTTCTGAATTTCAGCATGCATCATATAAATATTAAGTGGACAGCAAGTTATATGGGAGCAAAACATGACTAAAAACTTAATAAAATGCTTTATTCTTGTATCCCACACCTCACCCATGCCATGCTATACTATGCCATGTAAATTGTGCATCATTCATCATGGCATGCTTGTTTGCTTGTCGCATTTTACTTATATGCTTGTGCACTTTATTTATGTTGGCCCTTGTTTGTTTGGTTCTTCTTTCGAATAGACGCCAAGCAGGGGAAATATCAGGAATCCCAGGAGTACTACCCAGATCCGTCTCTCGTTTCAACTGAGCTGCCAGGCAAGCACTACCACATGCTTGCATACATATAGTACCTATTGCCTCTATCTTTTTCTTGCATCATTGAGTCGCGATTGCATTAAATTGAATCCCAAGTACTGCATAGCCTTTACTTTTAAACCCCACCGAGCTTGTTCCTCAATCCCATGAGCCATTACTACAGGAGTTTTTTGAGCCATGCGAGTCGTAGAACAACATGTGTAGGGTATGTGAGTGTCTGATGGATAACGAGGTACCTAAACAACTTAACCTGAGTAGTAATGGGATAACTAATGGAAGCGGCACCGGTGGGAAATATCTGCTATTTGGTTTTTCATGCTCACTTGTGTCCCGTAGGACCCCGAGTACTTGATTCCTGTTCCTTGACTATTCGCAGTATCTACATCCAGGAGGCCTTATGAACCCCCCCTGAGCCAGAGCTTGATTCATTTCTATTTCTTGGGGCCACAAAGTAGTTTGGGGCTTTATTACTATCCCGTACTTATGCCATGCTTTACCGTTTTATTTAAGATTGTGCGTGCAGCACCTGTACTGTTTTGGATGCGGAGTGTTTTCGCGGTATCGACAAGCCCAGTCACATTTTCGGGTTCCCAGTCATTTACAGCCATTGACGCAAACCTTGGGTCCATCCCGGAGTCGGCCAACTTTGTTGCGGGTACCTTAATGGGGTGGCCCCCTGAAATATTTTATGAATCTTGTGATCGCTTTGTCGTGAATGCCTCATTGGGTTTTGAGTTGGTTTTTCCGAGGTTGATTGAGTGTGTGTTGCTAATTGTGCACCCCTGCAGGGTAAATCTTTCTGAAAGCCGTGTCCGCGGTTATGGACGACTTGGAGCACAGTTTCTCGATCATAGACAAGTATAACGAAAGTACCGCTTTTAATTTGACTAAATACCTGACTAGTAAATAGTGCAATGCTCATGGAATGACTAATAAAACTACCAACGGATGGGTTGTTCGTCCGCTTTCTCGTTGGTAAGCGAGAAGGAGGATGGATCTGTTGATATACACTGTTATAACTATTGTTTCTAATAAACGGACATCCGTCTATCATTGTTTAGGCGGATGGTCAGCGAGTATCTATAGACTTGTTAGTTATTAGCTTTTGCTGCAATTGCGTCACCCTAGGTTATGTCCCCTTTAGAGGCATAAAGGCTTGCTGAGTATCCCTAGGGTCTCACACAATAAATTGTTTGATTCAGATGAACAGGTGTTTTTGCAAGATGGATACTGGGTGGAGGAGATAGATGATGTTGGCAACGATCACTCGGTGTAGAGATTCCGGGGATCGGGATCCGCGAGATCTGTGGGCGGGATGTGCTTATTTATGTGGCATCTTATGCCGATTTGCTTCTGGTCCGTACTGGAATCTTGTTTCTCGCTTCCGCTTTATACTTTGTTGATTGATGTATGAGGAGCTATCCAACCCTATTATCTCTATCTAGGATATTTGGATCTTGCCGTATGGCGTTGCAATATTTCTATTTCTGTTAGATGGTATGGCTCTAAGAACTGTTGTAAGGTAGCTTGCATACATACTCACTTGTGTATGTATTTGATCTCTTCGCATGTTGCCTACGCCGCTGTACTATTTTAACCACTTCTGGTCCATCCAGGCTTGAACTTAGAGCGTAGGGTCCGAGGTTGTTACATTAACCGAGGCAACCGACTAAGAGTTAGTCGGATGAATCACTTATCTCGGATCGAGAAAGAGAGTCGGACTATTTAAGGGATGACGATCATTCTCCTATAGTCCGACAAGGTATATCATGAGGCAAAAGGGACATGGACGAAAGTCGCATTGGAAAGGTATGTCGTCATGACTTGTTGGTACTTGGGAGTCGGCACGTTCTGCTAGGGACCGCTACCTACGGATCGATCACGAGTGAGACTCGGAATCGTGTCCGGGTTACCATGAGCCTGTCGGGTCTCACACTTAAGAGCGGGAGCAGTTTGGGTTTGACCCAAACAGGAAATCTATTTGGGTTGGACCCAAATAGAGACATGGACTTAGTCAGCAAGTGAGACTTGCAGTGGCTAATATAGGCCTTTTAGTGAATGGGCCACAAGTGAGTGGAGCCCATTTTCACTCCCTATATAAGCTGGGGCGTAGGTGCTTAGAGCATAAGGTCAGGTCACTCCATGTGTTGGAAATCCTAGCCCCAGTCCGTCATGTCGCCGCCGTACCGGACCTAGCAGTCCATCGCCGGCGCTCCTCCTCGTACGTGTGGATACCGGCGGAGGTGTTGTACGTTCAGCACTTCGACGATCGTGAAGAAAGAACGGATCATGGATCGTGGAACCGTAATGGATCGCGAGGACTGCACTGCATCAAGCGACGCGCTTCATCAATTCCGCAACTGCGCGTCTAGTGGTAATCCTCGTGGCCTTCTACCTGAGCTGGATCTTGGGATCACCGCGTAGGGAAAACGTTTTGTTTATCTCTGTGTGATCCAACGTTTCGATGGATCCAAACGCAAAGAAGGAGGTAGCACCGGCGTCATACTAACATCTCCTCAGGGTGATAAAATGCAGTACATCCTACGAATAAAGTTCCGCGCATCCAACAACGAGGCGGAGTATGAGGCGCTGATCCTCGGGATGCGGATGGCCAAGGCTTATGGCGCTACGCGGCTCATCATCTATGGCGACTCCAACCTCATGGTCTAGCAAACCATGAACATGTGCGATGCTCTGAGTGACAACATGGTTGTGTACCATGACCTATACAACGCACTCGAAGGGGACTTCAATGGCTACGACCTACAACATGTAGGCCACGAAAGCAACGAGGAGGTGGATATGCTCGCCAACATAGGTTCCACCTGCACGCTAGTACCACCAGGCTTGTTCCCGGAGAAAATCTACGAGAGGTCCATCAAGGTGAAACCTACCACCAAAACATCAGAAGCAACAATGCACTCGGGGGCTGCACCACCCGAAGAAGATGCGGCGCCCGCTGGTGTAGGACCAAGACCCCCCACTTGAAGGTGCTATGGAGGTCATGCTCATTGAGCCATCCTGGGCACAGCCGTACATCATGTACTTGCTCACCAAAGGCTGTCAGATGACCCGACGGACGCACGACACATCGGCCGACGCACCAACACATTCACCATAATCAAAAGCAAACTATACAAGCGCAACATCACGGGCGTCCTCCAATGATGCGTCACCAATGGCGACGGAAGGAGTATCCTCCTAGAGATACACGAGGGGACCTGTGGACATCACGCTGATAGTCGCGCTCTTGTCGCCAAAGCTCTACGAGTTGGCTTCTATTGGCCAACCACAATGCATGACACCAAGGACATCGTTAAGAGGTGTAACGCCTGTCAGAGATTCATGGACAAGCTGCACGCACCATACGCAGAACTCAAGCCAATATCTGTGGCCTGTCCCTGTGCGCAATGGGGACACGACATGGTCGGCAAGCTGCAGAAATCGTCGTCCGGAGGCTACGCCTTCCTTCTCGTGGCTTTCGACAAATTCACCAAGTGGATTGAGGCCATGCCAGTCACCAACCAAACCGGCACCACCGCCGCCAAGTTCTTTGAGTCCATCGTTTTCTGGTTCGGGGTGCCGCACAACATCATTACCGACAACGGGATGAACTTCACCTCGAACGAGTTCTAGGATTTCTGCAAAAACCTGGGTATCAACGTCAGCTACGCCTACGTGGCACACCCCCAAACCAACGGTCAAGTCAAAAAGGCCAACGGCCTCGTCCACAATAGTATCAATAAGAGACTTCTTCGACCTCTTGAGCGAGCAACTGGTTGCTAGGCTAATGAGCTGCCCTCTGTGCTATGGAGCATGAGCACAACGCCGAACAGTGCCACGAGCTACACACCGTTCCTCATGGTGCATGGTACTAGGGCGGTACTACCTGTCGAAGTACGCTATAAAGCCCCAAGGGTTGTCGCTTACAGCGAAGCCAAATCTACGGCCACACTCGAGGACTCTGTCGATGTTCTTGACGAAGCACGCGAAATCGCAGTGGACCGATTGACGATCTACCAGCAGAGCCTCCGCAACTACCATAGCCGACAGCTTTGTCCAAGGTCCTTCGTCGAAGGAGACCTTGTCCAATGTCTGAAGCAGAAAGGGCACCTCAAGCTCAAATCACCATGGGAAGGATCCTACGTGGCCACCAAAGTAATCCTAGTTGGAGCCTATCGCCTGAAGGACATAGAGAGTGGAGTCGAATACTCCAACCCATGGAACATCGCGCAGCTGCGACGTTTCTACCCCTAGATGTTTTTACTTTATAATAAGGCTACTCAGCCAGGCTACCTAGCCGAACAATGTACCTCCTGCTATTCTCCAAATAAATAAAGCTAAGTGCCCCAACTATGAGTCTTGATACATTTACTATTATTCATATTTTACACTCGGGGGATGCGCCTCCCTGATGACCTCATCACATGTATAACTCAACACCGCAATGAACCGAGTAGCTGACTCTACTTCCAGTCAAACCCTTGATAACTCCAACCTAGTTGCAACCCAACTGATAGGCTAGCAAGGTGCTAAGATCCAAAAGCGTCAGGCTAACAAAAAGGCATTGCATAAGAAACATACTCGAAAACACATAGGCTAACAAGCTTACATACTACAAGGGCGACAAAAGGCCCAGTTGAAAAACTATACGAGCTTTACAACACTTATACATCCTATGCAGGCTAAAAACTACTCTATTGGTGCTGAAGAAGTACATTGGTGCGTTCGTCAAACAAGTTCACAATATTCTCTATTGGTCGGGAAATGAATCGATAGTGTGGAACCATGTTCCACGCCATTCCCGCTAGAGGCGCTGGTGGTCCTTCTGCGACGGCATCCAAGTCCACGTATGGACATTGCATATGCACAAGCGCAAGTGCATCTTTGGCACCTGCAACAAGTTGCTAGTACACGCACTCAATGATGGCACCGACATCGTGGAACTTCCATAGTAGTGACAATAGTCATAGGAACCACGTCTAGTGGACACATCGCCCTGAAGATTTTCCCAAAGAATGATCGTGCCATATTCAAGAAATGCAGCACCCACGAGACGCGATCCTGCAGAGTTGCCAACACGGTTGCCCGATCTTGATAAGTCTAGAAGAAACCTCCAACTTCTAGCTCCACCCGAGTCAGGAAATTCAGTCGAATGTTGATTCGGTCCCTCTCTTCCTGCGGAATGAGATTGACAACTGCACATGCAAAACAAGATACAGCAGTTAAACCATGGCGAACACAGAACAACATATGACAGTCGAATGATGCTCACATCACAGACGTTCATTGATCTGAGCAACTTCGCCAAGGAGATAGTTCTCCCGCTCGACGGATCTCTCCACCTTCGATTTCTACACATCGGCGTTACCTCGGATGATCAATGTGTCCTGCTCCAACTGCTTCACACGGTCACGAAAGCGAGATAGTAGCGACAGTTCTTCCACCCTTGAGCATGGAGGAGCCAAGGAAGAAGCAGAAAGGGGAAGCAGCCGCATGATAAGAGTCACAGACCAATGAATACAAGTCTAACAAAAGAAGAGAAGCACAAAGCAACCAATATTGATGCACCAAACTTAAAACATGTTTTGATGGGGCACCCCCACAAAAGTACTCCAAGACAGTACGAGTTCACAACTTAACTTTAGAACAAAGAAGATGACAAGCTAGGCCTATGCATCAACACCCGTGGTCCTTGTGGACTCCATGGCAGCCTCCAACGTCTTGGCCTTTGTAGAAACAACCCTCGATGTTGTGGCCTTTGCCGCTTTCAGTCACTTTTGCTCCGCAGAATACTTCACGAGCGTCTCTATAAGCCGGGGCCCGTACTTATGATAGTGAGAATCAAAAGGAGCGAACGCTACCTCTTCACCATATGTAGTCACCGGCATCTTCAACGTGATCCTACTCATGTTCAGATCAGCACCATAGGCTTGCGCCATAGCCAGCCCGAGGGAAGCGCCCTATCCTTTCCGTGCCTACTTGTAATCCGCCGATACGCCCCCGACAATGGATTCCGCAAGGCTGCCCACGTACTCAATAGCCTTGGCCTTCTAAATCATCTCCCCTGAAGACGACAAAACACGACCTTGGACGTCTCGAGAGCATGGATAACGGAGGTGTTGTGGTCGATGACGCCCACCAGAAAATCCTCAAGGGATAGCAATTGATGCTTGAAGTCGACGCTGACCGCATCTGCAAAATCATATCAATGTCACGACAAAATATAAGAAGAAATCAAAGACCCCAATGCATTCGACAAAAAGTAGAATCAGAAAACCTATTGGAGAGAGCCTGGGCAGCAGAGAGTTGTTCCATGAACCCCTTCTCTCTGTCATCCGCCACTGTCACCAAGTACTCCTCGTGCTTCTTCGACTCCTTCTTGAAGCGCTCGAGGGCATCAACTGCTTCTTTCCTCTTTGTCTCCTCTGTGCTGAGGATCTTTTCAAGAGAACTCAGTCGATGAACACTCTCATTATTCTCCTATGAAATCAGAAGACACAACAATCAGGCATCGTTCCTATTACCATATGGACAAATCGAACATCACATAAACTCACTCTATAGTTGTTGGTGGTCCGCTTCCAGTCGGACATGCTCCTTGCCGAGGCAGATCAGGCTCTGAAGAAAGGGCTACAATGACACTAGATGTAAATCAACAAGAAAAGGCCCCAAAAGCTTCCTCCTATGACTACACATATACTTACGTGTTTACCCAAAGACTTTGAAATTTCTTATGTGGTCATCTGGGTGAGAACCCTGTGTTCCCCTGATTTGGAGGAACTTGAGGAGCTCGCGCCGGCGTTGGCCACCGTCTTCGGGGAAGGCACGAGTTGTTCGATGGCCTTCCCCCTGGACTCTATGACTCCCTCGTTGTCTAGCTTGCGGACGGTGCTAGACGAGAATGACATCGTGACACTTCAGTACAAGAAATAGAAATTTAGCAAAAAGGGGAGTAATGCGAAGAACAACCAGACAAACATCGCTAGAAGGGGTAACAAAAACTCACCCGTCAAAATTTTGAAGATCAAAAGGCTCCTCCTGCCTCTGCTTCTTCAGCGGAGGAGGACACACACTGCGGATAGGCACCATCGGAATTGGCTCTGTGACGCCCTCCTCACGAGTAGGATCCTTTGGCGTCCCGGGGTGGGGGCATCCAACTCCTCACTCCACTCCCGTTTCGATGACTCTGACTCACTGGACTCGGGGACTCCCCGCGTCTCAACTACACGCACAGTCGAATCCGACTCGTCTGCCTCTGATGCTTCAGGAGGAATGACGCCTTATGGCTATAGAGGCATGAAGGGCGCAACTTTCCAATCCTACAAAAGCAGGGACAATGCCATCAATTAACTATTTGAATCATCCCGCCGACAAAAGGAAACATACATCAATAAATATTACCTCTGGAGGCGCAAAAGAAGCACGAAAAGGAAGGGTACTCGATTCTATAGGCAGAACTTCTTTCATGGTGGTATTGGTCAAGGATCTGATTTTCTTTTCAACCTCCACCAAAGACGTACTTCGTGCAGATGTGAGTCGGGTCCATTACACTTGATCCAAGATACATCGAGTGAGCCCTAGCCTGCAGAGGCTACACTCGACGCTTCAGCCATGTTCAGATGAGGTCTACGCCGGTGACCTCCTTGCTCCGAACAAGTTGAAGATCTAGAACCCATTGGTACAAGACTTTAACATCCTTCGACTCACCTGGCATCACGACGTTCTGCCAGGACCTCTTCTTCTTCAGCTCCGCATTCGGGTCAAATGGGGCAAGGCCGAATCTGTATGACTCTGCTTGTTGGTCCCGGATGTAGAACCACTTGTCCCTCCACCCTTGGGCGGAGTCGGTCATACCGAGGGTGAAGTATTGAACATGCGAGTCTATAGATATACCGCACCCGCCTAGATCATATACCATAGAGCCTTACCCTAACTATCTCTTCAAGCTGAATAATTTCTTGAAGAGACCGAAATGCAGATCGATCCCGAGCCAGCACTCGCAGAGGGTGATGAAGCATGCAATGTGCAAGATAGAATTGGGAGTCACATTATGCAGCTCAATCCCATAAAAACATAGCAACCCACGCACAAAATCGTGGAGGGGAAGCGAGAGACCTATAAGAATAAATGCGATCAACATCACGCGAAACCCGGCAGGGGGATCGAGAATTACCTCCGGCCCATGAATCTGACAGTCATCTTTGTTAGCCGGAATAAGTCTGGCCAGACGATAAGGATGAAGATTGTGTGGCTTCAGAGTGGACCGCCACCAGGACCCGTTGGTCACCTGGATCCCAACGCCCTTCTTTTTCGCTGTCGTTGTAGCAGTGCAGGACCCGGTGGCAGCGGCGCCCTTCTTCTTGGCTGCGGTGGTGGCGGCGCTAGGTCCTACAGCAGCGGCATCCTTCTTCTTCCCTATTGTTCTTCGACGAAGGGACAGCTGAAAATAGCTCAGAAAAGCTCTAAGGACGTCCAGCGCAATGAGGCAGTGTGGAGCAATGGAGCAGAGGAGAGCAACAATGGGAGCAGCACGAGGAAGATGAAGATGCAAAGTGCAAAAGTTACTGCCTAAACTGGCTACTTAAGCAACGGTGAAAGGCCATCAGATGGCTGGATTTTCTCTGCTTCAACGTGTGGCACACATCAATGAAGACTCGTGGCAGCGTGTGCACTAAACCTCCATGGCACGATCCCCACTCAACACGAAAATCAAGGAGACGCGGTTAAAACTCCAAAATTACATGTGACTAGTCAAATCCTGGTCAGGAAGCGGGGCCCACTATTGTCACGTCCCATCTGCCCCAGTCACGTTGGTGGCTGAGCTCATCCAATCATCAGCAATGGTGTCAGTTGCACTTGGACTAGCAGCAGCTCAGAGCAAAAGTGTCCAACAGTAATTTTTCTTCGACTACTTCAGCTTTTTCTCAAGTCTATGACTCGACCAAACACTCGGGGGCTACTCCTAACAGGAGCGCTAGTCGCGCACCCCGAAGATTTTCCGGGTCTAGTAAATAGGCCATTGGCACACAAAGACAAGACACATGCGCCCCAACTCCTTATTCGAATCACTTCGACTATGAGCTCAGGGGCTACTCCCATAGGGAGCGCTGGAAGCCCAATCGACAAGCTACAACCAATGACAACAGCCGTAACAATTTAAAGTCCCCACTCGAGTCTACGACTCGAATAGGCACTCGGGGGTTACTCCCATAGGAAGCGCTGGCCCCACCCTATGAAAAGAAAAAATAGTTATTCATGGAAAAAACGTTGACCACGTCCGCACCATGAGCATTAGAAACTTTCGACGACTTCTATTCTAATCAAACACGGATTTGCCTGATAAAGGGACAAACGTCTCCAGGGCCACCAGTCACCTCTGCGGTGACTAAACATCGGATGCCGTGTTTACAACATGAAGATAAGACCTGTGAAAGGCCTGGCAACGCACCTGCTATGCTCTACCAGAAATAAACCGTGCCTACATGCACGATGAAAAAGCCTTGACAGATGAGTCGAGTGCCCATATTAAAACACTAGAATTCGACTCTGTAAGGCCTCCACTACATGAGTTGAATTAAGCTAGCAATTTTCCGAATTGGAGTCCAGGGACTCGAGTTTGAGTAGATAGCGTTGTTTTGCCCTAAGGCTGTTAATTGATCCTGATCCATCAGACGTATCAGGCACGCATATCGACAATCCCTACGACACAAACTAAGGCACCTAAAAGAACTTTCGGATGTCCTTATATTCCATGCACTCGAAGACTTTATAGTCTCCACCTGAATCTGCGATTTGGATGGACACTCGGGCTACTGACATGGGTATACCCTACGGGTACTCGTGTTTAGCCTATACAGTCCGCCCAAGAGGAACCCACAGGACAATTGAAGCCCAACAAGGATTCGGGTGGCCCAAGTCCAAAGGAAGACAACTCCTTGAAGGACACGGCAAGCAATATATAGATTTTTCAAATGGGTGAAACCCTAATCTGTAACCGACTCGGCCTGCTATCTTGAGACCTAGCATCCCTATATAAAGGCTAGGAGGGGCAGCGAGAAGGATATCCACAACCCTAGTTTACACACAGCCAGATTACATCTGCGCACCCCTTGTACCTTTCGACTCCTCGATAATAAAAGAGCAGACAAGAAGGAGTAGGGTTCGAGGGCCTGAATCTGGGTAAACCGTGTATCCCTGATGTGCTTGTTTGCTAGCCGATCGATGCCTACAACGCTCCCCACTTCCTATAACCCAAGGCCATCAATGATGGGCGTTGATGAGTTAACCCCTTGTCAACAGTGGCGCACGGGACGTGCGCCACTGATAATTTATTAGGTGTGGCACCGATAGGTGTTTTCCTAGTAGTGCTTTCTGAGCGCCTTCCTCATCGTAGTGGAGATGGAACTACACACCATCCTACTCGCTTCAAAACTGATATGGGGGTTCACCACGATTAAAGAAGAGAAGTAAGGAGGAGAAGAATAAGCAAAAAAAATAGAAGGGAGGAAGAACATACCTATGAGTTGGAGACACCGTGAAAACCTAGCTATCATCAACATGTGCACCACCGCGAGGCTGGCATAGGGGAGGGGATATTGTAGTTAGCAAGGATTTACAGTTGGCGACGAGGAGTTGATGAAACAACATTTCATGATCTCTATTTTTTGTGTGTTAGATAAAAATGCCAAGGATTATTTAATTGGGTGTTTAGTGTTGCAGATCATTTCCCCCAAATACAACTAAAAAGGAGTTTTTGGGGCGGATTATCCACCCTTGTCAAGGGCCAGATTATCCGCCCCACCTCTTTCGCCAAAGGTGGACTTGGCGCGTCATGCATTATGGGGGGCATATATTCCCCCTGGATTATCCGGCTAGGACCAGAGTTTTTACCCGGGCCAGATAATCCACCCCTCCAGGGAGGTGGATAATCTGCCCCCAGGATTTTTCTACAAGCGTGCCAAGGAGCGGCTCTCCATTTCAGGGCCGTAGTTTTCCCGGTTTATATGTTCTGGGCCGGATGATTTGGCTCGGACAGATTATCCAGCCCTCACTAGGGCCGGATTATCTAGCCCCAGTTCCTTCCAATGGATGGCTTTTGGTAGGGGGTATAAATACCCCATTTGATCCTGATTTTAGATTTCTTGGACCGCACGAAAAAGTGTTGCACTGTTCATATTGATTCAAGCGAGATCTTCACATTCAACAACTCAAAGGCTATGGGCTTTGGGGAATTGAAGGAGGATGCTATCATCTTCATAGGCACCAATCAAGATCTTCATGTACCCTCCATTCACTTGGAGGATTCTTGATCTAGAGTTTCTTATGAATTTCTAGATCTTGGTTACAATAATTGATAACCTTTTTTCTTGTTGCAGCTTGTTGTCATCACGGGAACCTCCAATTCAGTTGTGGATGCATGCCCCAGTAGTGTTGCAAAAGCTCCAATTCCCACCTAGAAGGGTACCAAATAGTGGAAGGTGGATCAGGCATCTCGTGGCGAGATGCATCGGAGAACAGGGTGAGGTCTTTTGTGGCGTGGTGGTCTTAGTACCTCCCACCCCCCAACACAGACGTACTTCCCTTAACAAGGAAGGAACAACGGTAAAACAAATCATGTCTCTCCGCGTGCTCCACTATGGTTACCTTGTTCCTCTTTTTGTATTTACTCACTTAGTAGCTAGGGTGACACATAGGGAAATTCATCTTAGTTGCATATTTAGAGAATTTACCTTCGTGTTAAGTCTAAAATTGAAAAAGAGTTAAAATTTGGAATAGCCCCTATTCACCCTCCCCTCTAGGTGCCCATACGATCCATTTCAATTGGTACCAGAGCCTCGACTCTTTATTATAGATTTACCGCTTAAGAGAGTGTGGGTACTAAAGATGTTGGTGAGGCTCTGGACAAGGTCACCATGGATGATCTCAAGACGTTGGAAACAACCTTGATTAAAACCATGGAGACGCAAATCCAAGAGATGCGTGAAATGATAGCGCGTCTCTTGCCATCCACAACCCATCCACCATATTCCACTGAGCCTTCAACTCCTCTTTCAAAGGACAAAGCTAAATCTAACTTTGCTGAAGAGCAGTTGGAGGGTGATGATAAAAACAAGATTTCCTCTTAAAAAAGGGAAGTGGTAGGGAGGATTATAGTGAGGAACCTCACTTATAGTCACCCGATCCACCAATCCCTCACCCTCATATAAACAATAGGGGTGATACACCCAAGCTTAGTGCATCTTCTTTCAATGAATGGAGAATTTTGATGAAATCTCATGTGTGTAGCTCGTCTATTGAGTTATGGCAGATCATCGAGGGTGGTCTCCACATTGGGGATCCAACCAACTTGACAAGAAGAGAATTTTTCGATACTTAACTCAATGCGATGGACTTGCACATGATTCAGCTTGGTGGGGATCCCAAGGACATGCCACACATTGAACATCTCAGCATTGTGAAGGAAGCTTAGGATGCCCTCACCGAGCTATTCATCGGGAATGAGAGCATGAGAAGAAATAGGTATGATGATCTAAGCAATTAAGCTAAAGAGTTCTACATGATGGATGGTGAGGACCACGAAGATATGTATAGAATACTCAAGTCAATTGCCACCATGTTTAGAAATCATGGTGCAACGCATGTTGATGATGCTTGGATAAAGAAGAAATATGTAAGTGCCCTGATGCCATTTGATCCCACATATTTGAAGAGCCTCCAAGGAATGCAAAAGGGTGTGAATGTTGCCTTGAAGGCCAATGTTGTTGAACAAGAAGAAGACAATAGAAACCTTGACATAGTTGCCATGAGCTGTCCTAAGGAGGTCAAACATGCTCATGGTGAGTACATGGCATTCTATGCAAGAATCTTCTGGAAATACTCTGCCAAAGCAAAATTTGAGCTTGAGCGCAAGAATGGGTCAAGTGGAAGAAAGGAAAATGGTCCAAAACTGAGGTCATGTTTCAATTGTGGTGACTACTTACATTTTGTAGCTAAGTGCCCTATCAAAGTAGAGAAGATCATCGAGGAAGACTGGTTCTCAAGGAGAAGTCAAAGGCTCCTCGCAAGAAGCCATTTATCAAGAAGAATGCTTCTTACAAGAAGAAACCAAAGATAGTGTTGGTAGCCCAAGAGGAGTATTCGTCCACAAGCGAAGATGAAGAAGGTGATGATAGTTCAAGAGAAGTGGCTGCCATAGCCACTACATCCACACCAACCACTTCGCTCTTCAATTCTCCAAATGAGAACTTCTCCAATAATAACATCACTTGTCTTAAGGCAAGAGGTTCCGAGGTATCACCTTCCATCAATTCCTTTCCTAAGACTACTATGAATGCTAATATGGATGATTCCACTAGTCTTAGGGTTAAGGAAGAAGTTATTTCTTTGGATTGTTTTATAACTAACATGCAACGTGAGCACAAAATGCGTTTTGAGACTCTCATGATTCAACTTGCTCACTCGGAAGAACTTCTGGAAGAAAAGGGTAGAATTGGAAGGGAGGATGCAATGGAAATAGCATCCTTGAAAAATGCTCTAGAATAAGAACAGGAGATTTGGGCTTCTCTTGAGGAGAGGCTTGAGTCAATTGAGGAGTCAAAGGATGAACTTATGGCCAAACTTATGAAGGAACAGGATTATGCTATTGCTAAGGAAAAGAAGTTTGAATTTGGGGCTGCTCATGCTAGACTTTTTGAGAACCTAGAGACACTTGACATGTTGGAAATATGCCCTAGAGACAAATAATAATATGGATTATTATTATTAAATTTTATATCATGCTATAACTGTATTGAAAGGAAATGTCAATGCACGTGTGATATATAAACAACCAGGACTTCCCGGGTTCATTTGTCAATAGATGATCAAGGTTTCCTGATCATGTGGCATTTATGCTAGTTGGAAATGGAGTTACCTCATTGCGAGAATGAGATGATGAACTATACCCAATCTAAGCATCGTGACCTGGTCATGTTATGAAGTTCAAGTTATGATGATTTGGAAACATAGTGTCTTATTTCTTAGACCATGAGGCCATATCAATCACTGTCACCCAAGAATATTTTGATAGCATCAAACATCACTCGGTTAAACACTGATCATAAAGGTGTGTTTAGGTATTCACAGGGGCATGTAGAGGCATTATGTCTCAAGAGTGGGATTTGTCCATCCACGTGACTGAAAGATACTCGAGGGCCCACTTAGAGAAGTTATATCCGTAAAGTTGAGTAGTGTGTGACTAGGTCACGGGGATATCACTTGTCGGAACAAGTTAAGTAGCATTTTTTAGTAGCGAGATTGAACACTACATGGTGATTTCATTGATTAGATATCGGACAATGCAAGTATCATAGAGACAAAAGGAATATGACATGACATTCATGGTTCAATGATATAGATTCATGGAATGCATAGCGATCATCATGGGCATCCAGGTCCCGCTGATGATCATTGGTACGAGGGGGTCTCTACCTTGTCTGGAGTGTTCCCGAACCATGGGGTGTCACTCTTAAGGGCTTGATGATGTTCGGAGATTGTTTTGGTATTGTCGAAATCACCAAAGAGAGAAAACCAGAAGGGTTTCGGAAAGTCCAGAGGATGTCCGGAGTGGGATGGAATGAGTTCCATAGCCATGGAGGGTTGAATAATATTTAAGTAAATGTTAAATATTGATTTAATCATTTATTTATATTTATTTAATAAAACAAAAGGAATTAAAAGGTCGAATTCACTATTGGGCCAAAACCCCTAAGGGAAAAAGGCCCATGAGGGAAAGACCAAAGGGAGGAAGGAGGAGAGGTGGCCGGCTGGGCCAAGGGACCCCGCGTGGGGCCCACTAGGGCCCTGGCCAGTGGCGGCCAGCCCTCCTCTCCCCTCTCCTTTGTTTAGTCCCACATGGCTACGCTAATTAGATATGGGGTGCATTTCCCCTATATATTGATAGGTATCTTGGGAAAATAAATACACAATAATCCATAAAAGGTTCCCTCTCTTGTGGGGAGACCTCTAGTTGATTCTCTCTCCCGTGAATGTGGTCCTAAGTCTGGACTGTGTGAACATGAGACTTCTTCACCGCGAGGCACTGTCGCGCTACGATATTCGGATCTAGAAGGTCTACTTCCGCAACTACTGTTGGATCCCATAAGCAAGAGTCATTGTCAGGCACCAGATGTGTGTAACCACCCCCCCCCCACACACACACACACGAGGTGCAACACTTGGGGCACTAGGAGTCATCGGAGTCACATGAGCTGTCAGACTTCAACACGACCCCGAGGTCGGCATTAGTACGACTACATCAGCAACGCTCTCCCGAGCGTTGACAATGATTTTCGGTCATCAAGGGTAAGTTCACTAAAATCCCCTCCAGGTACTACATTACTAATAGATAGGTCCTGGCATTAGGGTTCTTGGCGTAGGAATTTTTTATTGTTTTCATGCATGAACCCCTATAGTGGTATCGGAGGTAGATCTATGCGTAGTATTGCTAGTACGGGTAGAACACATGAGTTGTAGTGTGTGGGCATTGATGTTTTAGTTGTTACCCTCCCACGTGTACTTGTGAATACTGCAGTAATGCTTGATGAAGCGGCCCCCAACCGACTTTGCGTGTTCATTCACGAGAATGGTCCATGCTGTACATACGGCTTGTACCGTATAAAGTGGGTTTGGGGGGTGTCTGTTTCTCTCGCATTAGTTGGTTTGCCATTTGCAACGGAGGGCCCCGAAAGGGGTGTAATATAGACAACTATTTGATCAGTGTTGTGGTTTAAGTTCGTAGGTAAGAACGGTTCTTGTGCGGAAGCCCAAACAGCCATGTAAAACATGCAAAGATAAAGTAGAGGCATCTAACTTTGTTTTGCAGGGGTGATGTGATGTGATATGGTTGTAGTCAAGGTAAATTAGTTTACTTTCTATTGCCAAGTAATAGTAATAGTCATGGTGATGATGGACTACAACACCGGAGGCACTAGTACCCTGGTGCCCACGGAACTGGAACCCTAGCACCGGATCCGGAGATGCGGGATGGAGATCACAACGCGAAGGACCATATCGCATCGCATTTACATTCAATGTTTATTGTTTATGCATCTTGTTGCGTGCTAGTATTAGATACTCGATGGTAGCCTAATAAGATGATCCCTAAACATAATACCAACGAAAGTGTTCTCCCTTAGTGTGCACCACCAAGAAAATTCTCTGTTATGAGGTAGTCTGTGATGATCGGGTGTCAGACATATCTGCATTCGCATACAGTGGGTGTAAGCCATGTTGCACAGCAAATACACATAAGGTTGAGTCGGCAAGCCTAGCATGTGTAGACATGACCTCGGAACACGGATGGTCGAAAGATCAAGGACGAGTTGCATGAATGATGTGATCGATGTTTCAGCGTCCACCTTTGCAACTAAATCGCCGGCCGTGATGATCAGGGGCGGTGTAGTGAATGGGGATTATGTAATCACTAAACCTTTTTGGGGATATTAGTTTTAGTGGAGTTCTTGTTTAACTCATAATTATAAACTTGGTCTAAAATCCTTTTTACACTTGTAAATGTAGAAATGGCTCGCCGTGAAGCTTCTTTTGAGATTGCTGAATGGGTAGTTGCTAAAAATCTTAGACTTGATGGATCCAACTTCCCTGAGTGGCTTGCGTGTCTGAATGATCTCCTTACTAAGAACAATGTGGTAGATTAGATACGCCTCGCGATGGATTTAGATGAGCTAGATGACTATGAGACCGCCATTTTCGTCAAGAGATGTCCACTTACATTCAGGTGACAATGCGCTACGGGATGGTGAACAAACTACATCCACTCATGGGTGATCTTGACCCATATGCCATGGTGGATCATCCGAGAGCGGAGTTCATAAGCCATGTGCGCATGTGGAAGCATGAGCTGCTTGGAGATTTCCTTTCCATATAGATGGAGGGACACACTTTTCTGGAGAGTCACCTGGAGCGGATGCATGATGCACACATGATACTGGTTTACTTTGTGGACTACTGGATGACTGACTCCTTTGCAATAGGCGTATTACTTCGGTCGCTGCCTCCTAGCTACGGAGGATACGTCCGGACTTGCATCATAAGAGGTGATGGGGAAACACTAGATTTCCATGAGCTCATATTACGTTTCAAGAACCTAAAGGTTGAACCCATTACCGGAGAGGTCATTGATGATGAAGGTAAAAATATGATATACAGTTTTATAAATTTTATAAATCTGATACTTGTTCTGTTTTGTGAAAACATGTCCTTCTGCATGAGAGATTCTTGCTGGACAGGAGGTGACGTTGCATGTTGATGGCAATCGTGATGATGATGGCCGATGACACTCAACCTAGACATTGCATTTAGTTTATCATTTTTGGATAATTATTGTAATCGATGGATTGTGAACTTCTTTAGTGTGTCTCACACTTCGTTACACGGTTATTCATATGTGTTTGTAACAAACAGTTATTCTACTTTTATGAATGATTTCTATTTGTGTTCATATGTTGTTCGGTTATGTGGGAATTATCCATATTGTGAAACTAATTGATAATGCATGAACATTAGTAAAAATATTAAAATGCCTTAATAATACCCAACTTAATGATATATTCATTATGAATGAAACCATTGTTTGAAATTCAAAGTTATGTTGATAATATGTGAAAGTCATTTGATCTCTTATCACATATAAATCACGCCCGAGTTCGGTAAGATAACTAAAACACTATGTATTGTATGAATACAAAGTGTTTATGAATTGTTGAAAGAAAATACCTGTCGATGTACCGTATTTCAATGAAGTGGTGATTATCATTTTGTGATTATTGACTTTTGTAAAAGAATTTACCAAATGAAACATGAGCATGAAACTATTTGATATGATCAAAGAATTTCAGTACCAAAGGGTAATGAAATAAAAGAGAACTAACTTACTATGATTTGATCAATAGTGATAAGATTGGACATTATGAGCTTGGAATAAAACTTGTGAAATGCAATGCGTTTTGATACGTTGAGGTGCAAAGCATCACAATATGGTATTTGATATTAACTGGGTGAATAGATGGCGCCAGATAAATCGTTGTAGTGTTAGTGTAAAGGCCATTAGTTGTAAATAACAAACACTCATTTAGAATAAAGTGAACCATCTGAATTCGTGAGATCGACACCATATCTTGTATGGAATGTTGTGAAAACTTTGGAGTTATTCGATACCATCGAAGAAATAGTGAACAAGTCCTTGTAGCCAAAAGATAGGCAAAACTAGTCTTGTTGAAAATTTTGGTGTATTCTCGATGAAAACTATGTTCTCAACAATAAAACTAATGGAAGGTAGTGAAAGCACAAAAAGGGTTCATAAGCCCACATTAGAGTTTTGAGAATCACAACAGAACATGTTCTAGAACGCGTCTTTTCATAAAGGAAAGGATCAATGATAATGATCATTGTGTTTTTCCTCATTAGTGTTTTTGCTACATAAAGTAGGATTTGCGAATGTACCATACATCTTGTATGCAGATATTTATGAATTAGTTGTCATGCTATCGAAATATGACATACCTACAAACTACAAAGTAAGTGATGGTGAACTAAAGTTATGGGAAATCCTAGAAAGTAAAGAGTTACTGAACTTGTTAAGTAAAGGGGTTACTTTATTTTTCCAAAGGACCGCAAGGTCATGACAAAAAAAGGTGAAAGACAGAGCATGATTTGCCACGAATAATGTCTTGGACGAATTCAACAGAATTTGATTTAAAACTGCTGAAGTCTAGTGGACTTAATAATAGTAAAGTACTAGTGTCTCATAAAATAAACTCTCAATTTGATAATTGATCAAGAGATTTTTGAAGTCATTCAAAATATTGAGAAGATATGCAATTTGCATGAAATTGAGTGGGATCTAGAGGGTCTTCCTAAATTAATATGTGAATGACATATTTTGAGTGGGAGCAATATAAGTCTCGAACTCAAATATGTAGGAAACACATTTTGAGTGGGAGAAATGTAAGTTTCGGATATGAATATGCAGAAAACATATTTTCAATGGGAACGTAATGTTAATTCTTATGTGTATACAACACATTAAGAATAAAAGAACGAGTATGAATAAATAATGATTTATAAGGGTTAAAAGTTGAAGGAATGTATAATACAAAATTATGTTGGAATGTATTTCTAAAAGAGATTCTGAAGTAGTTTCGGAATATGAATTGATTAAGGGATGATCCTTGATCGTTAAAATTAGGAATGACATTTAGTACAACATCAATATTTTAAATAAAAGGATGATCATCATCCACTATGTTTTGAGATAAGTTCTGTCTTAGAAACCATGATGAGAACTCAAAATAATATGATCCAAGAAGAAAGGTTCGGAAGTGATTAAATGTGAATCACTAAACATTGAGCTAAGTTTGTCCATGGTGTCTGATGAGACCTGTAGACATATTTTCCAAAACCATGAAGGATGACATACCTTAAAGCATGAAGGGTTATGTTATAAGGACATATGTTAACCTTAAAATATTGGCAATCTTTGCATTGGAAAATACCGATTTAAGTCAAAGAGGAAGCGTGTTGACAAACATCGAAAAATGCATATGGTGCACCAGTGTTTTGATAACTACATTTAAAATATAAGTATAAAGATACTAGTTGGTGTCATGTATAATGTTATGGCTAGAGAAGTTCGTCTTTTCATAGAGATGTGTCCCAGGGCATAGAGCCCATGAGAAAGTTCGCATTGACTAATCTAACATCACTACTGGCTCCTAGAAAACGACCTCACTGTATTGCCATAACTACTATACATACACAAGATGTTATCATAAGTTGATAAAGTATTAATATCAATTAAGGTGACATTAATAAGTTGCATAGGATATGAGGGGTTGTAAATTCCATAACCCAAACTCAACCTCTTCCATGAGCAAGCATGATTAGAAGTGCTAGGATTATGGTGCCGATGATTGGTAGACAAATGCAGTTAGTTTATTTGTACTCTAGCACAAGTGGGAGACTGTTGGAAATATGCCCTAGAGACAAATAATAATATGGATTATTATCATATTTAATAAAGTTTATGATTAAGTTTTATATCATGTTATAACTATATTGAAAGTAATTGTCAATGCACATGTGATATATAAACAACCAGGAGTTCCCGGTGAATCTATAGTCACTGGTTCATTGGTCAATAGATGATCAAGGTTTCCTAATCATGTGGCATTTATGCTAGTTGGAAATGGAGTCACCTCATTGCGAGAATGAGATGATGAACTATACCCAATCTAAGCATCATGACCCGATCATGTTATGAAGTTCAAGTTATGATGATTAGGAAACATAGTGTCTTATTTCTTAGACCGTGAGGCCATATCAATCACTGTCACTCGAGAATATTTCGATAGCATCAAACGTCACTCGGTTAAACCGTGATCATAAAGGTGTGTTTAGGTATTCAGAGGGGCATGTAGAGGCATTATGTGCCAAGAGCAGGATTTGTCCATCCGCGCGACTGAAAGATACTCGAGGGCCCACTCGGAGAAGTTATATCCATAAAGCTGCGTAGCGTGTGACTAGGTCACGGGGATATCACTTGTCGAAGTGAGTTAAGTAGCATTTGATAGTAACGATATTGAACACTACATGGTGATTTCATTGATTAGATCTCGGACAATGCAAGTATCATAGAGACAAAAGGAATATGACACGATGTTCATGGTTCAACGACAAAGATTCATGGAATGCACAGGGCTCATCATGGGCATCCAGGTCCTGCTGATGATCATTGGTATGAGGGGGGTCTCGACCATGTCTAGAGTGTTCCCAAACTGTGCAGTATCACGCTTAAGGGCTTGATAATGCTTAGAGATCATTTTGGTATTGTCGAAATCACCGAAGAGTATAAAGAGAGAAAACCGGAAGGGTTTTGGAAAGTCTAAAGGATGAGTCCGGAGTGGGATGGAAGGACTTCTAGAGCCACAGAGGGCTGAATAATATGTAAGTAAATGTTAAATATTGATTTAATCATTTATTTAATAAAAGAAAAGGAATTAAAAGGTTAAATTCTCTATTGGTCCAAAATCCCTAAGGGAAAAAAGTCCCATGAGGGAAATACCAAAGGGAGGAAGGAGGGGAGGTGGCCGGCTAGGCCAAGGGACCCCGCGTGGGGCCCACTAGGGCCCTGGCCGATTGCAGCTAGATCCCCTTCTCCCCTCTCCTTTGTTTCGTCCCACATGGCTCAGCTAATTAGCTATGGGGTGCCTTTCCCCCTATATATTGAGAGGTATCTTGGGAAAATAAATACACAATAATCAATAAAAGGTTCCCTCTCTTTTGGCGAGACCTCCATTTGATTATCTCTTTCCCGTGATCGCGTCCCAAGTCTGGACTGTGCAAAGAGGAGACTTCTTCACCACGGAGCGCTGTCGCGCTGAGGGATTTGAATCCAGAAGGTGTACTTCCGCAACTGCTGCTGGATACCAGAAGCGGGAGTCATCGTAAGGCATCAAACGTGTGTAACCCCCCACGAGGTGTAACACTTGGGGCACTAGGATTCCTCGGAGCCGTAGGAGCCGTCGGACTTCAACACAACCCCGAGGTCAGCGTCGGTATGACTACATCAGCCACACTCTCCCGAGCGTTGACAATGCTTTTTGGTCTTCAAGGGTAAGTTCACGAAAAGCCCCTGACATTACTACATTACTAATAGATAGGTCCTGGCATTAGGGTTCTTGGCATAGTAAAAAATTATTGTTTTCATGTGTGAACCCCTACATGACATTGCTCACAACGCATTGGAGAGTGAATAATCTATTCTCAATGAGTCTCATGATCAGCTCCAAACTTGACTAGCCAAGTATGATGTTCCTAGAACCTCTACTTCATTGTGCAGTCATGAAGACATTCTTCAAGAAAATGATAGATTGAAATATGAGCTTGCCAAGTCACCCCTTCCCAAAGGTAAGGAAGTTCTCGATGAGCTCTTGAGAAAGCAAAGGATAAACAATGGACAGGAGGGACTTGGCTATGTCCCAAGACGAAGAACAAGAAGAAGAAGAATAACAAGAACAAGAAGGCCAAGAATGCTAAAGCAAAGAAAAGCACCACAGAAAACAACACTGCGAAGAACAAAACTAACTATGATGGTTTTGCAGGACTCGATAATCCTCATTATGAGTTATTTCGTGATTATTATGGTGATTTTTATTCTAGATATACTGGTCCTTATGATAATTATATTGTTTGGTATATTTGGGTTCCAAAGACCCTTGTTACTAACATGAGAGAACCCATTGAAAAATGGGTACCTAAAATCAAGAAGTAATTCTTTTGTAGGGCTATGCTTCCGGTGGGTCGAAATGGGTGCTTGATAGTGGATGCACAAGTCATATGACCAAAAGCAAGGATATCATCATGGAGATGAGGCCTAATCATGACCAAATAACCGTCTCCTATGGTGATAAGTCCAAGTCTAAGGTATTGGTCTTGGCAAGGTTGTGGTTGCGCACGATATTTCTCTCGTGGACGTCATGCTTGTTGAGACCCTTGGGTATAATTTACTTTTTGTTCGTGCCCTTGGTAAGATGGGCTTTGTAGTTCCATTGATGATGATATCATAGTACTCTTGTGGAGGAAGTCTCTCAATGTCACTTTTGTTGGGTACGTCAAAAACAACTTGTATGTGTTAGACTTTTCGGGGGAAACCACTACAGGTCCTATGTGCCTATTCAGAAAGGCTAATGTGGGTTGGCAATGGCATCGCCGTCTAGCTCATGTCAATATGAGAACTCTGCAAATTATTCACAAGGGATGCCACATCCTTGGACTAAAATAAAATGTTTCCTTTTCCAAAGATCATGTTTATAGGGCTTGTGCTGAAGGAAAGATGCACAACTCTCCCCATCAAAGGAAGACAATTATATAATCAAAGAGGATCTTAGAGCTTATTCATGTGGATCTCTTTGGTCCCCCATCTCATGCAAGTCTCAGTGGGAAGAAGTATTGCCTTGTCATTGTTGATGTGTATTCAAGGTACACATGGGTTTACTTGTTCAAGCAGAAAAGTGAAACTCAAAAAACCTTCATCAAGTTTTCCAATGAGGTTCAACGACAACACAATGTCCCCATTTTGGCAATAAGAAGCGACAACAGCTCCGAATTCAAGAACTACACCCTGAATGAATTCTTAAGTGAAGAGGGGAAAGACATCAATATTCCGTTGCATATACCCCTCAACAAAATGGTGTAGCCGAGAGGAAAAACGGACCTTGATGGATATGGCAAGATCTATGTTAGCTAAATTCAATTCATCGTATAATTTCTGGGCTGAAGCCATATCCACCACTTGTCACTCTTCAAACCGGCTTTACCTCGGCAAGCTCTTGGAAAAGATTCCCTATGAGATACTCACCGGTAAAAGGCCAAACATGTCATACTTCCGGGTATTTGGTTGTAAGTGTTTCTTTCTCATTAAAGGAGTTCGTTTATCTGAATTCAAGTCTAAGGCTTTAGAAGGTATTTTTGTTGGTTATGGTGCTGAATCCCACACCTATAGCTACAACAAGACCACCGGGATTGTTGTGGAATCTTGTAGTGTGGTGTTCGAGGAAAATGACAGCTCCTATGTGGGACAAGTTGATGTTTGTGATACAGATGTTGAAACACCCAAAGATGCCATAAGAAGAATGGGTTTGGGATTCTATCGCCCCGTTGAGGAACCCCTTGTGGCAGATCGGGAAGGAAAATTCTCTACTCAAGTAGAGCCCTCATCTAAACAAGATCAACAAACTCCACATGTTGAAGCAACCACTACACCGACACAACAAACTTTTGAAGATCATCCATCTTCTGATCAAGCTGGAAGTCCCAGGCCAGATTATATGGCTCTACATCTCCCTCATAGTCCATGAATGACGAAGAAGAAGCTGAAACTCCTAGGCCAGATTATCCGGCCACTCCCTCGGCCGGATTATCCGGCCCCTCAAGCCCGAAGAATAGCAACCACTTGTTACGGTTTACAGATCAAGATCAGGGGCAAATCTCTCCATCAACTGTCAGTACTGAACAATTTGTTGATCAAGATCAAGCTGTTAGTCAAGACGAAGACCAAAATGATGAATATATTCCTCCAAGAAACAATACGGAAATCGAAATCCATCGTAGAGCTAGAGCTGAACGAAACCTATAACTCAGGGGTCACACACTTGACAAAGTGGTGGGTAATCTAAGGACAAGGGTGTCCACAAGGGGTGAGTTAGCAAGATTCAGCGATCATCAAGCACATATATCCATGGTGGAACCCAAGAAGGTTTTTGAAGCTCTTGAAGATCCGGACTGGGTTGTAGTTATGCATGAAGAGCTCAACAATATTGAGCACAATAAGTCTGGAAGCTTTTTGAGAAGCCTAAAGAGTGCCACAATGTTATCTGCACAAAGTGGATTTTCAAGAATAAGCAAGATGAGAATGGAATTGTGGTGAGGAAGAAGGCAAGACTTGTGGCACAAGGCTTTTCCCAAGTGGAAGGCATCAACTTCGGTGAGACATATGCTCATGTGGATCGCCTTGAGTCCATTTGTATCCTCCTTGCCTATGCATCTCATCATAATTTTAAATTACAACAAATGGATGTTGAGAGTGCCTTTCTTAATGGTACATTACATGAGTTGGTGTATGTTAAGCAACCCTCGGGCTTTGAGGACCGTAACTTTCCTAACCACGTCTACAAACTCGATAGGGCGCTCTATGGCCTTAAACAAGCCCCGCGTGCATGGTATGAGCATCTTAAAGAGTTATTATTAGACCGTGGTTTCGAAGTTGGGCAGATTAACCCTACTCTTTTTACTAAGAAGGTTAATGGGGAGATTTTTTATACCAATTATATGTAGATCGAATTAGTTTTGGCTCCACTAACCAAGCTTTTAACGATGAATTTTCAAAGCTTAGGATTGACAGGTTTGAGATGTTTATGATGGGAGAGTTAAGATTTTTTTCTTGGCTTCGAAATCAAGCAACTACGAGAAGGGACTTTCATTAATCAAGCAAAATGCATACAAGACATGCTCAACAGATTCCAGATGACTGGTCTGCATGGCATTGCTACCCCGATGCGTTAAATCCCAATGGTAAAGATGTGGATCAAAAGGTATACCGGTCCATGATCGGCTCCTTACTTTACCTCTGCGCATCTAGACCCAATATTGTGTTGCGTGTAGGAGTGTGTGCAAGGTATCAAGCGGCTCCTAAAAAAGACACTTAGTGGAGGTTGATAGCTGTGAGATTTGACACATTGTTATGGCTTTTATTGATGGTTTTCTCCCAGATTTGATCGTTTTCTAGCTTTACCTAACGTTAATACTTCGATAGCAAAGAAAACTTGGTTTTTAATGTGTGTTTCAGGTTCTAAATGTCAACATTAGGTTTTAACTAGAGAAACACAATATTCTGGAGAAAACAAGCAAGTCTCTCTTTGGAAGCAGTCGAGGGGAGCATATAGAGGCTTTAACGAGCAACTATACGGCAGGAATATTTCTCCGATCGTATAGTTTTGGCTGTATAGTTGCCGCCTCCTCTGTCTTGTCAAAAGGGACAACTTTCGTGAAGGGACTGGGAGCGAAAACACAACACAACAGCCGCCATAGCATCCAGAAGGGAGAAAGAGGAGATCCGGAGAAGAAGGAGGAGACCTTCTTCATCTCGCTTCACGATCTTCGACCTCCTAGCCAATACACCCCCATAGCCACTACTTGTACTAGAGAGAGAGAGGGATCTTCACCTTGCAAGACTAGGGTTTGAGATTGTTTCTTCCCATCTTGAATTGTGTTGGATATTTTTCGATTCACATTGTGGATCTTCACGGTAACATAAAGACGAATTCCCTTTATTTCTTTATATTGATGATCCGTTCTTCTCTCATGTGTGAGTAAGTCCCTTAGGCATGGGAGATGTAGGGGATTGGTGATATGTGATGTGCCTTCATATATTTTCCATTAGTTTGTGATTGATTCTAATTACTATAGTATGTGTGCTTGACTATCTGTGGGATGCCTAATGCTTATTGTCCAATTTAGGTCCCAGACAACATGATGCTTTGTTCTACATAGCTAAGATCTTGTTCACTAGCAGACCGGCGACCCTTGGGTCACATGGGGATATCAATGGAAAACTAGTAGACTCGAGGATATCAAGAAACCACTATGCTTATTGCATTAGTCCAATCCAAGGAGCTTAATCGCTAAGCGACCTGAAGGGTCTTAATCGTCTAGTGTCTAACCATGGTTTTGGTAACAGGCTAGTAGGATTATTGAAGTTGGGATGAAATCTACCAAGATGAGTTCCGGCTAATTATGGGTTCCTTGCCTATACATATATTTATAAAATTATAATTGTTACATTTATCATTCATCCACCTGGCACAGTCACTATCACTATGAACCGAATCTCCCGCGCCTTCTTTTGCCATCTGCAGAAAACAACAAACAACAAAGTCGTTCTTTACTTTTATACTTTATATTTCTGAAGTTTACATTTTAGTTCTATTTAAATACTTCTCATTTAATCAAAACCCCATTCTTATTTCAACACTTGCAGTCAATTCACTCGAAGACCGGTGACAACTTTGGGTGTGACAGAGACTTCACCCATAACCACTTACCTTTGAGCTCCCTATGGGATCGATATCTATACTTCTAAACTAGCTACAAACGATATGTGCACTTGCAAACATCAAGCTATTTTCTGGCGCTGTTGCCGAGGAGCTAAGCGCTAAGTGTTTGTCTTTTGACATTTTAGGTGTTGCTACTACAGAATGTTATCCTTAGGAGACAAAGGGTCTACACGCTCTGGTAGGACCTATCTACCGGATTATATTGAGTGTGTGCCTTCTCATAGGCGCGAAGAAATTATGAAAAACTTTTAAGATTGAATAAAGTTGAAGTTGAAAACCTAAGTGATATTATGGAAATCATGTCAATTTACAGGACAACTCCCATGAAACTTGAGAAAACTCTTAGAGAATACAGTGCTTTAAGTTCTGAATTTCTTAAACAACCAAAAGAATTCCCTAATCCTGGAGTTAGACAATATCGATTTGATGGTGGAATTATTAAAATTTTGCAGAAAAAGATTTCAGTGGAAGGGAAGATGAAGACCCAGGAAGACATATTAGAGAGTTCAACGATGTGATAACATCGCTTGGACCAAAAGGTTTCCCAAGAGATTTCTCTCGTCTAAAATTATTTCGTTGGTCTCTTAAAGGTAAAGCTCTAGACAGGTTATATTCTCTCCCTCGCCATTACATTAAATGTTGGGAAAACTATATTGTTAAATTCATAAACAGGTTTAATCCTTTTAAAAAGGTAACTCAACTAAGAAAGAATATAGGCAGCTTTAGTCAGAACATGGGAGAAAACTACCCACAAGCCTGGGAAAGATTGTTTGGAATGACCAATAGTATTCCTAATCATGGCTATTCTAAATCAACTATTTGCCATTTATTTTACCACAAACTTAAAAATCAATGTAGAGAATTGCTTGACTTCTTAGCAAGAGGATTTATAAATACTTTAACTATTAAAGAATGTTTGGAATTGATGTCTACTAGGGCTAAGAATGATTCTTTATATAATCCTGATTTTGGCACTAAGCTAGAAAAAGGGATACGTCGGATAACTCCTGATCTTATGCCTGAAGTACGCAAAACAATGAAAGAAAAAGTTATACCTTTTGAACTTGTTAAGGAAAACAAAGTAGATTTGTTACAAGTTTTAACTGAAGAAGATGAGACTAGAAAAGTTTTTCAAGAATTAAAACATGGACATGTAAAATCTCATTATAACTTTCAAAAACACAAAAAGATTTTGGCGGAACTCACAGAAAATTATGATGAGATTGGCCAAGAAATCTCATTATAACTTTCACAAGTATATTAGTATGATTGAAACCCAGTGTGAACAAATAGCATCTGGTTATCAAATTTTTCTTCGAGATGATAAAGATATTCCTGTTTCTACTAATGTTGTCACAAGAAGAGGTGCAGTTATTACAGGAACATTAGGAGCACCAAAATATGAAGCTGAAAAGAGCAAAAGGAAAAAACTTTGCTCGAAGCAAGCCAAGAAGATGATACATTGGTGGATCCTCAAGATGAAATTGAAACACAAGATCAAACCAAGGAGGACCAAAATGATGCACAGGATGACCATTATGACTCTGATGCAGAGACAGTTGATCCAAGAGAAGAAAAAGAGATAAACAAGGAAGACGAAGTTGTTGTAGTAGAAAATAAGAAAAGCAATAAGCAACAACAAAAGAAAGCAACAAAAGAGCCTGATCCCCCATAAAAGGTAAAAGACAAGAATAAGTCAGGTGAGAAAAAGCTTCCTTACCCAGATCGAAATAAGAAAGCACCGGATCAGGTAATTTATAATTCTTTTAAAAGGCACTTAGTGACCTTCATCTGGAAATTCCGATTGCGGATGCAATAAAAGTTCCTACTTATGGTAAATTCCTTCATGATATTCTTAGTAGAAAGAAAGAAATAACTAAAACTGTTGCTATGGTAACTAGCTATCCTACTAACGGGAACCTATTATCTAAGTCTAGAGATTCTGGAATACCAACTATATCATGCTCAATAGGTAAAACAGATATTCATAATGCCTTATGTGACCTAGGAGTAGGAGTTAGTGTAATGACATACTCCCTCTATAAAAGATTAGGATTAGGGAGTATTCTCCTACTACTATCACTTTATAGATGGCTAACAAGTCCACTAAACAACCTGTTGGTATGATTGAGGATGTCTTACTTAGGATAGATGACCATGTTATTCCCACTGATTTTATCATTCTTGAAATGCTAGAAGATGAAAGATTATCTATAGTACTTGAAAGACCCTTCCTCAATACTACAGGTGCATTAGTAGATTGTGCAGAAGGGAAGATAATCTTCAATGTTTATGATGCTGAAATCATCCGGTATTTTCCAAAGAAGCTAGAAGTAGGGGGAAGATATGTTCCACCGGCAAAACGAGTTCATGTGGTAAGTGCCATTGATAAGGGGCAACCAAAGGTAAGAATTCGAGAAGATAGAAAAGGTTGAGTTATTCAACCACTCTTAATAAAAGCTTAATGGGAGTCAACTGTAATACCTCGGACATTACGCTCTAAGTTCAAGCCTAGACGAACCAAAAGTGGATAAGTGACTCCACCGTGGAGGCCCAAGGCCACCCACATGTAGGCCTGTCAAAGCGGAGTAGGGCACGGTACCGGCCTACCACCTTATCCACTTTCAAGAACATCGGGACAAGAGCGAGCGGCGTAAGCGACAGGTAACGCGACCACGACATACACAAATGAGTATGTATGCCCGTGACTTAAAATAGACATCAGAGTCACACCATCTAAAAAAATAGAAATAGGAATAATCAACGCCATATGGTAAGATCCAAATATCCTAGATAGATATAATATTTTAGGATACATCCTCAAACATCACGCAACAGAGTATCAAGCAGAAGCGGAAAACAAGATCCGAGTATGGATTAAGAAGCAAATTGGCATAAGATGCCTCGGAAATAAGCACATCCCGCCCACAGATCTCATGGATCTCCATCCCCGGAATCTCTACACCTGATAGTCGTTGCCACCATACTCAGTCTCCTCGACCCAGTAGCCTTCCTGAGAGTATACATGTCCACCTAAACCAAATATTTATCGTGTGAGACCCTAGGGGTACTCAGCAAGTCTTAATGCATCTAAAGGGAACAACCTGGGGGTGACGCAATTGCAGCGAAAGATAATAACTAACAAGTCTATAGATACTCGCTAACCATCCGCCTAACCAACGGATGTCCGTTAATTAGAACAACAGTTATAACAGCATGAAGTAACAGATCCATCCTCTCTCTCGCTTACCAACGAGTAGGCGGACGAACAACCCATCCGTTGGCAGTTTTATTAACCATTCCATGAGTATTGCACTAATTACTAGTCAGATATTTAGTCAAATTAAACACGGTACTTTAGTTATGCTTGTCTATGATCGAGAAACTGTGCTCCAAGTCATCCATAACCGTGGACACGGCTTTCAGAAAGATTTACCCTATAGGGGTGCACAAATAGCAACACGCACTCGATCAACCTCGGAAAAACCAAATCAAAACCCAACGAGGCATTCACGACAAAGTGATCACGGGATTCATAAAATATTTCAGGGGGGCACCCCATTAAGCTACCCGCTACGAAGTTGGCCAGCTCCGAGACGGACCCAAGGTTTGTGTCAATGGCTGTAAACGACTGGGAACCCGAAAGTGTGACTGGGCTTGTCGATACCGCGAAAACATTCCACGATCCAAAACAGTACAGGTGCTCCACGCATAATCTTAAATAAAGTAGTAACATGTTATAAGTACAGGATAGTAAATAAAACTCCAAACTAGTTTATGGCCCCAAGAAATAGAAATGAATCAAGCTCTGGCTCAGGGGGTCCACAAGTCCTCCCGGATGTGGATAGTGCGAATAGCCAAGGAACAGGAATCAAGTACTCAGGGTCCTACGGGACACAAGTGAGGTTAAGAAAACCATATAGCAGATAATGCTCACTAATGCCTCTTTCATTAGTTCTCTACTCATATTAAGTTGTTTAGATACCTCATTATCCAAAGACTCGCACAAACCCTATACATGCAATTCTACGACTCACATGGCTCAAACAACTCCTGCAGTAATGGCTCATGGGCTGGAGGTACAAGCTTCGGTGGGGTTTAAAAGTAAAGGCTATGCAATACTTGGGATTCAATTTAATGCAATCGCGACTCAATGATGCAAGAGTAAGATAGAAGCACAGGTACTATATGTATGCAAGCATTGGGAATTGCTTGCCTGGCAGTTCAGTTGCATGATAGGAAGGTTCTGGGTAATACTCCTGAGGCTCCTGGTATTCTCCTTGCTCATTGTCTATCCAGATAAAAACCAAACACAGAAGGGGCCGAAATTAATACATTGCACCATCATATAAATAATATGCAACAAGAAAACAAGTATGCCATGATGGAATGATGCACAATTTACATGGCATAGCATAGCATGGCATGGGTGAGGTGTGGAGTACAAGAACAAAGCATTTTATGAAGTTTTTAGTCATGTTTTGCTCCCATAAACATTGTTGTATGCTTAATATTTATATGATTCATGCTTCAATTCATATTATGGAATGCATACTTAGAACAGACTCGTCGCGTTGATTGATTTAGACATTTTATTTTTCGAATTTGGAATTATGAAAATAAAGTTATGGATTATTTAAGAAATAGACATTTATTAGCATTAAACCAATTTCGAAATTTTAATTACCCAGAAATCCTTTTGGGTGACATATTCTTAATCCTTGCATTTTTCTGATTAGAAAACATGTATTACTTGCAACATTTGGAATTAGCAATATAGAGTTGAGATCTAATCATGATTTAAGCATTTATTAATATCCTGAAAATATTTATTATTTTCCAACATGGCACAATTTAAACAGATATCATATTCATGTTCAGAATTAAAAAAAATGATGTTTTGAGTTTTTCCCAAAACAGTACATGCCATTCTTATAAAATGTGGTCAAAGTTCCAAGTTTGAAATTGCATAGTTTAATTTAAAACATTCCGATTTGGTCTGACCGTGAAGAGAGATCTATTGGGAACTTGAAATATTTCATAAGAGCATAGTTGTAGAGGGGGATGAGGTCTACAACTTTGGTGTTTACAAGATTTTCAAAATTGGAGAGAGAGTATGAGTTCTAGAGTGATTTTGGAGGAAAACTGATAACAAGAAAAACTAGAACAGAGGACTGTTAACATCTTCTGTCTTGGATTGATCCTGGAGACAAAACTGGAATGAAATAGAGTTTGCTGTAGAAGAGTAATTTGTAGGAAAGAACGAGAGCTACAACTTTCGTGTTTACGGTATTCACAGATTCAGAGGGGAACACGCTGTTCTAGTGGGGTTTTGGCAGCATAAAAATATTAAAAATTGTTTTCTGAATTTTTGTTAAGTATTGACGTGAAGGACTGAATTTCGTCAGCAGAAACTATGAGATCGGGCGAAGTTTCGAGGATGATTCTGGGAGCTACAGGCCTCCGTTTTGCGCTCTGTTTTGTGCTACTGAAAGTTAGGTCAACCGAGATCAACAGGGGATAAAGAGTCTCGCCGGAGGAAGTCCAGATTTTCTGGCAAAACAACAAGAACAGAGGCACTACAGAGTGGTGGTGCTGCTGCTATCGTTGCCTGCAGATTTCAGAGAAGAACATTGATCTTTCGTGGAAGATATCGAGAGATTTACTACACCATTTTGAGTGAGGTCTTGTGCTACGGAAAGAAGGATGTACCAAGAGTGTTTTCCGTGTTGGGGATCTTTCCAGAGGTGGGCTAGGTGCGACGGGACAGCTCGCAGAACAGGGAGGCGTCGCGGGGTTTTTCTGCTGCTGCTCGAGCGCACGGCGGGCGGCGAGCGTGCGGGTGTGAGGCGTGACTGTGCGTGGCGGCTGCAAGTGAGGGCGCGCACGGAAGGCAATAAACAAGTACCGGAGAGACTGGGAGGGGAAGGTGCTTACCATCAGCGGCGAAGCTGGAAGGAGGCGGTTGTCGATGCTGGCGACGGGCACGGCGGTGTTCAGCAGCGGCGAGTACATCGACGCACCGAGCGAATTCCGGGACGGCGAGCGACGATGGCGTGCTAAGAGACGAAGTGCGGATCCTTCTCCTTGCTCACGGCGACGAGCGACGGCAGAGCGGGGCCAAGGCAGACATGGCGACGCGGATCAGCGGCAGAGCTTGCACATGGCTACTGCGAAGCCATGGCGAGACAGGGACGGTGGCGATGGGGTTTCGATCTAGTTTTCCTGGGAAGCAGGGAGATAAGGACGGGGGTGAGGAGCTCATGTGGTCGTGTTGCGCTGCTCCCTTGCTTTATGCAAATCGAGGAGGGACACGAGCCGAGCGTGAGCACGGTACAGCAGAGGCACGTGCTCGCCATCCAGGAAGAGGAACAGGGTCGCGTGTTGGGCTCTCTACCTGCTAGGTCGATCTAGGTGAGGCAAGGAGGGGTTTGGTCAGTGTAGCTGGGTGTTGGGCGCGAGCACACGGTCAGGTGTCGGTGGCTGGTTCAGGCTAGATGGGTGCTAAGGAGGGTTCAGGTCAGCTGCATGGTTGGGTTTGATTTTAGCTAGCGAATACACCTATAGTTTGCAACCAGGTCAAGCTAGCCAGGGAGAAAGAAAAGATTTGCAAGGTTTTCGGTTGGTACAAGAAAAATAGAGAGAGGGTGTATGTGTGTATCCATATACACACGATCAGCATATTGAATGTTGAGTGTACGAGTGTAGATGGATGTAGCTTTAGGAATGCACCAAAATAAAAAGGAGTTGTTGTAGAATTTAAGATGAACTTACACCAAGCTTAGATAGAGTTAAATCAAATAAACCACCATTCAAATAAAAGGGAGAATAGATCATGAGAAGATAGAAATATTGCATGGGCCATGCAAAGCAATTATTGCACCCCATATTGATGTAATTTGGATGTGTAGGAATAATACCACATGGGTTTGAATTAAAAACCAAATAAAATGAGGGATCTACATGTAGGTAATTGGTAGAGTTAAAACCAAGATGGTAATGTCAAAGGTTAGTAGGTGAGAGGGAGAATAAGAGAGATGCCCTCAACTTCAATTTGGGAAATAACATTATATCAAGAACCAACTACAATTCATCAAGAGGTAAAGGGGTTTATTACATACAAGTAATAAAGCAAATGCATATGAAGAATAACCAAATGAAAAAGGGGTTTAATATGATGCTCAAATACAACGTGGCATGGTGACATGAGCATGATATTATGCAATGCAAGTATGACATGTAGGAAGTAGCAATATATAGACTAGGCAAGTAGCATTGCAATTGTCAAACAATTGGGATGCTACATCAACCCATTTTCGTTAATTTAGTAGAATAAAGAGTAAAGAGTTCATCGTATTCCCACCACTTTTCACAGACATTCTTGCGGAAGTGCGCCCATGAAGATGCAGCTATCAAAAAGTAGTAGAAATATCGATTGAATGAGTAGAGAATAATAATTAGAATAAAAGTTTGAGTTTTCTATTTTACAAAAGCTAAAATTTTGCTTTTAATATGCTAATGTTGGTCGATAATTTTTAGTATCAATTTTCTATTAAAAGCTTGGTATTTCGCTAAGTTATGGAATAAGAAGGTATCCTCGAAGAAACAGAATTTTTTTGATGATTACTGATGGTTAACGACCAACTATACGGCGGGATAAAAATTCCGGCCGTATAGTTCCGGTCGTATAGTTATCTTTGCCATCAACAAATTTTCTTCGGAGACACAGACAGTTTAAGGATGAACTATACGGCGGGAATAAAAATTCTTGCTGTATAGTTCCGGCCATATAGATATCGATGCCTTCGTAGAATTTTATTCCAAAGGTACTGAGAGTTTAACGACCAACTATACGACGGGAATAAAAATTCCGGTCGTATAGTTCCGGCCGTATAGATATCGATGCCTTCATAAATTTTTATTCCAATGGTACTGAGAGTTTAACGACCAACTATACTGCGGGAATAAAAATTCCGGCCGTATAGATATCGATGCCTTCGTACAATTTTATTCCAAAAGTACTGGGACTTTAACGACCAACTATACGGCGGGAATAAAAATTCCAGCCATATAGTTCCGGCCGTATAGATATTGATGCCAATTTTAGAAGTCTATCTCGAGAGACTGACAATTTAACGACCAACTATACGGCGGGATCAATTAGATCCGGCCGTATAGTTGCGCATGTATAGTTGTTTCCCTGTATAAAGAAATCCTAGTTGGCGGCACTGCCATAACTATACGGGCGAAGCACCATCACCCACCGGTATAGTTCCGACCGTATAGTCCGGTGCGACCACAAAATCGCACCGGGATGGCTAGGTCTTCCTCCTCTCCTCATTATTTCTCTCATATTATCTCTCCAAACCTCTCAAAATCCACCTAGAACTCTTGATTCTTTGCGGATTTCATTCATTTGAGTAGGGGAATCAATAGATCGGTATGTTTCTCTCGCTATCCATGCTTTGTTTTCAGATTTCCATGGTTGAAACTCTCACATTGATCTAGTGGACGAACTCAAGCTTATTTACTTTTCCCTATTAATTTCTCACGTTAGGATTGATTATTTCCACGTAGAATCGTTCATATATTATATAGAAACTATATGCCTAAAGTTTTATGGTGAAATTTTTCAGTGCATCACAATGAACAAAATCGGTAGCCTCTTTCATTCGAGCAAGCGCCAACAGGGAGAGGGCTCAAGTTCGGGTGCCCGAGCCCCGTGCAACTCCAAGATGGACAATGTCGCATCAAGGAGGGTGTTGCCCACATGTTGGGCCGACCACAACTTTCTCACTATGGCCGGGCTGAAGACAGACTTCGACCTCATGTGCAGCAGGTCGGGGTTGGCGGTACTTGGCTTTGCAAGCCACGACACCTATGCCGAGCTCACCCATGAGTTCCTAGCCTCCTTCTATGACGACCACAAGGAGAAAGGTAACCTGTGCACCATAAGCTTCACCATGAACCTTACACGCTACGATGTGAGCTTCGAGCAGTTTTGCAATGCTTTCAGCTTCCCCCATACTGGGGAGCCCAATATTACTAACCTCTACAGTGTCACGAGTGGAGAGACCTGGGAGGTTATTTCTTTTCATGGTGGCAGTCACTTCTATCAGAAGAAGATGTCCACCATTCAGAACCCAACCATTCGCTACTTTGCTTTGTTCCTCACCAACACAATGTTGGGAAGGGGTGATACTGGATCCATGGCCAATCCGGACATGGCAATGATCACTAAGGCCCTCTTCCCTAATGCCACGCAGAGCCCCAGTCCTGCTGCTCTACTCATCCAGCACTTTAGCCACCAAAGCAACAAGACCAAAGGTGATATTCGCATTGGTAGATTGATAACCCACCTTGCCTATACATTAAACATTGCACTGTCTGTTATGGAACCTGTTGACGGATCCAAACTTATGGACGCCAAGTATTTGACTGCTTGTGGATTCCTTGGTGTTTACCATGCTAACCGGAGGCTCCGAGCATATCAATTTAGTTATCTTGATGATACGTAGATGGAGCAGGTTCAGTTGCCATGCCCCGAGGCCTTCTCGATTGTGGAGAAGGACACTTGGATCCTCACCAAGGACCAAGTGACGGAGATCTTGGTCGTGCACCAGGCTGACGACCAGGAAGATGAAGGGCAGCAGGATGAACAGGAGCAGGAGCAAGAGGGAGAGCAGGGGCACAACCCTGCTTGGGAAGGACAGCAGCAGCAGCCAGGAGGAGCCTAGGAACCATGGCCTAACCAGCCACAGCAGGGGTACGGCTACGTCCCCTATCAGGAGTTCCAGCAGCTCAATCAGTGCGTTGGGGAGATCGACCACACTCTTCAGGATGTGACTGAAGATGTGAACACTTTGACTCACAACTTCAGTCACTTCATAACCCACTTCCCCGACTTCTACCAGCAGTATCCGCGATAGCCGCCAAATGACGGCAACAACTAAGCATGGCAACAGCCTAAGATTGGGGGAGGTTTGAAAACCTCCAAAACTTTGCATTCATGTTTTTATTTCTTTTTTTGATTTATTTTCTTAAAAATTGCATTTTTATTTTCAGTTTTGCATTCCTAAACCAAAAATACAAAAAAATAGTTGTAATCTTATTTGCAAGTTTGTTTCTTTCTTTCTCTCGGAGATTGCTTGATTTCAGGTTATTTGGCAATATGGAAATATAGGAGAGGTTCGACTCGAATACAAGAACAAAGCAAGCAAGAGGAAGTATCACACTCCTTTCCATCACACTCCTTGCAACCTTAAATTGTTCCTACAAATATTTACTTGTTTGCACTGGAGTAACTCCCCACTTAGCTTGTTATCCTACAAATTCTATTCATTTGCTAGTGTCTCCTTTTTAGCTTTAAAACAATGAGCAATGAACTTGGTTAAAATACTTCCTACATTTTTACAATAAGAAAAAGCATCTGAAAGATGACTTGAGTCCATATTTAGCTCAAAGAATTTGATTTTAGAACTACTCCATCCCAATTGTGCTTAATATAAATAGACTCGATAGTACCCTTGATTGAAATTGTTTGATTAAATGGATGCTTTGAAGTAGTGGAAATTATGCCACTACTTTTTCTAATAATTACCGTAAGATATTGCTTTACGCATGTCATTACAATTATATCATGCTCCATGGGGAACTATTAACTCCGCTGGCCAACAAACAATCTAAATGTGGGAAACCACTTGATTTCGGCTATTGAGTTATGTAAACGCCTGTAGCAGCAATGCTATGATGTGTAAAATTTTTAGTCTCCTCATGGTTTCACGTTCCAAGTGAAGTTGCAGTACTCCTCTAACCCATTATTGCTCAACATTATTTATTGGCATGGTCACGAGTGCACAACACAACTCGAGTTAACATGTTAAAAATAGTGGCATGATTTGTCTATGAAAGAGCTGAAGTTTTTGAAAGACAAGTGAAAGAAATAGGTGCTTTGAGAGTCTTGAAATTTTGACATGGGAGTAGATGAGTGGTTCTTAAATTAAATATTTTGATGCCAACTTGAGTACTCTTAATTGGTTAATTGAGCAAGGACAAAAAAATCATCTCTCAACAAAGAGGGGCACCAAAAGAATTTGTCTCACCTTCCTAGCTAAAACTTCCGACAGTTGCTTGGGCATATGATTTATTTGCTAGCAAGATATACGTGGTTAGGAAGTGGACTCAGTGCAATCTTGTGAATACTTGTATGATCATATTTAAGATTGCAGGAATTGTGAAGAAAAGAATTTGACACCAATTCAAACTTGTGGGTTCCTTTACTCTTAGTCTCGAATCTCTGCTATTTCTTCCTTATTTCCTTGTCGCTCGAGGGCGAGCAACATCTAAGCTTGGGGGAGTTGATAGCTATGAGATTCGACACATTTTTATGGCTTTTATTGATGGTTTCTCCTGGATTTGATCGTTTTCTAGCTTTATCTAACGCTAATACTTCAGTAGCGAAGAAAAGTTGGATTTTAATGTGTGTTTCAGGTTCTGGATGTCAATAGAAGGATTTAACTAGATAAATACAATATTCTGGAGAAAACAAGCAAGTCCAACTTTGGAAGAACACAAGGGGAGCTCACAGACGGTTTAATGACCAACTATACGGCGGGAATGACCATATAGTTCCCATCGTATAGCTGTCGCCGCCTCTGTCTTGTCAAAAGGGACAACTTCTGTGAAGGGACGGAGGATGAAAACATAACGCAGCAGCCTCCACACCATCCAGAAGGGAGAAAGAAGGGACCAGGAGAAGAAGGAGAAGATGTTCTTCATCTCGCTCCATGATCTTTGACCTCCTAGCCAATACACCTCCATAGCCACTACTTGTACTTGAGAGAGAGAGAGGGATCTCCACCTTGCAATACTAGGGTTTGAGATTGTTTCTTCCCATCTTGAATTGTGTTGGATATTTTCCTATTGTTATTGTGGATCTCCAAGGTAATACCAAGACGAATTCCCTTTATTTGATTATACTGATGATCCGTTCTTCTCCCATGTGTGAGTAACTCCCTTTGGCGTGGGATATGTAGGGGATTGGTGAGATGTGATGTGCCTTCATATATTTTCCATTAGTATCGTGATTGATTCTAATTACTATATTATGTGTGCTTGACTATATGTGGGATGCTTAATGCTCGTTGTCCAATTAAGGGTCCAGACAACATGATACCTTGTTCTACACAGATAAGATCTTGCTCGCTAGTGGACCGGCGACCCCTGGGTGACATAGGGATATCAATGGAAAGCTAGTTGACTCGAGGATAACGAGTAACCACTATGCTTATTGCATTAGTCCAATCCAAGGAGCTTAATCGCTAAGCGACCTGAAGGGTCTTAATCATCTAGTGTATGACCATGGTTTTGGTAGCAGGCTAGTAGGATTATTGAAGTTGGGATGAAATCTACCAAGAGGAGTTCCGGCTAATTATGGGTTGCTCACCTACACATATATCTACAAGATTATAATTGTTACATTCATACTCGTCCACCAGGCACATTCACAATCACCATGAACTGAATTTCCCTGCACCTTCTTTCGCCATCTGCAGAAAACAACAAACAAACAAAGTCGTTCTTTACTTTTATGTATTTTATTTCTGAAGTTTACATTTTAGTTCTATTTAAATCTATCGCATTTAATCAAAACCCTATTCTTATTTCAACACTTACAGTCAATTCACTCGAAGACCTGTGACAACTTTGGGTATGACAGAAACTTCACCAATAAACACTTAACTTTGGGCTCCCTATGGGATCGATATCTGAACTTTGAAACTAGCTACAAACGATCTGTACACTTGCAGACATCAATGACCCACTTCCCCGACTACTACCAACAGTATCCGCACTAGCCGCCAAATGACGGCAACAACTGAGCTTGGCAATAGCCTAAGCTTGGGGGTTTGAAAACCTCCAAACTTTGCATTCATGTTTTTATTTATTATTTTGATTTATTTTATTTCTTCAAATTTGCATGTTTATTTTCAGTTTGCATTCCTAAAACCAAAAATACAAAAAAATTAGTTGTAACTTTATTTGCAAGTTCGTTTCTTTGTTTCTCTCAGAGATTGCTCTATTTTAGGTGACTTGGCAGTATGCAAACATAGAGGTGGGTTCGACTCAATACGATAATGAAGAAAGCAAGAGGAGGTATCACATTCCTTTCATCACCCTTTCTTCAACCTTAAATTGGTCCTACAATTATTTACTCGCTTGCACTTGAGTCACTCCCCGCTTAGCTTGTTATCCTATAAATTATATTCCTTTGTTAGTGTCTCCTTTTAGCTTTGAAACAATGAGCAATGAACTTGGTTAAAAATAATTCCTACATTTTTAAAACAAGAAAAAGCATCTGAAAGATGACTTGAGTCCATGTTTAGCCCAAAAAAATTAATTTTAGAACTACTCCATCCCATTTGAGCTTAATATAAATAGACTCAATAGTACCTTTGAATGAAATTATTTGATAAAATGGATGCTTCAAAGTAGTAGAGATTATGCCACTACTTTTTCTAATAATTACCATAAGATATTGCTTTACGCGTGTCATTAAAACTATGTCGTGCTCCATGGGGAACTATTAACTTTGTTGGCCAACGAACGATCTAAAAGTGGGAAACCACTTGATTTCGGCTATTGAGTTATGTAAACGTCTGTAGCAGGAATGCTATGACGGGTAAAAAATTTAGTCTCCTCATGGTTTCACGTTCCAAGTAAAGTTGTAGTACTCCTCTGACCCATTATTGCTCAACAATTATTTATTGGCATGGTCACGAGTGCATAACACAGTCATAATTAACATGTTAAAATGGTGGCATGATTTCTCTATGAAAGAGCTGAAGTTTTTGAAAGGTAAAAGAAAAGAAAAAGGTGCTTTGAGAGTCTTGAAATTTTGACATGGGAGTAGATGAGTTGTTCTTAAATTGAATATTTTGGTGCCAACTTGAGTACTCTTAATTGATTAAACGAACAAGAACAAAAAGTTTTCATCTCTCAACGAAGAGAGACACCAAAAGAATTTGTCTCACTTTCCTAGCTAAACTTTTGACACTTGCTTGGGCATATGATTTATTTGCTAACAAGATATACGTGGTTAGGAAGTGGACTCAATGCAATCTTGTGAATAATTGTATGATCATATTTAAGATTGCAGGGATTGTGAAGAAAAGAATTTGACACCAATTCAAACTTGTAAGTTCTTTTATTTTCAATCCCGAATCTCCGCTATTCTTCCTTATTAACTTGTCACTCGAGGGTGAGCAACATCTAAGCTTGGGGGAGTTGATAGATGTGAGATTCAACACATTTTTGATGGCTTTTACTGATTGTTTTCTCCCGGATTTGATCGTTTTCTAGCTTTACCTAATGCTAATACTTAGTAGCGAAGAAAACTTGGTTTTTAATGTGTGTTTTAGGTTTTGAATGTCAACGGAAGGTTTAAACTATAGAAACACAAAATTCTAGAGAAAACAAGCAAGTCTCTCTTTGGAAGCACTCGAGGGGAGCATACAGAGGCTTTAACGAGCAACTATACGGCAGGAATATTTCTCTAGCCGTATAGTTTCCGCCGGCTCTGTCTTGTCAAAGGGACAACTTCCGTGAAGAGATCGGGAGCTAAAACACAACACAGCAGCCGCCATACCTCCAAAAGGGAGAAAGAGGAGATCCAGAGAAGAAGGGGGAGACATTCTTCATCTCGCTCCATGATCTTCGACCTCCTAGCCAATACACCCCCATCGCCACTACTTGTACTATAGAGAGAGAGGGATCTTCACCTTGCAAGACTAGGGTTTGAGATTGTTTCTTCCCCTCTTGAATTGTGTTGGATATTTTTCGATTCTTATTGTGGATCTTCACGATAACATAAAGACGAATTCCCTTTATTTAATTATATCGATGATCCATTCTTCTCTCATGTGTGAGTAAGTCCCTTAGGTGTGGGAGATGTAGGGGATTGGTGAGATGTGATGTGCCTTCATATATTTTCCATTAGTTTGTGATTGATTCTAATTACTATATTATGTGTGCTTCACTATTTGTGGGATGCCTAATGCTTGTTGTCCAATTTAGGGCCCAGACAACATGATGCTTTATTCTACATAGATAAGATCTTGTTCGCTAGCAGACCGACGCCCCCGAGAGACACGGGGATATCAATGGAAAACTAGTAGACTCGAGGATAACGATAAACCACTGTGCTTATTGCATTCGTCCGATCCAAGGAACTTAATCGCTAAGCGACCTGAAGGGTCTTAATCGTCTAGTGTCTGACCATGGTTTTGGTAACAGGCTAGTAGGATTATTGAAGTTGGGATGAAATCTACCAAGAGGAGTTCTGGCTAATTATGGGTTGCTCGCCTATACATATATTTATAAGATTATAATTGTTACATTTATCATTCATCCACCTGGCACAGTCACTGTCACTATGAACTGAATCTCCCCGTGCCTTCTTTTGCCATCTGCAGAAAACAACAAACTAAGTCGTTCTTTACTTTTATGCTTTATATTTCTAAAGTTTACATTTTAGTTCTATTTAAATACTTCTCATTTAATCAAAACCCCATTCTTATTTCAACACTTGCAGTCAATTCACTCGAAGGCCTGTGACAACTTCGGGTGTGACAGAGACTTCACCCATAAACACTTACCTTTGGGCTCCCTGTGGGATAGATATCTATACTTCAAAACTAGCTACAAACGATCTATGCACTTGCAGACATCAGCGGTCAAGAGAATCTTCCAATAGTTGGTTCAATCCCCTAACTTTGGTCTATGGTATCCCAAAGGCTCTAGTTTCTCTTTATGTGGATACACAGATTCCGATTAGAGTGGTGATAAGGATGATAGGAAGTTAACTTCAATTTTTGGGAAGATCCTTGGTATGTTGGTCTTCTAAGAAGCAAAATTGTATATATCTCTCTAGTGCTGAAGCTGAATACGTGGCTACTGCAAGTGCATGCAGTCAATTGTTATGGATGAGGCAAACTTTAAAGGAATACGGTGTCAATTGTGACAAAGTGCCTCTTTTATGTGACAATGAAAGTTCCATCAAAATTTCTTACAATCTGGTGCAGCACACGAGGACTAAACATATCGAGATCCACAATCATTTCATCTAAGACCATGTTGCTTGTGGAGACATTGACCTATCTTTTGTGAGCACGAAGAATTAGCTTGCAGATATTTTCATGAAGCCACTTGATGAAGCAAGATTTTGTTATTTGAGGAATGAGCTAAATTTCGTGGATTCAAGGAGCTTGACTTTATTTTCCTTGCATACTCACCTATATCTCTTCCTCTATTTGGTTTGGAGGTGGGCATGGAAATAGGGGGAGTGTGGTCCTAACTATTGGGCTAACCCTCCCCCGATAATGCCGAAAGCGAGACAAATCATTTCTCTTAATATAATTTTTGTGATATGTGAGCTTATAAATGAGTATTGGTTATGAACCCAAGATACATCTTCGTGGTGTCATACCATTCACTCCTACATGGTGGCTTTAGCCACCTCACTCTTCTCGGTGAAGAGTTCATTCTTTGTGGTTTTTATTTGCCTATCTTGTGTTCTATGGAAAACACACCAACAATTGGCTTTTCATGTCTTGGTTTTTGCAATTCTTGGTGTGTAATACCATCTCAATGTGGAACTCTAAGCCTAAGACGTTTTCCTATCTCAAGACATATTTCTATCTTACACACAAGTCCTTTGTTAATCTTGCGAGGATTTTGTTGGGATGTGTTGAGGCCCGACTTCTGTGTGAACAGAAAATTTTGGTGAGGGCCAGATTATGCGTCCCTAGTGAGGGCTGAATTATTCGGCCCTAGAAGTTTCATCTAATAAGGACTGGGGAGTTAGGTGAGAGGGCTCAAATAGAGCAGCCTCTCTCACCCTGACCCCCTCTCTCTTCCTCCAGCCGCCGCCAGTCATCCCGCCCTCCCTGGTGCTGCTCTGGCCGCCGGATTTCTCGGGTATTCACCGGATATGCTTCCCCATCCCTCTGGGTACCTTGTCCTCTGAGTGCATCTTCCAATGAGTGAGGGTAACTCCCCCATTCTTCTATTTTGTATGGAGGTTGCTTTTGTTGTTGAAACTCAGATTAGAGGGTGCTCATTATTCCATATGCATGTTTAGAACCGTAGACTATCAACCCTTTTGCCCGATCTGTGTGTTTGTTGTTAATTTGAGTCAAATTGCAAAAATTCACCATGGACGGATTATCCGGCCTAGAAGGTTCCAACCTGCTATTTTTCTGACTCATATTGTTGCAGCACATGATTGTCGTGTGGTTGTTTCTCTACTATTTTAGCATTCCTTCCTGGACTTGTGTGTGTGCTTATCTCCTTGCTACCTATCTCATTATTTTCACACGTGGCTCTCGCGCTTCGACTAAGACATACTAGCGTCGTCCTGATGCTCAGTACTTGATCCCCAACAAATATGGCAGTTTACTGACGAGGTGGAAGTCAGGAGACAACAAAGGGAGGAGAAAAGGATGGTTGAGCGGTCAAGGAAAGAGAAGAGGACCAGGGCTAGTTCCAAGAGGAAGAGAAAGGAACCAAGAGTCAACTACAAGACAATGAACATTGTTGTCTATTCCACCCTCAGGCAGCATGTGTTTTGAGGATTTTGCTCATGATCAGAGCCTTGAAAACCCCAACTTCTGGTGTGCACCTCAGAAGAATATCTTTGATTACATTTACTCCAGCTAGAAGATTCGTCCCATGCACCCTTTGGACTGGACCTCCACCAAGAGTAATCCCTAGTTTGCTCAAGCTATCTCTGTGACTACTAAGATGGGTCTTCATCACCTCATGGACATCCAGTGTGATTATGACTCATCGCTGGTGAAGCAGTTTTTCTCCACTCTTGTGATTGGTGGGGATGAGGCTCCTACTTTGAAGTGGATGTCGGGCTCACAATTTTGCTCCGCCAACTTTTACACTTTTTCTTAGCTTCTTGGCTACCTCTTCCAGGGCCGTGACACTTTGTGCGGGCATCGCATCGGTAGCCCTCCTCATTAGATCAAGGACACTTTACTCTCTACTTGCTATGGACCCAACGGTGTTGTTTGGAAAGTTGACGGTTTGCTGCCACTATATTCTCAGATGGTTCTCATGTTCTGTGATTGCATCATTCTAAGTGGAGGCAACAATGATATCATTTGTGGTCATCTGGTTAATATTCTGGGCTTTTCATATGAGTGTGCTACTAGTGAATATCCCTCTGCTGGTTACACTCTTTATGTTATGGATTTCATCTATCAGGAGATAGCTAACGCCTTGTTCAACAGCACACCATTCCCTATGCTCATTTCTTCATGATGCTCATCAAGAACTGCCTGCCCGATGAGGATTTCAATGTCGCTCTTGATGGGTCTCACAAGGTCAAGAAGTTGTACATCAATAGGAATACCACAACCTATTTTGTCCCGGAGTCAGATACTTTCATGGCTGATGCTCCTACCAGTGGAAGCACTCAAGGAAGGAGGCCTCACATCCCAACTATTGCTAGGGAGGTCAATCTACTCAACTAGTTCCAGCGGAACATTCTTTGCATGGATGTGGACACACAGAGAAGGGTTAGTATGAGGCTTACCATCAGCGCCATGACATGGCACACACCCAGTAGCTCATCCTTCACCATGTGTCCGAAGCTCAAGGTCCCCTTTCGCAGCAGGCCGCTCATACGCCTTATGATCAATGGAACACCTCTAGCATCAACTATGGTGACATGTAAAAGTACTTGTTCTTGGCTCTGGCGCGAGCATGACCACCTCCTGCAGCTGACGAAGATGAGGACGATGATAAGGAGTATGATGATGAGGATCTGGACGGGGACAAGGACGAGAACAAGTTATTTCCAGGGGTGTTAGCTTTGCTCTTGTTCCTTTTTGGCATTTTGATGCCAAAGGGAGAGAAGTTGCTCTATTATGCCCTCGATGGGATTTGCCTAGGTCGGGTACAAGCCTATTTGCTTTTTGAGTGCTTCTCTTTCCATGCTTGTACCCATTTTAGCATTGCACTTTTATCTGTTATTTGTATTATCGTGAGACTATGTCGTGTGGTAGTGAGACTAAGGTTCTTATCGTGGATTTATCATTATGGATTGTCTATGGATTTATCATCATGGTTTATCTATGGATTTATCATTATGGATTTCTGGATATGTCTCGTTATGGAATTATCTCTAAGGAGTCATTAAAATGGCTTAATTCTTGGAATTCTTAATAAGGAGCTATTAAGTGTCTATCTCTATGATTATTGAGAACTTCATTATGGTCGGTATGATATGACTCACCTATCATGTCACTTTCGCTTAGTTTCCAAGTCATGAAAAGTCTTGAACCTATATGTGTGCATTTGCATTCAAATGCAAACATGTTATATGCACACATTTAGGGGGAGTATTTTTCCTCCTTGGAATGATGATGTTGTAGTACTTTATTTCAAATCCTAGTATTGTCATCTAACACCAAAAAGGGGGAGGGCCAAATTATCCGGCCCCAGGTTCTTCCAACGACTGACTTTTGGCTGGGGGTATAAATACCCCATTTGATCTTGATTTTAGATCTCTTGGATCCCATGAAAAAGTGATGTATTGTTCATATCGATTCAAGCGGGATCTCCACCTTCAACCACTCAAAGGCTCTGGGCTTTGGGGAACCGAAGGAGGAGGCTTTGATCTTCATCGGCACCAATCAAGATCTTCATTTCCCGTTGAAAGATCGGTATAAGCGACTAGAGGGGGTGAATAGGCGCTACTCAATTTTTAACTTGTTTTCAAATTAAGGCTTGACATCAAGTAAGTTCTCTAGATGTGCAACTAGGTGAGAGAACCTATATGACAAGCAAGCAAGCAATAACAAGTAAAGAGTAAAGGATAGAAATAATCGAGAGTAGAGACGGAGATGTTTTCCTGAAGTTCCTTCCTTTTGAGAGGAAGTACATATCCGTTGGAGGGGTGGGTGGTACTAAGACCACCAGTGCCACAGAAGGCGTCACCCTATTCTCCCAAGCACCTGCCTCACGGCAAGGACCCATTCCACTATGTGGTGACCTTGAAGGTGGCAACCGAAACCTTTACAAACTTGTTGAGTATACCTCCACTACACTTGGACTCTCCCAACACGATCCCGAAGCTTTACAACCAATTTACAAGCTCCAAGACTGACCTCTTCTATCTAGGGTTCAAAGAACCCAAGAGTAACAAGATACACAAAGGAAAACAAGGGGGAATCAACTTTCTTTGGTGAAACCCTAGATCTAGACCTCCTCCACCAAGTCCCAAAGAATCAAATAGATTGGAGCACTAGGGGAGGACAACTAGGGAAATTATAGCTCAAGAAAAATGGAGGAGAGAGATAGAAGAGACCAATTTCTCGTTGGAGAAGAAATGCCCTTTTATACCCAAAGGAGGGAATCTACCCATTGCTTCATTTCCCAAGCGATACTACTGGGACTAGAAGCGGTAGTACCAGAAACAACCGTTACTACTAGACTGGTACCGAACGAGGTACCAAATGCGGCAGATTGGAAAAAAGATGCTCTCAGACTCCCCCCGGTATAACCAGCTGAAACGAGTGGTGCTACTACGGAGAAATAGTACCGGAAGCCCCAGGGGTACTACCGAATGGGGTGGTAGTACCAGTCCAGAGGTACCGAGCGAGTCTGAAGAGGCAATGAGGCTCGATGAAGCTCTATGACTCGCCCGGTAGCGCCAGGCTGTACAACTGGTGTCGAGTGGTAGTACCGTAAAAAGTTTCGGTACTATTGGATAACAAAAAGTTACCAGGCCATAGCAACAGGGGCAGAATTCTCCAAGTTCTCAACCATTGAGGAAAGCTTTGACGAGCAACATAAGTAGAGTTGATTTCACCCAAACATTCCAAAATAGACCCCCTCTTAATAGTACAGTTTTCCTACAACTCAAACAAGAGATCTAAGAAAAATTATGTCTTGCTATTGATCCTTTTAGAGGGAACCGAATGCTTTGCAAACATAGTTGTCTTGAAAGACACTTAGCAAACGATTAGTCAGACATGTGTGTTATCATCAAACATCAAAACCACTTAGGGAAGGAAATGCCCTTTCAATCTCCCCCTTTTTGGTGTTTGATGATAACACACAAAATTTCATGATAGATATTATGATAATGCACAAGTATTGAAAAATAGAGACGGGCTCCCCCTAGATATGTGCACCATCAAGCATATACTGAAGGGAATATGCCCGAGAGGCAATAATAAAGTGGTTATTATCTTATTCCTTGTTTATGATGAATGTTTATTTTGCATGCTATAATTGTATTAATTTGGAAACGTTAATACATGTGTGTTTAATAAAAAAAAGGAAAGTTCCTAGTTATGCCTCTCTTATAAACTAGCTCATTGATTAACAAGATGATCAAGGTTTCCTGATCATGGACATTGGATGTTGTTAATAACGAGGTCACAACATTAGTGGAATGATGCGATGAACATTCAACCAAAGTATAGCATTACGATCAAAGTCATTGTGTTTATATTGCTATAACATCATATGAAGTAATCCTAGTCCTTAGACCATGAGATCATGTCAATCACTAACACTGGAAGAGTATCTTGATAACATCAAACGTCACACCGTGAAAGGGTGATTATAAAGGTGGGTCCAGTGCTACGAAAGTGTTATGTAGACGCTCATGGATCAAGAGTGGGATTTGTCCATCTCGATGATGGATAGATATACTATGGGCCCTCTCGGTGATATCACATTAAGAATAGCTTGCAAGCAAGTGATGTGATCACTAGAATGTTATATCACGGGAACGAGAAAAGAGTACATGTCGGTAATGAGATCAAACTAGGTATGGAGATACCAATGATCGAATCTCGGACATGTAATATATCGCGAGACAAAGGGATTTAGTTACTAGCGTTAAAGGTTCTCACGATCACAGAAGTCATCGTTGAATGTGTAGGAGTCAGTATGGATCTCCAGGTCCCGCTTTTGATTATTGATCTGAGAGGGGTCTCGATCATGTATGCATTATTCGCGAACCATAGGGTGACACACTTAAGGGATACCGACACCATTTGGAGCAAATATGTTTAGATAGAGATTTAAGAAAGCGCTGGAATTATTTCAATAGACACCGAAACGGTTTCGGGTGAAATTGCTGAAATTGGTTCTGCATGTAATATTGAAATGTTGCAGGGTGTTTTATGTGATGTTTGTTAATTAAAGTAATTAAAAAAATTCTGAATAAAATTAATAAAATAGTTTTATTATATGAGAGAGCATTAAATTTGGAGAAATTTAATGCATTTAAAGTGGAGACTTTATTGGAGAATGTGAAGAGGCAAATTTATGTGGAGGGGGTTACCACCACATGAATGGGGGAGGTGAAGGGTCACCTGCATGGGGCGCCGGCCATGGGAGGGATACCCTCCCCTCCTCCTATAAAAGGCCCCCCTATCCTCACTTCTCACTCACACCTCCTCGTGAAGGATCTCTCTCCCCCTCTAGTAGTTTTCCCCCATGGTCTCGGATTAGCGAGATACATGTTCCCGGTGGCTTTATCTAGAAAGGAATGGTTGCTTCCGTTGCTTTGCTGGAGCAATGGACGGAGGTTGTCGGGGTACCGGACGTGTGTGCGATCACGGATGCACCGCTGCTTTGCGGTGTTGGATTTGGTGGTGCTGGACTTGATAGAGCTGGATCTGATGGACGTGTTGGTGCTGGACCTACTGGACTTCATCACGATCTTGAGATTGGCAAGTGTACGACTACATCATCCATGAGTTCCATCTCATTAACAAAGCTTTGTTGTCTTCGAGGGTATGTTTTCTATGGATGTATATCCACCCGTTGCTTGCATCAATAGATAGATCTTGGCGTATAGTAGTTCCCACCATAGGAATTTTTTGTTTTCTATGCTGCGAACCCAACAGTGGTATCAGAGCCTGATCTATGCGTAGGTGCTTTGCACATGTAGTACGCATATGTTTATATGTGGGTGATGATGATCATGTTATTTCTTCTTTCATGTATTTTGAATATTGGTGGCATAGTGGGATGAAGCGGCCTGGACCAACTTTACATGTCATCGCACATGAGACCGGTTCCACGGCTGACATGCAACTAGTGTTGCATAAGTGGCTGGCGTGTGTCTGTCTCTCCTACTATAGTCAATATCTAATTTACAACAAGTTGCTAATAACTTAGTTATCATCGTTGTGGTTCCATGTTCGTAGGTAAGACCGGTTCTATCTCTGAAAGCCCTAAGTCACGTAAAACTTGCAATGGATAAATTAGAGGCATCTAGTTTAGATTGTTGTTGGGCTTGTGTCATGATATGGTAATATTGTAAGTTGATGTATGGTTGATACCCTTACAACACACTTAACGTGTAAGTTCCATAGACCTTGGCCTTACACACAAAGGCATGATAGAGATCATACCACGATGCATATGATGGTGATCAAATGCATGGACCATATCATCCCACTTTACACATATTATGTTCGCATCTTATATTGCTAGTTTGGCGCTTTTAGTAGCATTATAAGATGATCCCTCATTTAGATATCAAGATAAAAATGTGTTCTTCCTTAAGTACGCATCGTTTATGTTTCGCCGCTTCAAGACATCACATGATGATCGGGTGTACTTGAATCCACGATCATATTTCAGGTGTAAGACAGTTTTACACACGCGAGTACTAAGGTTCTTACTTGGCGAGCCTAGCATGTACAGACATGGCCTCGGAACACAGACCGAAAGGTTAAGCTTGAGTCATATAGTTGATGTGATCCCCATATTGGTGCTTGCCTTTGAAGCTACACCGACTCACGTGATGATCGAACTTGGTGTAGTTCATTTGGTTCATGTAATCACCAAAAAGGCACGAGGGATGTCGTTTTTGAGTGGGAGTTCATTTCTAATTTGGATTAGTCGAACCAAATTTGTCATAAACTAAATCAAAGTGAATTTGCATAATTTGTTGTGGTCATTGGCATCTGTTTACTACCTTATGGTTAGTTTTAATTAAGATAATAGAACTATAGAATTCTAGATATTTACTTTACGAACTGGTATCGTATTGTTTTGAATGTCAATTTAAAGTTTAGAAGTCATATTGCAAACTTTCTGCAAACTCTATTTACTCTATGAAGTTTAGTAAGTAGTATTAAACCAAGAGTAAGAATTCCAATGTTAGTATCTAAAGTATCATGTTTGCCTCCATGATTCTTGATATTCAAAAGTTGTTTTAATATCGAGGTTATCTAGGAGCTGAAATAATTGTTTTAGAAACCATCATGTGTGAAAGATATTGTGATATCTGAAATAATTTTTATGGTTGCAATATGATAGAGTATAATTTAATAAAATACACGTTTTCATATTGTATGAGAATTTGTGAAGGTTGGAGACGCTAGGCGTCCAAATCTCCCAAAAAGGTTTTGGGAACTAACATTATACTCACGATTCTTCCTTATAGGCTATAGTAGCTTGATCATGAAAGTTGCCATGATAAGGATGAATAGAAGATGTAAGTAAAATGTTTACTACACTAATAGATTACTAAAGAATGGATTTGTGAAAGAACACCAAACATTTGATGATGGTGACCCACTTCAAAGTGCAAGTCCAAAGGTATTAGTATTTGACTATATACACTTTGTACTATGTGTCATGTGAATGACACTACTATTAATGTTGATAGATTCTTTTAAAAGAAAAGGAATTGCTGAAAGAGAATCTATAAAATATTTGGCAAAAAAGAAAATGTTGGAGATGTCCAACTTAGGTATATAGAAGATATACATGTTATGGATGTATTCCTTGCTTGTTAAACAATGTGGTTCTTAGGTATTGGATACCGGTACCGGTATTGGATACCGAATTGGTTGGTGTGAAATGTCATACAGAACAACACAATTCATGAACTTCAATGGCCTAAGTAACTAGCAAGAGAATAAGTGATGATGTTCATCAAAAACAAATAAAGTGTTATTGTGCTTTTCATTGTCGTCAAACCTAGCATTCAAGATTTGTTTTAATAATTGATATTTTGTTCTGGTATTATGAGAACAATGATTGTTCAAATAATTACCGTATTCCATAAAGGATGGATGAACTTTTACAATTCTAGTTAGAGAAATCACATCCATAAACATTATTGCTAAAATGTCGTAATACAAATGATTGGAAGATCACTTATGAAGTGACATCGTTGTTTGAATTATATTGGAAAGTAAACATGAAGAAACTCCATGTTGATGGATTTTTGGAGTCTTTTGATTTTGATCAATTGATGCTTGTGAAACTTTCCTCGAGATAATTGAAACTCCGTTCATAGGCCAAAGAGGAACGGATGACTAATTGGAAATAGTGCATGCTGATGTGCATAGTCCATTATGTGTAGCCATATGCGATGGATCTTTTTGCTTCATATGCTTTCTCCAGAAATTTGAGTGAATATATCTATATATTTACTTAATAAGGAAGAAGTATGAAACATTTGAAAATTGTTCAAAGACTTTCAAGATGAAGTGAAAAATCATTGTAACAAGAAAATAAAAGAGTTTATGATTTGATCATAAAGGAAGATGTTTGAGTTACAGGTTTAGCAAAACACCTAAGATTTCAGGAATTGTTCCATGAATTTGCACTTCCTGATAAACCATAGGAGTATGGTATGTTCGAGTGATCAAATCAAACCTTGCTTGACATGGTAAGATCAAAGGTGTCATTTATAAAACTGCCATTATGTTTTAAGGATTAAAGCTTTATAGACTACCACTTTTCACTGAAAAGAGCATCATCGTGATCCGTTGAAATGACACCATATGAGTTATGGTTTGGGATAAAACCTGAATTGTCTTTTCTTAAATTTTGGTATGCTATGCATAAGTAAAATGTTTACAACCAAAGTCGGATAAGCACATCTTTGTAGTTTATCCCAAAGAATTTGTTGGGAATTCCTCCATAACACCGAGGACAAAAGAGTTTGCTGCTTGGAACGTCAAGTTTCTTGAGAAGGAATTTTTCGTGAAAATTTAAGTGGGAGGACAATATGACTTTGATAAGGTTGTTGAACCTTAGCTATATGTGCTAAGTAGTGCAGCGCCGGAAAGTTTCCCGGTGGCAGCCACAATGCTCATGGCTCCTATGATTACAAAGGGTGTGATCTGGGAGATTAGAGTTCCAATTTGAACCGTATGCATCGTGTAAGAATCAAATAGTGATATTTGATAAACAAGTCATTATTGTTTTGACAATGATGAACCGACTGCATGCAAAGAAGCGATGATGGGCCCTGACTCCATAAAATGAATAGAAGTCATAGAATCCGTGATAGTATCCATACACGAGAAATCAAGTTTCTGAACTTGGAAGACCCTCCGGAAAGGCGTGAAGCCTATCGGTCGTGTTTGGATCTATAAAGAAATAGACATGGATGTTTGACATCTATGAAATAGTTGACATGTCAAAAAGAAGTTTACAGCAATGTTCAAGGAGTTGACTATGAAAATATTTGATCTTTCATAGAGATATTTAGTCTTGACGGATTAATATAGCAACCACTACATATAATTTGGTGTATGGTAGTTGAACAAACAAAACAATGTTCTTCTAATAGAATGGTTACCTAGGACGTGTACAAGACACGGTCTGAAGGGTTTTGTTAATTCAAAGGGTGCTAAAAGGGCATGCAAACTTCAATAGTTGAAGTGAGCATATCAGAGTTGGAATCTTCACCATGATGAAAATGTTGAAGGAGTTTAATTTCATCGGAGACGATGAAGCTGCTTGCATTTGCAAGAAATTAAATGGGAGTGCTGAGACAAATTTCTAATACATTATTGAAAGTACATATTGTTGATTGGAAATGATGTATCTTTTATTGACACAAGTTAAGAATTTCATTAAAATAGGATTTTGATGAAAGACTTGGGCAAAACCGGAATATTTGGCATCAATATCTATATAGATATATTGAGGCGCTAATATGGTGTGCCAGACGTACATATATGAGATATTGAAAGGGTTCAATATGGAAACAACAAGAAAGGTTCTTGCTGTATGGAAAGGATTGTATCAAGATTCAAGTGTTTCAACGCTTGGTGAGTAAAATCACATGAAGATTTTGATCGATTATACCGTGATATGTATTTATCCAGATATGTCCTATGCTCTAAATGTTATGAGCACATACCAGAATGATTCATATGATGATCATTGGACGATAGTAAAGATATTCTTATGAGCTTTGGAAGAACTAAGAATATATCATGTATAAGTGACAAATAGTTAAAGGTAGTTCATTGTAAAGTGCTACATTGATACTAGTTTTGTCACAAGATACAAATTAAATTTATCTCAATTTAGACTATGGGTGGCACAATGTAATGGAAAATATGTTCCATGATGGATTTGGATGAGTTCCAAAGTTGAGACATTGTGATGGATACTACAACAAAAGGCTAAGTATATGACTGTTATAGTAGCAGCAAAGGAGGGCATTTGTGTTAAGTAGTTTGTTGTCAAACTAGGTGTGGTTCAAAGTGGGCTAATACTATGAAGATATATTGTATGACAATAATATCAACATAGTTTAACCCGAACAATCTAAAGGTCTCAACAAAGGACCAAATTTATACAATTCCATATCATTTGAGAATGAGTGATGTGTAGAGACGCAAAGACATGCAAATACACACGGACTTGAAAGTGTCAGATCCGGAGATTATGTTAACCACTAGAAATCACATATATGCAACCCCAGAAAGCCATAGGTGTTCAATACACAAAGTTTTTCAAACTAGATTATTGACTCTAGTGCAAGTGGGAGACTGAAGGGAATATGCCCGAGAGGCAATAATAAAGTGGTTATTATCTTATTCCTTGTTTATGATAAATGTTTATTTTTCATGCTATAATTGTATTAATTTGGAAACATTAATACATGTGTGTTTAATAAACAAAAAGGAAAGTTCCTAGTTATGCCTCTCTTATAAACTAGCTCGTTGATTAACAAGATGATCAAGGTTTCCTAATCATGGACATTGGATGTTGTTAATAACGAGGTCACAACATTAGTGAAATGATGTGATGAACATTCATCTAAAGTATAGCATTACGATCAAAGTCATTGTTTTTATATTGCTATAACATCATACGAAGTAATCCTAGTCCTTAGACCATGAGATCATGTCAATCACTAACACTAGAAAAGTATATTGATAACATCAAATGGCACACCGTGAAAGGGTGATTATAAAGGTGGGTTTAGTGCTACGAAAGTGTTATGTAGACGCTCATAGATCAAGAGTGGGATTTGTCCATCCCGATGACGGATATATATACTCTAGACCCTCTCGGTGATAACACATTAAGAATAGCTTGCAAGCATGTGATGTGATCACTAGAATGTTATATCACGAGAACGAGAAAATAGTATATGTCGGTAACAAGATCAAACTAGGTATGGAGATACCAATGATCGAATCTCGGACATGTAATATATAGCGATAGAAAGGGATTTACTTACTAGTGTTAAAGGTTCTCATGATCATACAAGTCATCGTTGAATGTGTAGGAGTAGGTATGGATCTCTAGGTCCCGCTTCTGATTATTGATCTGAGAGGGGTCTCGATCATGTATGCATTATTCGCGAACCGTAGGGTGACACACTTAAGGGATATCGACACCATTTGGAGCAAATATGTTTCAGATAAAGATTTAAGAAAGCGCCGGAATTATTTCAATAGACACCAAAACTATTTCGGGTGAAATTGCTGAAATTGGTTCTGCATGTAATATTGAAATGTTGCAGGAGGTTTTATGTGATGTTAGTTAATTAAATTAATTAACAAAATTCTGAATAAAATTAATAAAATAGTTTTATTATATGAGAGAGCATTAAATTTGGAGAAATTTAATGCATTTATGTGGAGGGGTTACCACCACATGAATGGGGGAGATGATGGGTCACCTCCATGGGGCACCGGCCATGGGAGGGATACCCTCCCCTCCTCCTATAAAAGGGCCCCTCTCCTCATTTCACACTCACACCTCCTCGTGAAGGATCTCTCTCCCCATCTAGTATTTTCCCCCATGGTCTCGGATTAGCGAGATACATGTTACCGGTGGCTTTATCTAGAAAGGAGTTGCTTCTTCTGCTGCTTTGCTGGAGCAAGGGACGGAGGTTCTCAGGGTACCAAACGTGTGTGCGATCATGATGACCCACAAGTATAGGGGATCGCAACAGTCTTCGAGGGAAGTAAACCCCAATTTATTGATTCGACAGAAGGGGAGCCAAAGAATATTTATAAGACTTAACAACTGAGTTGTCAATTCAGCTGCACCTGGAAACAATCTTGCTCACAGTAGTTTATCAGTAGCAACAGTTTTGTAGTAGTAATAGCAAAGTAATAGCAGTAGTAAAAGTAAAGACAATAGTAACAATTGCAGTAAACAGTAGGATTAAAGTGCGGTAGGCGTAGGGATGGATGGACAGGCGTTGCATGGACAAGACAATTCATGTAACAATCAAGACATAGGGCATTTGCAGATAAATAAGATAAAGCATCCAAGTACTAAATAATCATAGGCATGTGTTCCATATATAGTCATACGTGCTCATAATGAGAACTTGCACAACATCTTTTGTGCTGCCAGCCCGTTACAGTGGGGCCTCTAGGGAATCTACTGGCAATTAAGGTGCTCCTTTTAATAGAGCACCGGAGCAAAGCATTAACACTCCATGAACACACGTGATCCTCATATCATAGCCATTCTCTTCGGTTATCCCGATTCTTGTTATTTCGGGTCCTTTGGTTCCGGACAATAATATGTGTATACAACTTGCAAGTAAGATCATAAACAATAATATCCTCATGAATCAATAACATTTTCAGATATGAAATCATGGCACTCGGGCCCTAGTGATAAGCATTAAGCATAACAAGTTGCAACAAAGTCAAAAAGCACTAATAATAGATACTAGGCACCATGCCCTCACAATCTGATGCAATTACATGAACGATCTCATCTAATCCATACCATCCCCATAGCCTACAGCGGGGGATTACTCACTCATGGATGGGGGAATCATGGATGGTTGATGGAGAAGCGATGGTGATGATGATGGCGATGATCTCCTCCAATTCCCCGTCCCAACAGGGTGCCAGAATGGAGTTTCTGGTTCCGAATCGCGGTATCTGGTGGTGGCGGCGCAGCGGAACTCTATCTGGAAAAACGTCGAACCCCCCCATCTATTTTAGGTCAGAGGGCTTATATAGGCAAAAGAAGAGGTCGAAGCGGACTCCGAGGCGACCACACCACCCCCTGGCATGGCCCGCGCGGCCAGGTGGTGTGGGCCCCTCGTGGCCCTTCTTCGTCTTGTCTTGTGGCTCCGTGAGTCTTCTGGTAAAATAGGAACTTTGCGATATTTTCCGGGATTTTTCCTGAAAGTTGAATTCCTACACAAAAACAAGACACCAAAGCAATTCTGCTGAAAACAACGTTAGTACGCATTAGTTGTATCCAAATCACACAAATTAGAGAATAAACAATAGCAAAAGTGTTCGGGAAAGTAGATACATTTTGGACGTATCAGATCACAGATGCACCGCTGCTTTGCGGTGTTGGTTTGGTGGTGCTGGACTTGCTGGAGCTGGATCTGATGGATGTGCTAGAGCTGGACCTATTGGACTTCATCACGATCTTGAGATCGGCAAGTGTACGACTACATCATCCTTGAGTTCCATCTCGTTAACAAAGCTTTGTTGTCTTCGAGGGTATGTTCTCTATGGATGTATATCCACCCGTTGCTTGTATCTAATAGATAAATCTTGGTGTATAATAGTTCCCATCGTAGGAATTTTTTTCTATGCTGCGAACCCAACATATACTAGGATCAATACTTCCCCTCTATTTTGCAAACCAACCAAGGGTGCAAGGAAAATAACAATATGGCTTGAAACTCATACCTTTGCACAACATTATGTGATGGGAAATAGACGGGCAACAATTAGATAGTATCATCACATAAGATGGATCCACATAACCACATAGTCTTCATTTACATAGGTAGCACATCGAGTTCACAAATAATAAGAGGCGAAAAAGTTCACAAGCAACCAAAGATAAAACGAGCTTGTGACTTTCCCATGCAAATCCCTGCATAGCCTATATTACAACTTATCCCCCTTTTGCATCAAGATGCCAAAAAGGGGCAAGAGCAAGATTAAGGTCCCAACGATCACTCCTCATCATCATCATCGTCATCGACATGGAAGCCCGGGGCACGAAAGGAGGAGGAGGCATCATTGTCATCCCAATTGCTATGCTTGGAGATCCATTGCTCTTAAGGGGTGATGTTGTTCTTTGAGCCTTCTGAGACAGCCATACCTTGAGATTCTATCCACTCTTTATAACAAGAGCAAGCTTTCTTTGCATAGACATGGACTTCATACATACGCTTTTGAGTATCGGCTTGAAAGTAGAAAATTTTCTTGAGCTTGGCTTCAAGCCTCTTAGCCCATGAGGGTGGAGCATCCGTACAATGAGAAAAAACAAAATCATGGCCACCATGACCACCCACATCTCCACCGGAGTCATCTTCTACCACATTGCCATCCTCATCAACTTATTAGCCAGCCACATTATGTGGCTTAGAATGCTTCTTGATCAATAGAGCCTTGGACTTGTGAGGGACGTGCTGGCGGTTGTGGAGGTCATTGGCAATGGAGGTACACCTGCTGATGATAAGAGCCATAATATAGGGAGCAAAAGGTGGCACCCTCCTAGTGTGTGTGGCAATGACCATCTCATTCCACAAGAAGTCCATCACATCAAGAGGAGTACCGGTGTCGCGGTTGACATAAGTGTTGTACATGAGGTCAACCATATAGCCATGAATCTCATCCTTGTTCCCCGCCCGAGGGGCAATAGTCTCACGGAAGATGCGGGCCACGATATCATAGGTGGGAAGAAGATCCTTGATCTAACACCACGGCCTCGAATATAGAGAGGCATAAGAACATCATTCTTCTTTGGTTTACCAATAGCGTGACAGTGAAAACCACAAGGGGTGTCCAAACCACGGTCCTCATACCCAAGAATATCCGCAAGATCAGACAAAGTTGCTTCCTTGATAACTCTCTGGGTCATCCAAATCATCTCCCTTGTCTTAGAGGTGCCAAAATGCACGGTGTCATAAAACTGAGCCACAAGTTTGAGGTCAAAGTATTGTTTGAACTCCATGAGAGGAAGAAAACCAATGTGGGTGCAAATCTCTTTGGCCTCCGCAAAGTAGTCAATATGTTTGTCCATGTGAGCCATATCAATCCATTTCTGATCCACAAACAACTGATTATTATGCAAAAGAACTTCCTTGAACACCCTCTCCTGAAAGTCAATGAAGAATAAGCTACCTTCACGGTCACGGACACGATGCCGAAGATAAGGGTTTTCTTTCCTTTGGGTAGCGAAATCATCCTCAGAGAGATCTGACAGAAGCCTTGGCCCTGCTGGCCCAGAACTCACACTCTTGGACTGCTAGTGGCAGGGGGAGCACGAGGTGGAGGTGGAGCACAACCACGACCAGAGGACTGCTTGGAGGCCTCCCCATGACCACCCCGAGTTGACTTGAGCTTCATACGGCTGCTAGGTTGGGGCATGACCTCTTCTTCGAACTCCGAATCCTCCTCAATCTCGTGACTAGCCTTGTCCCTCTTCCGAGAGCCCGATCCACCTGCACCTGTGAAAGTAGTAGGGGAAAAGCACGGAGATGAGGGCACAAGATCCCAATACAAGAGACGCAAGGAATCCCAGTTTTGGCATGGATTTGGGTTCTATGAGGTCTGGTGGTACCGAATGCGTGACCGGTAGTACCACACGCAACCGGTAGTATCGGAAAACAATTCCGGTACTACCGGAGGTGCAGCACAGAGCACAAATCCGGTAGGGAGGGACCTCAAACGGAGCACAAATCTATGAAAAATGAAGATTCCTGGGTACATGATGTGTGTATAGGCAAGATTTGTGAGGGGAAACCATCCAAAGGTAGTTTTGACCAAGAATCTATCCAAGATCTAGATTCAAGATAAAACAAGGAGAGGAGAAGGAATGTGGTTGTACCAGAGTCCATGGCAGAGAGGAGGACGCATGGAGGCCGGATCTAGGAGGAATCGGGAGGGGAGGGGTGGAGGAGCAGCTCCCAATGACCAGTTTGCCTCCAGCGGCGGTGGTGTTAGGTGGAAAAGATGGGTAGAAGTGAGGCAATGAGGGGTGCCTCCCCGCCCAACCCCCCACTTAACCAGATACCGCGACCGGTAGTAGCAGACTTTTGCCCGGTAGTACCGCACACCGGCAGTACCGCTTAATTTCCTGGTACAGCCAGACCTATGGCAGTTTCCAGGATCACTCCTAGGAACTTGCCCGGTCCGACCGTCGAAAATCCGGTAGTACCGGGCACTGGTACTACCGCCCATTTTTCCGGTATAGCCGGACCTTGGGAAGTTTCCAGGATTGCTCCTAGAAACTGGCCTGGTCCGGTAGTACCGCCAAAATCCGGTAGTACCGGTGAGGCTAGAGGCAAAAACGTTAGGAAAAACATGGAGGATGATGTAATCTTGTGCAGAGAGAGAGTAGCTAAGGGATTTTGAGGAGAAATCGCTTAGGATGAGATGATCAATTTGGAAGGGAAAACAATGCACTCAAATCATATTTATGAATCAATCAAGAGAAGCAAATGGGAGTGCTTGTCCCCAAAATTCAAACAAACCCCAAAAGATGACAAACATGAGGAAAGATCAACCTCTCGTGAGGGAGAGGGTCGGGGGCCGAGGCCACCATGTATGAGTATACTTGGCTTGGCACCACAAAGATATATCTTGGGTCCATTACCAACACTCTTCATTGAAGCTCACATATCACAAAATGATAGTAAGAGGATGATTTTCTTACTTTGCACATAATGGGGGAGGGATAGCCCAATCAATTAGAATCGCACTCCCCCAATGTCCATGCCTACATCTAGATCAAATAACACATGAATGCATGGGTATGGGTGCATGATCTCAAGCCACATTGCTCGAATCTATGATATTTAGCTCATGCCTTAACTCTCAGAATCTCTTCTCATCAAGGGTATTGGTGAACAAATCCTCTAGATTCTTCTCGGTGCTCACATATGAGAGGTCAATATCTCCATTGTTCACATGCTCACAGATGAAGTAATGACAAATATCAATATGCTTCGTTCTTGTGTGTTGCACCAGGTTGTAGCGATCTTGATTGCACTTTCATTATCACAAAGAAGAGGCACTTTGTCACAAGTGACCCCTTAATCCTTTAAAGTTTGCCTCATCCATAACAATTGTGCACAACAACTAGCGGCCGCAATATATTCGGCTTCGGTGGAAGACAAGGAGACACAATTTTGTTTCTTTGATGACCAACACACCAAGGACCTACCAAGGAATTGGCATGCCCTGGAGCTTGACTTCCTTCCAAATTTTTCTCCCGCCCAATCCGAGTCCATGAAACCATGAAGAACAAAGCTTGAGCCCTTGGGATACCATAATCCAAAGTTTGGGGTATCAACTAAATATCAAAAGATTCGCTTGACCGCCACAAGGTGGCTTTCTTTTGGGGCATCTTGAAACTGTGCACAAATACACACACTTAACATGATATCCGTTCTAGATGCACAAAGATAAAGCAAAGAACCAATCATAGATCGATATACCTTTTGATCCACATCTTTACCCTTAGTATCAAGAGTGAGATCACACTTGAGAGGCATGGGAGTCTTGGCTCCATTTAAATCCATCAACTTGAATCTCTTGAGAATATCCCGAATATATTTGGCTTGATTGATAAAGATACCTCCAATCAATTGCTTTACTTCAAATCTAAGGAAGAATTGCAATTCACCCATCATAGACATTTCAAACTCATCGGTCATTATCTTAGCAAGACATCATTGAAGGCCTTGTTAGGAGAACCAAAGATAATATCATCAACATAAATTTGGCAAATGAACAAGTTTCCTACAACTCTCCTAGTAAAAAGAGTGGGGTCGATTAGCCCAATTTCGAAGCCACAGTCTACCAATAACTTTCTAAGGTACTCATACCACACACGTGGGGCTTGCTTAAGCCTATAGAGTGCCTTATCAAGCTTGTAGACATGGTTCGGAAATTTGGGATCCTCAAAACCCGGAGGTTGCTTGACATACACCAACTCATTAAGAGGGCCATTAAGAAATGCACTTTTAACATCCATTTGTTGCAACTCGAAATTATGATGAGATGCATATGCAAGCAAGATACGAATGGATTCAAGATGGGCAACAGGGGCGAAAGTTTCACCATAGTAGATACCCTCAACTTGGGAGAAGCCTTGAGCCACCAATCTTGCCTTGTTGCGGATGACCATCCATTTGAGTCTTGCTTGTTCTTGAAGATGCACTTTGTCCCAATGACATTATGGCACTCCTTGGGTCTTTCCACCAATGACCACACTTTGTTGTGCTCGAAGTTGTGAAGTTCTTCATGCATGGCAACAAGCCAATCTAGGTCTTCAAGCGCATCATACACATTTTGGAGCTCTACACAAGAAATGAAACTACTGTGGCCAACAAAGTTAGACATTTGGTTACGTGTATAAATGCCCCTTTCAAGATCACCAACAACATTTTCAAGAGTAATTCCTTATCGGATGAGCTTGGTGATCCTCCTTGCTTCACGACGAGCATGAGTTTCCTCAATGGATTCTTGAGAAGCTACTTGGTCATCACCACTATTTTGATCCTCGTCTTGACCTTGAAATTGAGCTTGCTCCTCTGCTTGAGCTTGCTCGACATTTTGTCTTTGTCCATCCTCATGAGCTTAACCTTAGTCATTATGGGGTGAAGTACACCCATCATTTACTTAAGCTTGACCTTGATCATGAGATATGTCTTCAACAATGGCATCTTGATGGCTGTGGGGTTGATGTAGATCTAGTGTAGGTGAGGGCTCCACTTGAGTAGAGCATTATCCTTCTCCTTCCACCCAAAGGGGTTCCTCAACAGGGTGGAAAAATCCCACAACCATTCTTCTTATGGCTTGAGGAGGAATTTCATCACCTACATCACAAAGATCAATTTTCCCCACTTGGGAGCCATTATGCTCATCGAACTTCACATTACAGGATACTATAACTTGCTCGGTGGACTTTTATAGATCCTCTAGGCGTGAGAGTCTGATGCATATCCAACAAAGATACCTTCAATAGTATGAGGCTCGAATTTAGATAATCGGTTACCTTTCTTGAGAATATATGTAGCACCCCAATTGTCTAACAATTGTAATGCTACTTGTCCTAGTAAGATATTGGCTACTTCATATATATTATTGTTGCATCATAATGATATCATGCTCATGTCATCATGCCACCTTGCATTTGAGCATCATATAAAACTCCTTTTCTTTTGGTTCTTCTCTCACATGCATTATTAATTGTATTTGCCTCTTGATATTGTTTTTGGCTATTGATATATTGTTCAATGCCCAAGTTGAATTGGGGGCATATCTTTTATTTCCATTCCACCACCTTTCTCTTCCACCACTTTATAATTCCACCATCCTACTAGATCATGAGCATGTTTGTCTTTATGTTGGATTTCTTTAGCTCATGTGCAATAGGGTGGGTCTAGTCCATTAAATTTCTTTGCTTGGCTTTGTTCCACTTCTTGGAAATGCATAAGATTAATGCCATCATATTATTATTGTTTTCACATAATAAATCATGGCATTATTATTTTTGCATGGGCCATGCACATTTCTCCACCACCTTTTTGCTCCTTTGGTTTGCCTTTATTTTAAGTGGATCTTTACTTCATGGGTCATCTCTTTTCCTTCCACCATTCCATATCCTCATCTATATCTATTTCTTTTATTTTTATTATTTCTCCATGCATGGACCACATGAGGCCTATTCCTTAATTCTTTTCTTTTTCTTTTTCTTGGAATTATTTTCACCTCCACCCCATGATAATTCTAGCCTCCACCATGCTCCACTTGGGATGATCTTACCACATTCCTTTCTTTTATTTTTCTCTTTATCTACATGTATGACCACATGAGCCTTATTCCACCTAATTCTTTTCTTCTTCTTTCTTTCTAGCTTCTTCTCTACTTTAGCCCATGCAAGATCAAGCCAAGGTGTCTTCTTGAGTTAGCTCCATACACAAGATACAAATCTAAATATCTACTTAAATCTAACCTAGCCACTTTTACTCTCTCTCTCTCTAATTCTCTCCTAAACCCTAACCTACTCCACTCTCTCTCTCTCACACACCCTCTCTCTCTCTAACCTGCTGGGCACCACCTGGCCACTCTCTCCCTGGCCCACACCCAGCCACCCTAGCCTGGCCCAAACCCTAACTCTAGCCATATCTAACCCTAGCCGAGCTAGCCCCTCCCTCTCTTCTCTCTCCCTCGTGCCAGCCCCACCCTGCAGCTGCGCCGTCCCAGCCCCACCTGCAGCCTCCCTGCCGTGCCCTACCAGCTCCAGGACAAGCCCAGCCCGGCCGAGCACGTGCTCGAGGAGAAAAAGGGCAAAGCCCGAGCTCCTTTATCTTGCCGTGCCCCAGCTGCCTCCTTCCCCTCTCCCTCCTTTTCCCCCTCTCGCACGCCTCCTCTGGCCTCTCCAGATCCACCCCGAGACGCCCTCCTCCGTCCCCTTCTTCTTCTCCTTCCACCAACAGCCGCCGCCGGTCGCCGCCAGGTCCCACCCCGCCCCGATGAACCAGCCGTGCAGCGCGGCCGTGAAGTGGCGGAGAAGACCGAGCACGGCCCCCTGCGACGCCCCGTGCACGCGGACGTGAACGAGAAGCTCCACCGCGTCGCCAGTACCTCGCCGTCCCCGAAACCCTAGCCCGTCGGTGCGTCTGCGTCCTCGCCGATCCGCCGCTCCTCGCTCCGACCCGACCACACCAGCGAACCCGCGGTGAGCCTTCCTCTCTCCCTGACATGCTCCGCCTCGCCGTCGACGTCTAGCGCCGGCGAACGTTTCGTCGAACAGCCGCCGCGCGCCAGAGCTCGCTGTGGTCTGCCAGGTTGCCGCGCTGCTTAGAGCCTACCTAGCACGCGAACCCCCTCCTAACAGCTCCCCTAGCACCACCGCACCGGTTCCGTCCCTCAGCGCGCTCTCCCGCGACCCGGGTTCGAGTCCTCGCTCGCGCCGCGCCCCGCGTTTCCTCGCCAGACGCGAGGAGAAGATAAACAGTACACCGGGGTCGTGGTCATCTTGCAAAAATCCCCCCACCTTTTTAATTCTCGCAACCCGCGCTCCTAGTGCCCCACCAGTCAGCCGCGCTAGAACTCTTGCAGAAAACCCCTCCGTTTTTCTCTGACGCAACCCACGGTCCAGTTGGCGCCCCACCAGTCAGCCGCTGGGAGCATTCCCACTGGCACGTGGCCCCTTCCGCCGCTGGCCCGCCTGTCAGCCGCTGTGGGTAAACCAGACCCGCATGCAAAACGCGTTTTCGCGCGTGTGTGGCCCTAGTCCGCGGTGTCCCCACCCGTTAGTGTCTGGGTCTGAGTTTGCCTGGGTATAAAAAGTAATTCCTGAGTCTGCTTTAATCAAATCTTTTTCAAATGATTTAAATTCTAATTCTTTTCAGATTCAAATAATTTTTAAAATACAAACCCAAATAATACAAATAATATATGTTTTGGAATCAGAAAAATGTGAGGTATCCAAATATGCCCTTCAAAATTTTGAACACTTTAAATTTCGAGTTGATTAAAATTACAAGAAAATGTCCTTTTGCTTAATTAATTAATAACTTTTGTTTTATAATTCCAAACTTAACAAATGATATGTCTAAATCAATCAGCGTGACGAGCCCGTTCTATTTATGCAATCCTTGTTCTGAATTGAAGCATGCATCATGTCAACATTTAAATTCTGAACTGTTTATGACAATAAAACTTGGGCAAATAAATATTAAAGTGCTTTATTTCTTGTATCCACACCTCACCTTTGCCATGCTACTTTAATGCCATGAAAATTGTGCATCATTCATCATGGCATGCTTGGTCGCTGGTTGCATTTCAATTTATATGCTTGCGCACTTTATTTATGTTGGCCCTTGTTTGTTTGGTTCTTCTTCGAATAGACGCCCAGTAGGAGGTTTACCAGGAATCACAGGAGTATTACCCAGATCCATCTCTCGCTTCAACTGAGCGGCCAGGCAAGCACTACCACATGCTTGCATACATACAGTACCTATTGCCTCTATCTTATTCTTGCATCATTGAGTCGCGGTTGCATTAAATTGAATCCCAAGTACTGCATAGCCTTTACTTTTAAACCACACTAAGCTTGTTCCGGTCCCATGAGCCATTACTACAGGAGTTGTTTGAGCCATGCGAGTCGTAGAAAAGCATGAGTAGGGTATGTGAGTGTCTGATGGATAATGAGGTACCTAAACAACATAACCTGAGTAGTAATGGGATAACTAATGAAAGAGGCACCGGTGAGCAATATCTGCTATTTGGTTTTTCATGCTCACTTGTGTCCCGTAGGACCCCGAGTACTTGATTCCTGTTCCTTGTTTATTCGCACTATCCACATCCGGGAGGCCTTATGGACCCCCCTGAGCCAGAGCTTGATTCATTCTTATTTCTTGGGGCCACAATTAGTTTGGGGTTTTATTACTATTCTGTACTTATGCCATGTTACTGCTTTATTTAAGATTGTGCGAGGAGCACCTGTACTGTTTTGGATCGTGACACGTTTTCGCTGTATCGACAAGCCCAGTCACATTTTTGGGTTCCCAGTCGTTTACCGCCGTCCACACAAACCTTGGGTCCGTCTCGGAGCCGGCCAACTTCGTGGCGGGTAGCTTAATGGGGTGGCCCCCTGAAATATTTCTGAATCCTGTAATTGCTTTGTCATGAATGCCTTGTTGGGTTTTGATTTGGTTTTTCCGAGGTTGATCGAATGTGTGTTGCTATTCGTGCACCCCTGCAGGGTAAATCTTTCTGAAAGCCGTGTCCACGGTTATGGACGACTTGGAGCACAGTTTCTCGATCATAGACAAGTATAACTAAAGTACCGCTTTTAATTTGACTAAGTACTTGACTAGTAAATAGCGCAATACTCATGGAATGGTTAATAAAACTGCCAACGGATGATGGGGGTTGTTCGTCCGCTTCCTCGTTGGTAAGCGAGGAGGAGGATGGATCTGTTAATTATACTGTTATAACTGTTGTTCTTAATTCACGGACTTCCGTCTATCATTGGTTAGGCGGAAGGTTAGCGAGTCTCTATAGAATTGTTAGGTATTATCTTTTGCTGCAATTGCGTCACCCCAGGTTGTGTTCCCTTTAGTGGCATTAAGACTTGCTGAGTACCCCTAGGGTCTCACACGATAAATTGTTTGATTCAGATGAACAGGTGTACCCGCAAGATGGATACTGGGTGGAAGAGACAGATGATGTTGGCAACGATCATTCGGTGTAGAGATTCCGGGAACGGGGATCCGTGTGATCTGTGGGCAGGATGTGTTTATTTATGGGGCATCTTATGCCAATTTGCTTCTTATCCGTACTCGGATCTTGTTTTCCGCTTCCGCCTGATACTCTGATGTGTGATGTATGAGGAGCTATCCTAAATTATTATATCTATCTAGGATGTTTGGATCTTGCCGTATGGCGTTGCACTATTTCTATTTCTTTTAGATGGAATGGCTCTGATGTACTGTTGTATGTGGCTTGCATACATACTCACTTGTGTATGTAGTTGATCCCTTCGCCTGCCGATTACGCCGCTCGTTCTTGTCCCGTTGTCTGAAAGTGGTTAGGACGGCCGAAAGGTCTACCGTGAGTGGCCCTGGGCCCCACCGTACTATTTTAACCACTTTCGTTCATCCAGGCATTAACTAAGAGTGTAATTCACCGAGGTAGTTACAATATAGAACTTGCGCCCAAACACCCGAAGGTAGTGGATACTTGGCTTCTTGCCGGTGAGGATCTCATATGGATTCATATCCAAATGATTGTGAAGATAAACACGGTTAGCAATATGACAAGCGGTTGAGATAACTTCAGTCCAAAAGTTATATGGAGACCTGAACTCCGCAATCATGGTTCTTGCCATATCCGTTAGAGTCTGGTTCTTCCTTTCCGCCACACCATTTTTTTGAGGGGTATATGGAGCGGAATATTTATGCTTGATCCCCCCATCACCAAGAAACTCATCTAAGGTGTAGTTCTTGAACTCGGTACCATTGTCACTTCTTATGGCCAAGATCTTCTTGTTATGTTGACGTTGCACTTCATTGGCAAAGTTGATGATGGTTTGTTGAGTCCCACTCTTCTTCTTGAAGAAATATACCCATGTGTATCTTGATTAGTCATCAACAATAACCAAACAATACTTCTTCCCCCCAAGGCTATCAAAGGATGGAGGACCAAAGAGGTCCATGTGAAGGAGCTCCAAGATCCCATTGGAATAGATGGTTGTAGTTGGGGGTGTGCTGTCTCATGGAGCTTCCCTTCAATGCATGCCCTACACACATGATCTTTGACAAAACACACATTATCTTTAGTCCAAGGATGTGACCTCCCATGTGGAGGCTTTGCAAAGACCTCATGTTGACGTGGGCAAGACGGCGATGCCAAAGCCATCCCACGTCACCTTTATCCATTAGGAAAGCCACGGTAAGTGTGGGTTTGTTATCGAAATTTACCACATACAAACCATTCTCGGCATACCCAACAAAGGCTATAGAGAGAGTCTTGGTCCACATGAGAACCACAATCTTCAGGGTAAAGTAGGCATTAAAGCCCATAAGCGTGAGTTGATGAACAAAAAGTAAATTGTATGAAAGGGTTTTGACAAGCATAATGTCCACAATGGATATATCTAGTGTGACCACTACCTTAGCCAAACCCAATACCTTAGAGGTTGATCCATCTCCATAAGTGACACACATATTGGAAGTATTAGGTCTCGTCTCATCAAGCATCTCTTTGCTTCTGGTCATATGACTTGTGGCACCACTATCAACCTCCCATTTTCTTCCACCGGAAGCATAGCCCTACAAGAAATAAATACTTGTTTTTAGGTACCCATTATTTAATGGGTCCTCTTTTGTTAGTCACAAGTATCTTAGGAACCCAAATGGCCCAATGGTAATCATCACCATAAGAGGTGCCTACATATTTAGCATAGACATGACCATCATAAGATTTCATAAGAACATAGGATGGGTTATATTTTCCCGTGACGGTTCATCACCACTCTTAAGGACACTTGGTTCCTTCTCTTTTGACACCTCCCCTCCTTCACAAAGGTAATCATTTTGGAAGGGGAATTGGGAAAGATCTTCTTCTTCTTGCTCTTGTTCTTCTTATTCGACTCAGATGCAAATCCAAGTCCTTATTTAGCCACATTGTCCCTTGGATTGCTCAAAAGGTCATTTAGGCTTTTCTCACCTTGTATGCATGAGACAAGGTCTTTATCAATTGTAGCTTTCAACTTCTTGTTCTCCTCGAGAAGATCTCCATGCTCACAACAAGAGTTAGTAGAACACAAAGATATACTAGTTGGCAAGGTTGAAACATCTTTTGTCACTTGATTTTGGAGTTGTTCATGTGAATTTGAAAGAGAAGAGAATTTGCTCAACAAGGCCTCATGTTCTTGAAGGGGATCCGCCGCAGAAAACAAAAAATTTCCTACGATGGAACCCCAAAAACTGCCTAGGATCTATCTATGTAGTAATGCGGTAACGACCAATACGTATAGAATACATACCCTTGTAGACAGTACGTGGTTAACGTTCTGTGGGAAACGTGGTTGAAGTAGTCATACTCGTAGCCGACCTCAAGGTCGTGAAGCTCCTCGCAGGTCACCCTTGCTCCATCTTCATCTTCATCGTGCAGCAGCTCCGGCTCATGACATTTAAGCGCCCCAAGTGTTGCGCATCGTGTATTCATACACATTCGGTGCACGATGAGATCTCCGGCTCCCTGATCCCGCCGGGAGTGCGGAAGTTGATATCTGGCTAGGAATCCCTACAGTGCAACGGCGTACTACAGGTGTGCCTCAATCGCACAGCCCAGACTTGGGGCCATGGTCACAAGGACTAGAGAGAGAGGGAAGGAGGAAGTCAACCAAAGGACTTCTCCAAATATTGGGTGTGTTTCATCCCACCCATGGGCACCCCTTTATATAGGCGGAGGGGGTGTGCCCTTCCGATTAGGTTAGCCATGTGGGACTATTAGTAATCAGGAAATAAAGGCAAAAGGGCTACAGCCGGATGGGCCAAATGGCCACAGCCCACCAGCCAACAGGTGGCCATCCGGGTGGGCCTAGGAGCCACCCGCGTGGCCTAGCCTTCCCTTAGGCGGCGGCTGCCAGCTAGTGGCCCGGGTGGGCCTTTGTCCCCTAGTGGCCCGGGTGGAGAGGCGGCATGGAGGGAGTGGTCGGGTGGGTCGCGGCCGGCCCACCTCGAGCCTGCCCACAGCGCTTGCGAGGCTGGCGGCCAGCCCCTGCCAGCGTGGGCCGCGAGGCGGCGGCCCGTTAGCAGCGCCAGGTTGCCTGCTGCTACCCTCCCCCATGCGGCGGCTATTATCTGCCGCCCATGTGGGTTGCTTTCCCTTTTTCTTTTTCTCCAGCTTTATTTCTAGGCCTTTTCCCTCCGGGATTTGGCCTAATATAAAAGTTGCCTTTATAAATCTTAATTTAAATATTATTTAGAATATATTAATTCATAATTAACATATACTAAATGTATATTCAAATTCCCATTTATCCAAAAACACTTTTCCGGGTCTTTTCCTTTATTCTTTCTCCGAACAACTTCGGATCTCTCCGCGGAACAATTCCGGCTTTCTCTTTCTCTACTGTGATTCCTTCTTACGAATGATCGCTCTCATCATACCCTTAAGTGTATCCTCTCACGGCTCGGGAATGCTCTAGACATGATCTGTATCAATGATCAACAGAGGGACCAGGGATATCCATGTGACCCCTATGCATTCCTGATGACAATGTCGTTTGAACCGGTAAATGTAGCATCCATATTCCTTTTGTTTCTTGATATGACTTGTTTGAGATCCGATCATTGGTATTAGATACCTTGTTCAATCTCGTTTACAATAAGTTCTGTTTTCTTGTTACCGTGATATTACATCCCTGTGACCGAGTCACATGTTGCAACATTTTGGATGTAATCTCACCAAGCCGCCCGTATGTATATTTACCCATCATGTGGGCGAACAAATCCCGCTCTTGACATATATTGCCTCAACGGTTCCTCCGAGTACCTGAACACACCTTTATAACCACTGTATTACCAAGTGGCGCTTGATGCTATCAAAGCACTCTCGGGAGACTGTGATTGATATAGCCTCACGGTCTAAGGAATTAGGAGTCTAGATTTAGCTGTTGCAACAATGAACTATATGACTTGATCGTGTTGCAATGCTTTGAGGAATGTCCATCACATCATTCTCCAATGATATAACCCCGTTGTCAATTGGCATAAATGCCCATGATCTTGAAACCCAGATCATCCTCATGACCAACGAACTAGTATGAATAGAGGCTACTAGGGACTTGGTTGTTTCATACCACACCTGTACCAATGTTTCTACTTGGCACAGTTATAGCACAATATGAAACTATTATAAACTAATTGAGATATCACAATAAAAACCTATTTATTATTTGCCTCTAGGGCATATCTCCTTCAGTCTCCCACCTGCACTAGAGTACAAATAATCTAGCTCGCATTTTACTCATATAAACCATATACCATATGCGTTTACAGATCATGCATGCTCATGGGAAACGTCATGTCCATGTTCTGTTTTACCAGATCATTATGTCTTTTGCAAATCTTTAATGTCTTCCTAATTTTGACATTCACTCCATTATCTTACAATGGGTCGAAGTATTTGTTTGGCAACAAAGTAAGACTTTGTTTCTAGTGTTTGTGATGACGGTCGTTTTCACCGTTGTCATCTAAACTTTAAAACACACTTTGTTATCCTTTGTGTATATACTGTAGTCATGGCAGCAGAATGAGGCCGGATTCCAGGAGCTTACAGTGACTTTAGATCAACCTCGAGGGATTTCTCATGGGCACTGAGCCCTGGGACACATCATTCTACGTTAAAAGCGAACTAGCCCCGTCATAACATTATATATCACATCAGATGGAGCCTTTATACTTCTGTATCTATGTAGATCCTAGTGCATGAAGCGCAACTATGCCACTTACATTGCTTCTTGCCATTTATGTACAAACTTAATTCTGGATTAGTGATCAACTTAGGAATCACTTAAAGACATGTTCTTACAGTTAAGACTTTGTCCTACCAACCACAACTTCGGGTCACATTACGTCGAGTATAAACATGGTTATATGGAAGAACCTATGACTGAGGCATAGGAGATGCAACGCATCTCTTTCTTTCAACTATTGTTGCAATACTAACTCAATGCTTCATATAGTAAGAACTACTTTCTTTCCTTGTTCCACTCTGAGCTTCTTCAGAATCTTTCTTAGGACATTCTGAACATCTTTCAGAATTAAGTCCAAGAAGCATTCGACATTTAGTGTTTATTAAACTCACCAATCTATCTCGATAGATCTTATTGTTTAATAACTTCAACTTCATCCTTATTTATCTAACTTAAATATTACCAATCACATCATTCACATATGTCGTCCATATATCCCAGAATGATTTCACGCTCCCACTCAAATATGACATTCATGTTTGAGATCCAGGGATTTCATTTAGCTCCCACTCAAAATATGCCAGCTACATATTATGAATTAGCCAAGCTGATTTGCTCCCACTCAAATCCAGGTCCTCTCGACAATCTTGGAATTACAAAATTCCTTGATCACTATCAAATCGAGAATTCCACTAACGCGATTTCAATGACCATTCATTTCTCGCACTTAGGTCCATCACGCTTCTTTGTAATTTGTAGGTATGTCTTGTTCAAAACATGACAAGTGAATCAACAATATAATTTCACAAACTTGTTAGAATATATAGTTGAATCCTATTTTCTTTAGTAGAAGTATTTACTTCAAACTTTATGATCATTATCAACAGTTTCTCCTCTATTTGTAGAGTTCGGTTTCACGAAACAAATTCCGCTGCGCCACTCAATAATCCGGAGGTAATGTCAAACACCTTGTTTTGATCTTTTACTTTCTTCCACCTGTATCTTCATCAAGACACATCAACTTAGGACAACAGCAGGTTTGCCCCTTGTGGACGATGCATTCATAGCTTCCTAAGAATGCTCTACAAAGACTTGTTTATTCGCCACGATTTCGACTTATCGAAATCTCCAGAAACTCAAACTTGCCATAACACTTATGGTGTTGTTTCCACAAATCTTTTAGATGTTCCTTTGTATTTCACATGAGTGTTTACTTATTTTGATCTCTAACTCTAAACGATAACTATAACCCCGATAAGAGATGATATTATACCATATGTATCTAATACAAAATGATGATGATATTGATTTCAACACAATTTGAATTTGTCCAATTATCATAATTTGTGAAACATCTTTCACAAGTCCCTTTTATGCTAAACTTAACTTGAATACTTTAGTCATGTCGATCAAATCAAAGAGACTTCGTATTCTTGTTAATTTCAATATCCTCCTATTGTTGTGAACTCATTTGAATAATTCAAATCATTTCAAACTCATGTTTCATTAAGTAAATACGCTTATTCACTTAAGTCAACAATTAACTAATGATTTCCACTACTTGTTGAAATTACGATACATCACTATATATAAGATTTGACATTTCTTCGCATATCACCATTTTACCAGAATACGGAGTTTTAGTCATTCTGCCCAAGAGGCATGCTTTTGCGAAGTCTCTAGATCAAGCATCTAGGGCACCGATCTTCATTTACAATGAAGAACATGCAATAACCAAATTGACTTAAACTATAGTGTCATTTCATTATTAAACTTTGGATATCTTTTAGCATTCGAATCCTTTATAAATGCTTAAACTATTATCATTAACATAGTGATGAGAATAAATTATTTATAATCGTAATGTGACCATAAGGTATTGTTCATAAGAATAGAACAAACTGGCTTGTAACTAGTTCATATGAATAATCGTCTTGCCAAAAGCAAGACACACAAACATGGATTACAAATTTATATTCATGTCCACTAATCCAAATGACAAACTTTGAGGAAATAGGTCATGTTGGCTATCAACTGTTTTGCTTGCCGTCATCAAGTCACGCTGCCTCAAATCCAGCAATTCTCAAGCAGATCATCCTGTTTTCACAAAACGGGACAAGTATCAAATACTTTGCAAACTGCAACGAGTTTTGCAAGAACCACATTTATAATTTGTATATCTTACATATACCTTTTCATCCATGACCTCCTATTGCAATCAAGCCCTTCTAAGAGTTCTCAACTCTAACGCTAGATCGCTAAGTGTTTCTCTAAATATTCTCTTTTCATCCATGATGGAGGAAAACCCATCTAATGGCTCATACTCTATGTGCCTTATTCTGTAGAATACAAAATGTAGCCCAACTCTCCATCGAATGGAGAATGGCTTATTGGATGATTATGGAGAAAACACAAACATTCCGGAGTCACTGAATTTTCTCCTAATAGTTATTGTATCAAGAAGAGAAGATCACCTTTTACGAGGATATCCCTCAGGCGTGGGTATTAATCTATGAAGTTGGACCCTTTTGCTAAGTACCAAATTAAGCAATATATTCCCATGTTCGCAAAGGACCTCAATAGGATAGGCCATGATCTAATAAGATATTTGCAAACAGACATCTAGACTAAGTTTATAATAAGAGATCAATTTATAATTGGTCTCCACTAAATTGTCATCCCCTGGATGATTTTAGTGATCACATGATCCCTATCCTCTGCACCTCCCCCGATCGTCACGGCCATCAGTGCAGCATCAAAGGTAGACATTCAATAATGCCAATCACATCATCCATGTGACTCATGCTCGATCTTTTGATCTCTTGTGTTCCGAGGCCACGTCTCTATAACATGCTAGGCTCGCCAAATCTAACTTGTGTGTATTTGCTGTGCAACATGGCTTACACCCACTGTATGCGAACGTAGATATGTCTGACACCCATGCATGTACCATGGATCGCCTCATACCGAAGAACTTTCTTGGTGGTGCACACACAAGGGGAACACGGAATATTGGAATTCAATAGGTATTATCTTATTTGCTACCGTTGAGTATCTTAATACTAGCACACAATAAGGTGTAAAATAGATATCAACATCATATGTATATTGTGATAAGATATGGTCTTTCTTGCGCCTTGATCTCCATCGAGCGCTCCAGCATGATCTCCATCTTGCCCTTGGTTTGACGCCAAGTCCACGATGCCTCCACCAGATCATCCATCGGAACGATGACTATTACCATACTACTTAGTAGCAGAAAAGTAAACTACTTTAACTTCGTAACGACCAATGCCATATCATAATCACATGCCCCCTGCAAAATAAAGTTAGACACCTCTACTTTATCTATTGCAAGTTTTAACGTGGTTGTTAGGGCTTTCGCAATAGAACCGTTTCTAATCTACGAACTTTCCAACCACAACATGGATCCGACAATTATCTCTATTACACCCCTTTCGGGGCCCTCCGTTGTAAATGCTATATCAACTATCAAATGAGAGGCAGACACCCGCTAGCCACTTATACGCTACAAGCTGTATGTTGAGCGTGGAACTAGTCTCGCGTACGAATACGCGTATGGTCGGTCTGAGCCACTTCATCAAACAATACCGCGATATAAACAAGTACACGTTAGAGGGTAACAACTAAGGGATCAATGCCTGCATAATACTTGTGCATACTGGCCGTACAACATTCCTACGCATAGATCGGCTCTGATACCACTTAAGGGGATCCACAGCAGAAAACAAAAAAATTCCTACGATGGAACCCCAAAAACTACCTAGGATCTATCTATGTAGTAATGCGGTAACGGCCAATGCGTATAGAATACATACCCTTGTAGACCGTACATATCCGGTGCACGATGAGACCTCCGGCTCCCCGATCCCAGCGGGAGTGCGGAAGTTGATATCCGGCTAGGAATCCCTGCAGCGCAATGGCGTACTGCATGTGTGCCTCGATCGCACAACCCAGACTTGGGGCCATGGTCACAAGGACTAGAGAGATGGAAGGAGGAAGTCAACCAAAGGACTTCTCCAAATATTGGGTGTGTTTCATCCCACCCATGGTCACCCCTTTATATAGGCGGAGGGGGTGCCCTCCCCATTAGGTTAGCCATGTGGGACTATTAGTAATCAGGAAATAAAGGCAAAACCGGCTGCAGCCAGATGGGCCAAATCGCCACAGCCCACCAGCCAACAGGTGGCCAGCCGGGTGGGCCTGGGAGCCACCCACGTGGCCTAGCCTGCCCTCAGGCGGCGGCTGCCAGCTAGTGGCCTGGGTGGGCCTTTGTCCCCCGGTGGCCCGGGTGGAGAGGCGGCAGGGAGGGAGCGGCCGGGTGGGCCGCGGTCGGCCCACCTCGAGCCTGCCCACAGCACCCGCGAGGCTGGTGGCCAGCCCCTGCCCGCGTGGGCCGCGAGGCGGCGGCCCGTTAGCAGCACCAGGCTGCTTGCTGCCACCCGCCCCCGTTCGGCGGCTATTATACGCTGCCCACGTGGATTGTTTTCCCTTTTTCTTTTTCTTTAGCTTTATTTCTAGGCCTTTTTCCTCCGAGATTTGGCCTAATATAAAAGTTGCCTTTATAAATCTTAATTTAAATATTATTTAGAATATATTAATTCATAATTAACATATACTAAATGTATATTCAGATTCCCTTTTATCTGAAAACACTTTTCCGGGTCTTTTCCTTTATTCTTTCTCCGAACAACTTCGGATCTCTCTGCGGAACAATTCTGGCTTTCTCTTTCTCTACCATGATTCCGTATTATGAATGATCGCGCTCATCGTACCCTTAAGTGTATCCTCTCACGGCTCGGGAATGCTCTAGACATGATCTGTATAAATGATCAACAGAGGCACCAGGGATATCCATGTGACCCCTATGCATTCCTGATGACAATGTCATTTGAACCGGTAAATGTAGCATCCATATTCCTTTTGTTTCTTGATACGACTTGTCCGAGATCTGATCATTGGTATTACATACCTTATTCAATCTCGTTCACAACAAGTTCTTTTTTCTTGTTACCGTGATATTACATCCTCGTGACCGAGTCACATGTTGCAACATTTATGGATGTAATCTCACCAAGCCGGCCGTATGTATCTTTACTTGTCATGTGGGCGAACAAATCCTGCTCTTGACATATATTGCCTCAACGGTTCCTCCGAGTACCTGAACACACCTTTATAACCACTGTATTGCCAAGTGGCGCTTGATGCTATCAAAGCACTCTCAGGAGACTGTGATTGATATAGCCTCACGGTCTAAGGAATTAGGAGTCTAGATTTAGTTGTTGCAACAATGAACTATATGACTTGATCGTGTTGCAATCCTTTGAGGAATGTCCATCACATCATTCTCCAATGATATAACCCCGTTGTCAATTGGCATAAATGCCCATGATCTTGAAACCCAGATCATCCTCATGACCAACGAACTAGTATGAATAGAGGCTACTAGGGACTTGGTTATTTCATACCACACATGTACCAATGTTTCTACTTGGCACAGTTATAGCACAATATGAAACTATTATAAACTAATTGAGATATGACAATAAAAACCTATTTATTATTTGCCTCTAGGGCATATCTCCTTCAGTTCCTTCTTAAGTTTCTCAAAACTTTCATTTAGTCTATAATGACCAACCCCAAACTCGAGCTTTCCTTTTCAAGAACATTAGATAAAGCAAGAGCATGGTCACGTTCTTTAACAAGTTTAGAGACATTTAGGTTAAAGGATACATTATATAAAGCAAGAGCATGGTCATGTTCTTTAACAAGTTTAGAGACATTTAAGTTAAAGGATTCTTCATGCGAAATATACATCTCTTCTAGGGTAACTCTTTTACTTTGCTCTTCCTCAAGAGCATCGGTCAAAGCGGCAATCTCCATGGCGGCTTCCTGAGCATGCCCAAACATCTCCGAGATGGAGTCATCCCTCTCATCAATGATATAACAAGCTTCACCTAGTTGACTCATTAGAGACTCAACACATACCTTGGCTTCACCTACCAAGTTATCCAAGCAACTAGTGGATTCCACTATTTCCTTCTTAATCTTGAGACTCATTTCATCATCATATGAAGATGCATTAATAGAGGGAGGAATAGTGGCTGGAGGAGTTACCGTGGAGGCTTTAGCCATGAGACATGTGGGGTTGGTGACGAGTTTGTCCTCATTTGGAGAGTCAAAGAGGGATGTCGGTGAGAAGGTTGAGGTAGTAGTAGCCAATAGACATGTAGGCTTGGTGATGCACTTGTTCTAATTGGGAGAGTCCAATAGGAATGTTGGTGAAGAGGTTGTGGTAGTAGTGGCAGAAGTGGTGGAAATAGTGGCAATGGCGGCCACGCCCACAATTTCTCCATCATCTTCATCATCATCACTAGCATTCTCATCATTATCTTCGTATTCTTCACGAGCCACCAACACATATTTTTGTGGCTCCTTGTTGGGGTAGTTCTTGTTGCCAAAGTTCTTGTTTTGGAATTTCTTGACAAAGTTCTTGTTTGGTGTGGGCTTGAACTTTGATTTCAAGATGAGCCTTCCTCCATGGTCTTCTCTCTTCTCATATGGGCACTCGGCGATGAAGTGGTTGGTTTCTCCACAATTGTAACATGATCTCAACTTGGGTTTTGCGCTAGTTTAGGTAGTCCTTGATGGCTTACCCTTCCCTTGATTCTTCCAAAACCTTCTTGAGACTAATGCCAATTTCTCATGAAGAGCACACTTGATGTCTTCGTCATATCCTTCTATCATCCCCAAAGAATCCACTTTTTCTTCATAGACATGAGCCCTGGCCTTCAAAGCAAGAGTTGGAGAGTCCATTCTCTGAGCACGAGCGAGAGCATCATCGGTGGTATTGTTCATGATTCCAAGAGCCACAAACTCATTTAGCACTTCATTGGAGGACATGTCATAGAAGTCCACCCTTGAGCGAATGTTGTTGGCCATTTCTCTATGGAAGGGCAAGATGGCTTGCATGAACTTGCACTTGATCCACTTATCATCCACGTCCCTACTACCATGGTCAATCATTCTAATCGAAAGGGCCATGACCCTTCGATATAGGTCTTCGGGAGTCTCATCTTCCTTTCCAACAAAGGAATCAGCTTCATAATGCATTTCTTCAAACTTGGAGTTTTGAATGCTTTCGTTGCCAAGATAGACTCTTTGAAGAGCATTCCAAGCTTCCGTGGCAGTGTCATAAGAGCAAATGTGGCTCATTTTCTCATGAGTCAAAGCATCTTAGAGAATGGCCATGGCAGTGGCATTGAGTTGATTGTTGATTTCCTTGGTGGGTGTCATGTTGTAGGGGTTGCACGGATAGAAGCCAAACTCCCCAACCTTCCAAAGATGAACATTAGAACTTTTAAAGTGAGAGCGCATTAGATATTGCCAATTGGCGAAGTTAGATTCATCAAGCTTGGGGGAGGACCATGATGGTTTATATGAGGTGTGGGGAGGGGAGCGGCATTGTAGCTAGGTGGTGGTGGGACACTTCCCATAGGCTTAGTTTTATCCCTCTTTCTACCTTCATCGGTGGAGGGATCCTTTAGGGGATCTTCCACTGGTTTGGGACCACTTGACTGATTATCAATGGCACCAGTAACAACAATCTCCTTCTTACCAAGGTATAGCTCAAACATGGCTTTCATCTCTTGACGGACCAAATCAATCGATTCATCAATCTCTCTCTTAGTGATGGGTGTTACTTCAGGAGTGGTTTCACTCCCCTTTGAGTCACTCATACTTCTCTTAGGCGGTTAAGCCAAAGAAGAGCACCTTGCTCTGATACCAATTGAAAGATCGGTATAAGCGACTAGTAGGGGGTGAATATGCGCTACTCAATTTTTAACTTCTTTTCAAATTAAGTCTTGACACAAAGTAAGTTCTCTAGATGTGTAACTAGGTGAGAGAACCTATATGACAAGCAAGCAAGCAATAACAAGTAAAGAGTAAAGGATATAAATAACCGAGAGTAGATACGAAGATGTTTTTCCCGAAGTTCCTCCCTTTTAAGGGGAAGTACGTATCCGTTGGAGGGGTGGGTGGTACTAAGACCACCAGCACCACAGAAGGCCTCACCCTATTCTCCCAAGCACCCTCCTCGCGGAAAGCACCTGTTCCACTATGCGGTGACCTTGAAGGTGGCGACCGAAACCTTTACAAACTTGTTGAGTAGACCTCCACCGCACTTGGAGTCTCCCAACACGATCCCGAAGCTTTACAACCAATGCCCGAGATTCGAGCTTGACCTCTTCCGTCTAGGGTTCAAAGAATCTAAGAGTAATAAGATCCACAAAGGAAAACAAGGGGGGATCAAATTTTCTTTGGTGAAACCCTAGATCTAGACCTCCTCCACCAAATACCAAAGAATCAAGTAGATTGGAGCACTAGGGGAGGAGATCTAGGGAAATTATAGCTCAAGAACAATGGAGGAGAGGGACAGAAGAGACCAACTTCTCGTTGGAGAAGAAAGGCCCTTTTATACGCAGAGAGGGAATCTGCCCATTGCTGCCTGTCCCGAGCGGTACTACTGGTACCAGAAGCGATAGTACCGGACACAACTGGTACTACCAGACAAGGTACCGGATGTGGTAGAATGGCAAAAAGATGCTCTTAGACTCCCCCGGTATACCATTCAAAATGAGCGGAGCTACCACGGAGCGGTAGTACCGGAAGCCCTAGTGGTACTACCGGATGGGCGGTAGTACCGGGCGAGTCTGAAGAGGCAATGAGGCTCGCTGAAGCTCTCTGACTCGCCCGGTACCGCCAGGCGGTACAACCGGTGTCGAGCGTTAGTACCAGAAAACTGGATGACACAGAGAGAGCAGGCCGTAGCAATAGGGGAAGAATTCTCCAAGTTCTCAACCATTGAGGAAAGCTTTGACGGGCAACATAAGTAGAGTTGAGTCCACCCAAACTTTCCAATGCGGGCTCCCTCTTAATAGTACGGTGTTCCTACGACTCAAACAAGAGATCTAAGAAAAACTACATCTTGCTATTGATCCTTTTAGAGGTAAACCGAATGATTTGTAAACATAGTTGGCCTGAAAGACACTTAGCAAACTATTAGTCCGACACGTGTGGTATCATCAAACATCAAAACCACTTAGGGAAGGAAATGCCCTTTCACCCCTCCATTCACTTGGAGGATTCTCGATCTAGAGTTTCTTACGAATTTCTAGATCTTGGTTACGATTATTGATAAACTTGTTTCTTGTGGCAGCTTCTAGTCATCACGGGAGCCTCCAATTCAGTTATGGATGTGTGCCCCGGTAGTGTTGTAAAGGCTCCGGTTCCCGCATAGCAGGGTATGAAATAGTGGAAGGTAGATGAGGCCTCTCGTGGAGAGATCCATCGGAGAACATAGTGATCCTTTTGTGGCGTGGTGGTCTTAGTACCGCCCACCCCTCCAATATAGACGTACTTCCCTTAACAAGGAAGGAAGTGCAGTAAACAAGTCATGTGTCTCCGCGTGTCGTGGTGGTGTCACGGCAGATGCCATGGATAGGCTAATAGTGGGGACTAATATGCACTAGGGGAATCCAGGGAGGGATAGTGAGGTGATTCCTCACACTAAAGTTATATTTGATTCACTTCCAAGGTTCACAAGTGTTCCTAGAACTGTCTTGGGGAGAGGAGGAAGAAGGGACTCTCTTACTCTCGCCACTAGCTAACCCGTACAAGACCAACCCGTAGAACCTAACCTCTCTACAGAGACCCTAGCCCTCCTTATATAGGGGTGGCTAGGTCTCCACTTAGGGCATACATGGAGGCATATTCTAGGGAATATGCCTCCTCCCAAGATAGTAAACCGACCGGGTTACTTTTCCCCCGCGTCATCCATGCAGAGGCTACGTGAGCCTCTACGGCGCCTGCGTCACCCAACATTGGCTTCGTCACCTTTGTCGGCCATGCCTCGCTGGTCCTCCCTCTGTCCTCTTCGCTCATGCCGTGCGTACCGGGGCTACTTTTGACCAGCGAGATTCCTTCCTTCTCCTAGAAGCCTGACATGACCTGGATCGTAGTTGATCCGTCCACACCCGTTCCTGCATGAAAGTTTAGACACATCGCTCCGACTTACGGCTTAAGTCGGTTGTGACCTAGTTAGGTGGACGCCCCCTGGTCCGGGTTACTCCATGATTCGGCCTGCCTTGAGGCGGCCCAGCCAGCATCCGCTTTGGCCTTGCCGAACCTCGGCTAACTCGGCCTTTATACCCCGGCGTGACCCTACCCGGGGTATCCCCCCAACATTAGTCCCCGAAGCTAGTGCGGTCTTAGCTGCCTTGGCCGCTAAGGCCACATCAGGTTCCATTTCATTGAGCTTAGGATCTTATTTCTGAGTTACCTCCTTACCTCGGATTCTATGGATTTACTTTCCCTAGGCACATTCCAAGTTTTCCCTTGCTGGCCAGGTTACCACCTTGTCTCGGATTCTATGTATTTACTTTCCCTCGGCACATTCCAAGTTTTCACTTGTTGGCCTGGTTACCACATTTTCATCCGGCTTGTTCTTCCTTCTCTCATACGCTTCCCCACGTGGAGGCTAATCATCACATCGCCTCATTTTAAGGGCCAGCCACAGTAACCGTCGCAGTGATTATCAGGCTTCGCGTCATGGGATCCGCTGTGCCCTATCTATGTGCGTGTCACATCACGCCTGCCTCCTCGTTACCTGCATCAATGCGTCGCGTCATGGGATCCGCTGCGCCCTGTGATCTTCCGTGTAGCCTGATTCTGATTGGTCAATCCGGTGTGTACACGGCCACACCGTGTGGCATAACCGCAGAACACGATCCCACTTCCCCCACGAGGGAGTGGTCAAATAGGGGAGGGGCGCGCCCCTTAGGTCTTTTCCTCCTTCCGCGCCCCTCTGCTCCTAGTTCTTCTTCTTTGTCTTCTCCCGCGACAGCGCCGCCGCTGCACTGCTTCCACGCGTCTCTACGTCGCTGCCGCTGCTGCGCACCTCCTCCGCCACAGGTCGCTGTCAGTCTAGGCCGCTGCCCCCCACTACCGTTAGCGCCAGTGAGGGCAGCAAACTCGAGATGACAGAGGAGGAGCTCGCCGTCGCCGAGCAAGAGATGGAGGAATACGCCGCCACGGCGGACCGTGGTGCGTGGGCCAGATCCTGGGTCTGCCAGGATGACCTGGACTGGCTCTACCGCACCAGGCGCATCCCCACCGGAGTCACCGCGCGTCTCGCCTCCGCCAAACTCGCCCCCTCACCCAATCCGGGTGAGTATGTGGTGTTCTTGTCACATTTCCAGCGGGGTTTCGGTTTGCCGGTCAGCGATTTTTTCCACGACTGGTTGAGCACCTACGAACTCCAGCCGCACCACCTTCCTTCCAACGCAATCACCTCTCTCTCTACTTTCGCCTCCACGATCGAAGGCTATGTCGGATTATGGCCCACAAAGGAGCTATGGATCCGGTTCTTTGGCCTACGTCGCAATGTCATTCCGAACATTCAGCTTGACCCAGAGGACAAGCAGCTTACGCAGTTCGGGGCTGCGTCCATCTCTCCCCGAAGGCTATCCGTCTTCCCCCGAGTTATCGGGCTGGATTCCTGCAAGGGATGGGCCCGGACTTTCTTTTATGTCCGAAACACCGGCACCGAAGACTTGATCCGGCTGCTCCCCTATGCTCCGGGTCCTCCTAACCCGGAGTTGTGGGACATTGTCCCCAAGAAGCCCACGGCCTTGGCCAACCAGGTCAATAAAAGGTTCGCAGAACTGAAGAAGCTCGGGTTGCGCAACGAGGACGCCATGATCACGTTCGTCCACAACCGGATCTCCCCGCTCCAGAAGCGAACTCACAAAAAGTGTCACATGAGCTGGGCCCGCGACCCCAACCGGACCTCGTCCTTCGAGTTGAGCAACACGGAGATCTATCGCCGGGTCAAGGCTCTCTTCACCACCCACAAGGACTTCTCCTCTGAGTGGACGTGGGGAATTGAGCACTTTTGCCGTGATAGGCTTCCTCCCGCGGTAAGTTTTGTGCCACAAACTTTCTCCGAATTAAACCTTATGTCGGTTGCCGTTGTATTTTTAACTCTGTTGTCTGCTCTTTTCCTTAGCTATTCCTTCAGCAAACCCTCGAAGATGGCACCGACCCCACCCTTAAGTGGGCGCCTGACCGGGAGACCTCGGACGAGGAAGAGCCGGATCAAGAGATGTTCCTTCCAATGACCGACGCTACGAAGCGACCCACCGGTAAACCCTCTTCCATTAGACGATGCGTTCGCCAGCCCCGATGAGGTTTCCCGTCCGGATCTTGACCCCTGCTAGCGCCGCTAGCCCCACGGTGGGCGCCAACTGTCGTGGTGGTGTCACGGCAGATGCCATGGATAGGCTAATAGTGGAGACTAATATGCACTAGGGGAATCCAGGGAGGGATAGTGAGGTGATTCCTCACACTGAAGTTATATTTGATTCACTTCCAAGGTTCACAAGTGTTCCTAGAGCTGTCTTGGGAAGAGGAGGAAGAAGGGACTCTCTTACTCTCGCCACTAGCTAACCCGTACAAGACCAACCCGTAGAACCTAACCTCTCTACAGAGACCCTAGCCCTCCTTATATAGGGGTGGCTAGGTCTCTACTTAGGGCATACGTGGAGGCATATTCCAGGGAATATGCCTCCTCCCAAGATAGTAAACCGACCGGGTTACTTTTCCCCCGCGTCATCCATGCAGAGGCTACGTGAGCCTCTGCGGTGCCTGTGTCACCCGACATTGGCTTCGTCACCTTTGTCGGCCACGCCTCGCTGGTCCTCCCTCTGTCCGCTTCGCTCATGTCGTGCATACCGGGGCAACTTTTGACCAGCGAGATTCCTTCCTTCTCCTAGAAGCCTGACATGACCCGGATCGTAGTTGATCCGGCCACACCCGTTCCTGCATGAAAGTTTAGACACATCGCTCTGACTTACGGCTTAAGTCGGTTGTGACCTAGTTAGGTGGACGCCCCCAGGTCCGGGTTAATCCGTGATTCGGCCTGCCTTGAGGTGGCCCGGCCAGCATCCGCTTTGGCCTTGCCGAACCTCGGCTAACTCGGCCTTTATACCCCGGCGTGACCCTACCCGGGGGTATCCCCCCAACACCTCGTGCTCTACTACGGTTACCTCGTTCCTCTCTTTGTCTTTACTCACTTAGTAGTTAGGTTGACACATAGGGAAATTCATCTTAGTTGCATATTTATATAATTTACCTTTGTGTTAAGCCTAAAATTGAAAAAGAGTTAAAATTTGGAATAGCACCTATTCACCCTCCCCCTCTAAGTTCCCATACGATCCATTTCAGTTGGACGGTGGCGGGAGTAGGGAGTGTGGTGGTGTGGAGAGCGGAGAGTGAACTGTTGTACAAGGATTCTTTGTTATATAGAAAATAGGCAATGGGAGTGGGTTAGGGTTCTTTATATGGATGGAACATATGTGGCACAACTATATGGGTTGTAGTTGCTCAAGACCCTAGTGGGTCCATCATTTTGTCTTTATGGTAGGGAGTAGGTTTAACCTGACCAGCCACCCACATAGGATCACATTGAACTCAATTTAAATATCGCGTAGATCCCCAAGACCTTTATATATGGTAGGGTGCACCTACCGTATCATTTAGGAGTGTCAATCTTGTTGTCTACCTACCAAGTCGCATTTAAGTGACAGATAACCTTTATTTTGGCGCTTCCTGACGCTTACGCACCAAGAAAAGCCGATCCCCCGGATCTGTTTTTTCTCGAAATTTATGGCTTGTGTCGTTTTTCACTGAGTGTCCCAAAATGAGGTATGTTGTTGTAGTGAATTAACTTTTATGTTTGGGTGTGTATCTTTTTTTGTTGGCTCTTGCCCTAAGCACATGGGAGCGCAACTTGAAGATTTTGTTCCCTTACTTGGTTAGGTTAGGCAAACTTTGACTAGCTTTTGCCAGATCACGATCTTCCTCTTTTCAAATGTGAGAGTATAAATATAGAACGGATGAAGCATGTTGTGCACATGGGTAGCTATGCAAGTTTGTGTTTTACGTCGATTCAAGCCATTATAAGTCGTTTAGCTTGTTTTCCTAATAGAACATGGAATTTTGGGGTACAAAACTAGTTTCAAAGTTTTCCATTGTTTTTTGTACCAGAAAGTAAAAGTCAAATAATAACCGAAAACGGGAAATGCCTCTGTGAGTTGAATTTGACCAAAGAAATTCAAACCGAAGTTCTGGAACCAGTTCTGCACACGCTAATTCCGTGTTCTACATGCGGAGCTACCCATGTGCACAACAAAATCATTCTCAATATACAGAAAAAAAATGACACCAAAGAAGCCACTGGTTCGTACTTGGGTTGCAAGGACGCTTCAGCCAGTCCTTAGTATCCTGGCGGTTCCTAGAGCATATTACTTGGCTCTTTCATATTTTTGACTTATTTACTTTCTCATATAAATCCGCTCTAGATTCCTCGAACGCTCTAATAACGGAAATAACATTCATGCTTTGCATGTTCATCATCATTAAACTTCACTCCAAAATCAGCAACAATATTGACTAAATGACCATCTAGTGTTCAGTTCTCATTGCTAGCTTAGTCCTGTCTATTTGGTAGAGCGTCGTGATCAGATCTTACGATAGTGTCTGCCAGAAACATAGTGCTAGTATAAAATGTGCGTGGACATCATGGCATCCTCCAAATAGGAAAAATAAATCGATAGATGTATTATCCCCAAAACAATAAATATGGTATTGGTGTACCTGCCCGGTAAACTAGAGCTACGTACCTGCCGTCCTGCCGGCTTGGCGCGCCGCTAGATTAAACGGCGGATCTGCCACGGACAATTCATGGATGTTCTGCTGATCACATCCGGCCAAAGTTTCTTAATTAGATGAGTATAAGTTTGTTCAATAATACGTACTGTACTTCTTAATTAGTAGAAGAAAGGATAACTAATGGTTATAGAATCCACATCACTGGTCGGATAATAAAGCAAATGCATCAGCAAACGTGCAGTTAAATACGTTTCTGAAAAAATAAAAAACGGCCGCATTTTGGCAAGGTGGGTTGGCGAGAGAGGAGCGTGCCAGCCAGCGTGTTCGCGCCTCTTCCGCACCTTCCTCCTCCCGTTTTCTCCTACCTACCCACCTCACGCTGCGATTACCTCCGTTCGTCGCCCATGTATTTATTCGCACCACCTCAAAGCGCACTTACATTTAACAAGCAGCCATTGCCTTGTGTAGTTGTGTGCCTGACTAAGCTTCTCCGACTTCGCTGCGTGCTCGGGAGCCATTGTCTGTGCAGTGCAGGCTTTGCTCCTTGGCCATTCCAAAGAGCTCTCTGTTTCTTGTACAGCAGAGGATCATGATCACGGTGGCGGCGCCGGAGGTGCAGCAGCCGCAGGTTGCGGCGGATATCTCCGTCTCCGTGGAGGCGGCGGTTGCGGCGGTGCCGAAGGCGACGATCTTCCGGTCCAAGCTACCGGACATCGACATCCCGAGCCACATGCCCCTGCACGAGTACTGCTTCGAGAAGGCAGCCGAGCTCCCGGACGCGCCATGCCTCATCGCAGCGACCACCGGGAGGACCTACACGTTCGCGGAGACGCGCCTTCTCTGCCGCAAGGCCGCCGCGGCGCTGCACGGGCTCGGCGTCGGCCACGGAGACCGCGTTATGATCCTGCTCCAGAACTCCGTGGAGTTCGCGGTCGCCTTCTTCGGCGCGTCCTTCCTCGGCGCCGTCAGCACGGCGGCGAACCCGTTCTGCACGCCGCAGGAGATCCACAAGCAGTTCGTCGCCTCCGGCGCGAAGCTGATCGTCACCCAGTCCGCCTACGTGGACAAGCTCCGCCACGAGAGCTTCCCCAGAATCGCCACGGGCCTCGACGGCGGCAGCGGCAGCGAGACTCTCACCGTGATCACCGTCGATGACGAGGCGAACACCCCGGACGGCTGCCTGCCGTTCTGGGGAATCGTCGCGTCGGCCGAGGAGAGCGCCGTCCCGGAGGTGTCCATCTCCCCGGACGACGCCGTGGCGCTGCCGTACTCGTCGGGCACGACGGGGCTGCCCAAGGGCGTGGTGCTAACGCACAGGAGCCTGGTGTCGAGCGTGGCGCAGCAGGTGGACGGCGAGAACCCGAACCTGCACATGCGGGACGGGGACGTGGTGCTGTGCGTGCTGCCCCTGTTCCACATCTTCTCGCTCAACTCGGTGCTGCTGTGCGCCGTGCGCGCCGGCGCCGCGGTGATGCTGATGCCCAAGTTCGAGATGGGCGCGATGCTGGAGGGCATCGAGCGGTGGCGCGTGACGGTGGCGGCCGTGGTGCCGCCGCTGGTGCTGGCGCTGGCCAAGAACACCGTGGTGGAGAAGCACGACCTGAGCTCCATCAGGATCGTGCTCTCCGGCGCCGCGCCGCTCGGCAAGGAGCTGGAGGACGCGCTCCGTGGCCGCCTGCCGCAGGCCATCTTCGGACAGGTACACGTACAAACCTGCTGCCTGCTTCGCTGTTTCTGAATTTGGTAGCGCTCCAGTAGAAACTGGATGCATGAGTTCGCATCGTAGACGATCTTGAATTAGAACATCTCACCACAGTCCAGCTGATGAATTTAACTGAAGGATATTCAAACATGAGATGGTCAACTGTTTCATCTAGACTGCATACTAGTAGTACAAAATTGACGAAGCATCCCAGTTCTATGCTTCCACGAGGACCCTGTGCCACGATCCGCACGACACGCTCGAGCATCATTAATGCGATTTTGCAGTGAAATACTACTAACAAATTAGGATTATATTCATTTTTTATATTTCAAAAAGGAGTTAGGGATATTCATGAGCATCGGAAACAACGGTTGCGGCGTTTCTGATTTCTGAACAAGTAGCTAAAAATGGGAATATGGGGTTTGTCGTCTGGTACCGACGACAGACTAGTCCGGCCAGAAGGATCTTTGCTCGTTTTGTCAGCAAGGAGAGGCAGGCAACACACCACATACACAATCACACATACTCCACGGGAGCTTGCGCGAATTCCGAGTGCCTGGACGTGTAGTACAGGGTTCACAGATAGATGAGGTCGACGAAACGTTGCCTAGCTAGTCAATCTGAGCCTCTCGTGGCACCTACCTCGATCGAGTCCTCGACCGACGTCCCCGGCGCGTGCGTCGCGTGGCGCGTCCCACCATGACCGGTGACCACGTGCGCTTGATGAGCGCTCTAAACGAACGGGAACGCTACGCTGGCACGTGACGATGCTGCCGCTGTCCGTGTGTGCGCGTGCAGGGTTACGGGATGACGGAGGCCGGGCCGGTGCTGTCCATGTGCCCGGCGTTCGCCAGGGAGCCGACGCCGGCCAAGTCCGGGTCGTGCGGCACGGTGGTGCGCAACGCCGAGCTCAAGGTGGTGGACCCCGACACGGGCGTCTCCCTCGGCCGCAACCTCCCCGGCGAGATCTGCATCCGCGGCCCCCAGATCATGAAAGGTAACGTCGCTGCCTCGATTCGAGTACCGACTCCAGTGACTCGTACTAGCTACGTACGGCCACGTCTGACAGCAGCGTACGCATGAACGAACGTGCAGGATACTTGAACGACCCTGTCGCCACCGCCGCGACCATCGACGTCGAGGGGTGGCTCCACACCGGCGACATCGGCTACGTCGACGACGACGACGAGGTCTTCATCGTCGACCGCGTCAAGGAGCTAATCAAGTTCAAGGGCTTCCAGGTAACGAACACAGCATCCGAAGGAAAAAAAACAAATACTGCTTCAGCGTGTGCTACTAGTTAACTGCTTCAGCTTCGGCAACTGAACTACTCTGTGATGCACCGTGCAGGTCCCGCCGGCCGAGCTGGAGGCGCTCCTCATCGCGCATCCGTCCATCGCCGACGCGGCCGTCGTCCCGTAAGACAACCCGTCGTCAATAATGGAGTAGATGGATTATTCGGTACCACAAGCAGTTGCTCGGAGCACCTAACTGGATGTATGTGAATGAATGGCAGGCAAAAGGATGATGCTGCCGGCGAGGTCCCGGTCGCCTTCGTGGTCCGCGCTGCCGATTCCGAGATCGCCGAAGAGGCCATCAAGGAGTTCGTATCGAAGCAGGTAGCTACCTACACTTGACACGCTAGCGCGGCTACACAAATCAGTACACTAAGGATCGGCCGTCTCTTCACAGTTTGAGTTTGCCAATTTTCAGGTGGTGTTCTACAAGAGGCTGCACAAGGTGTACTTCACCAACGCGATCCCCAAGTCGGCGTCAGGGAAGATACTGAGGAAAGAACTCAGAGCTAAACTCGCATCCCCAGCCACTATCCTCTGAAGAAGCCTTTTCTCGTTAAATGCTACCTAATCGTTTGGTGACAGCAATTCCAAGAGAAACAGGAGGATACTTGAGAATAATAGAAACAGGTTACCATTTGATTTCAACCACAAGGTACTCTTATTTGGCATTCTGACCTGTAGTATATGTTCCACTTTTGGCATTTGGAAGATTTTACCATGGGCATGTCTGCAAGTCTGCAACTCTGTAAGGCAAGGGCGATGAAAGTTTTGTCTCTACATTTATTTGAACGCTACTCTCTCCATTGAGGAGTAGGAGTACCATGTATTGCTGGATTCATTGCGATGTTAAACAAGATTGCTTCAGTTTATCCCAACCTTTTTTACCAATTAATCTCGAAATAGGCTTTCGCCCCACTATATTAATATAGCAACCACCCGATGCAAACAACGAGAGTCTCAAAACAAAACAAAAATGCTGGGTAGTAGCAAACACATGCCCAAAGAATAAAAGAAGAAACAAAATGAAGACATAAGCGGATCGACTAAGCGACGGTGACATGCATCCGCTGCGCCCTAACATATTACCACCATGCTCTTAAGCACCGAATCGTCCTGTACCGAGCAACACCTTTAGGAAGGAAAGCGACAACGCTGATGCCCGGACCACTGGTTCTAGGATTTCCCCGGCACATAGACAGAAGTGGATATAGGGCAGCTAAAAGGACACAGATGTCACCTAGAGGGGGGAGGGTGAGGCGGTTTAAAACTTTTACGAGAGGGGCTCAACAAAGGCAGAATTAAACTAGCGTTTACTTTGTCAAGCATAAAACTTAGAACAACTAGGGTTCACCTATGTGCACCAACAACTTATGCTAGGAAAGACAAGCAACTATGTGATAGTAAGATATAGACTTCAAGCACGAAGACTATCACAAAGTAAGGTGCACAAGTAAAATCTCGGGTATAGAGATAACCGAGGCACGCGGAGACGACGATATTTTACCGAGTTCCTCCCAATAATGGAGTACATCTAGTTTGGAGAGGGGGTGGTTGCAAACCACCAACGCCACAAAAGGCCTCCCTTGTTCTCCGGTGAATCTCACCCCAACAGGATCGATCCACACTTCCACTATATCGGCAACCTTCGAGGTGGTAGCCGGCACCTTTACAACAAGTTCGAGGCATACATCCACAACTGAATTGGAGGCTCCCAAATCCAAGCAAGTTGTCACAACAATCAAAGACAAGCTTGTAAGAACCAAATCAAAACCTATGAAACCCTAGAGCAAGGGGCCCTCAAATGAATGAGGGGGAAAATGAAGATCTCTCTTGGTGAAGATGTAGATCAAGGCCTCCTCCTTCAATTTCCCAAATATCAGGGACTTTGGGTGGTTGGAGAGAGAGACCTTGGAGATTTGGTGGCTCTCAAATGGTGTTCTTCTTTTTCTGGAATGAGCATCTTGGGGTAGGGGATGAAGACCCCTATTTATAGGCCCACTAATTTCTGACTATTTTCTGCCCATTTGGGAACTTTCACACCGGAGACTCCGGTGTGTAGCCCGTCTCCGGTCCATCTCCAGACTGCCATACTGAGTGACCTGGGCTTTACCTTGACGCTCACTTCGGAGACTTTGGCAGGAACTCCGGACCACGGACACCGGAGACTCCGGTGTTTCCACACCAGAAACTCCGGTCCGAGAGACCACACCAGAGATTCCAGCCAATATCCGGTCTGTCTCCGGACCCCCTCATAGAATGACTTTGGGCATCAACTTTGATCTAGTTCGGAGACTTGGGGGGAAACTCTGGACCACACCTGGAGATTCCGGTGTCTGCACACCGGAGACTCCGTCTGAAAACCAGCCAGAGGCAAAACTGATAGAAACAACAAAACTGTAATGAACATAACATTTGCATCTGGACTCCGATTGACCTGAAACCAATTTTGTTGGAGTGATATTGGATACCACCAAGAGAGAACATTTCATGTATTATGATGTGAGATACCTCTCTTGGTGAGAAACCAGAAAAACCTCCAAGATCAAAAACACAATAAGGTATAAAGGGAAATCCATTTTTGATGAACTAGAGCTTGTTATGAATATTACCACAATCTCTACAACCTCACATGGATAAGATCCAAATAACAACCAAGAAAGATGATGCCAAGAATGCAAAGGTTTGAGCTCTTGCCGAAGGATATGATCAAGTTATTCACTCGAGAGCCCCTCTTGATAGAACGTTTATCTATCCTATAAACCGATCTCTCCAACTAGCACCATGAGACCGATAAAAAGGACACCCTATCAAGACCATACCTTTTCCTTGCGTATATTCCACTTGAGTTTGATGATGATGATCTTCTCCACCTCAAGATGGAACATCTTTCTTGATTGTGCTAGCTTGGTGAAGACTTGCAAATTGCTCCCCCATACTCTACTATGGTAGAACTTCTCTTTTGGGCATATCATCTTCCCATATCCATGATCACCATAGGATGGCAAGCATTAAGCAAATGATCTCTTCGTTACCTCAAAAAAAAGCAAATGATCTCTTTGAGATGGCTTGTCTTGAAATTGCACATTTATTTCTTCTTTCTTCATTATGTTGGTGTCTTGAAGGTACATAAGAGATATAACTCCAACTTTATTCTTCAAGACACACTTGCTATAGACCCAACTCTCACTTGACCAATCTCCGGATCACTCAATGAAACCTTGGTCAACACTTGATCTTCTCTACTTTCTTCTTCTCCCAACCTTGAAGCCAACATATGGTTCAAGCATTGTCTATAGACAAATCCTACAAGTAAAAACTCAATGTACATATAAGTCCATAAAGATTGTCATTAATTACCAAAACCACACATGGGGCACTCATGCACTTTCAGTAGCCAAGACGCCCTCCGGGAAGGTATGGTGCCACCCGAATACGGCACCGCGTCGGTGTCGGGCGAGTCGACAAGGATTTCTCCCGGAAAACCCCTATCCACAACCCCAGGCGATCATGAACAAGAGCCCCACGAGGTCAAGGCCTCGATACCACCAAACTCGTCGCCCACCAGCATGTTGTTGGGTCCGCAGCATAGAAAACAAAAAATTCCTACGGTGTGAACTACACGCCAAGATCTATCCACTAGGTACAAAGCAACGGGTGGACATACATCCAACGAGAACTTACCCTCGAAGACAATGAGTTTTGTTAACGAGTAGGAACTTGTGGTTGATGTAGTCGTACACTTGCCGATCTCAAGATCGTGAGGAAGTCCGAACGCCGCAACTCAGCAGCGCATCCGCACTCGCACACATGTTCAAGCCATCGGACAACCTCCACCTCCTCGCTCCAGCGATCCAGCGGAAGCAGCAACTCCTTCCAGACGAAATGCCATCGGGAACATGTATATCGCTAATCCGAGACCATGGGAAAATAATTCTAGAGGGGGAGAGAGATCCTTCACAAGGAGGTGTGAGGATGAAGGAGGGAATGAGTGGCCTTTTATAGGAGGAGGGGGTGCCCCCTCTCTCCATGGCCGGCGCATGGGGGGGTGACCCCTCACCTCCCCCATTCATGTGGTGGTAACCCCTCCACATTAAAATGCCTCTTCACATTCCCTTTTAAAGTCTCCACTTTAAATGCATTAAATTTCTCCAAATTTAGTGCTCTCTCATTTAATAAAACTCTTTTTATTAAGTTTATTCAGAATTTTGTTAATTACTTTAGTTAAAAAACATTCACATATAGCCCCTTGCAATATTTCAATATCACATGCAGAACCACTTTCTGCAATTTCACCCGAAACAATTTCCGGTTTCTATTGAAATAATTCCTGCGCTTTGCAATTCTTTCGTCTGAAACATATGTGCTCCAAAATGGTGTCCGGTAACTCTTAAGTGTGCCACCCTACGGTTCGCGAATAATGCAGACATGATCGAGACCCTTCTCCGATCAATAATCAGCAGCGGGACCTAGAGATCCATACTGACTCATACACATTCAACGATGACTTCTGTGATCGTGAGAACCTTTAACGCTTGTAACTAAATCCCTTTGTCTCTCGATATATTACATGTCCGAGATTCAATCATCGGTATCTCCATACCTAGTTTGATCTCGTTACCGACATACACTCTTTTCTCGTTCCCATGATATAACATTCTAGTGATCACATCACTTGCTTGCAAGCTATCTTAATGTGATATCACCGAGAGGGCCTAGAGTATATCTATCTGTCATCTGGATTGACAAATTCCACTCTTGATCCATGAGCCTCAACATAACACCTTCGTAGTACTGAACCCATCTTTATAGTCAACCTGTTACGGTGTGACGTTTGATGTTATCAAGATACTCTTCTGGTGTTAGCAATTAACATGATCTCATGGTCTAAGGATAAAGATTACTTCGTATGATGTTATAGAAATATAAACATAATGACTTGATCGTAATGCTATACTTCAGATGAATGTTCATCACATCATTCCACCAATGGTGTGACCTTGTTATTAACAACATCCAATGTCCATGATCAGGAAACCTTGATCATCTTGTTAATCAACAAGCTAGTCTATAAGAGAGGCATAACTAGGAACCCTTTTTGTTTATTAAACACACATGTTTTGATGTTTCCGATCAATACAATTCTAGCATGTAAAATAAACATCTATCATATATAAGGAATATATAATAACAACTTTATTATTGCCTCTCAGGGCATATTTCCTTCAGTCTCCCATTTGCACTAGAGACAATAATCTAGTTCACATAGTGATAAATCTAACACCCATGGAGTTCTGGTGTTGATCATGTTTTGCCCTAGGGAGAACTTTAGTCAATGGATCTGCTACATTTAGGTCCGTGTGTACTTTACAAATCTTTATATCTCCATCCTTGACATGCTCGCGGATGGAGTGAAACCGACGCTTAATATGCTTAGAATTCTTGCGAGACCTCGGTTCCTTTGTGTTGGCTATGGCTCCATTATTGTCACAATAGATCACCATTGGGTCCAACGCACTGGGGACCACACCTAGTTCCGTAATGAACTCTTTCATCCAAACCGCCTCCTTCGCCGCTTCTGAAGCAGCAACATATTTTGCCTCCGTCGTTGATCCAGCCACCACAGGTTGTTTGGAACTCATCCAACTAATTGTTGCTCCGTTCAAGAGAAATACGTATCCAGATTGAGACTTAGAGTCATCCGGATCGGTGTCAAAGCTAGCATCGACATAACACTTAGCGACTAGCTCTTCTTCACCTCTGTATATAAGAAACATATCCTTAGTTCTTCTCAAGTACTTGAGGATATTCTTTACCGCTATCCAGTGTTCTGAACCTGGATCAGATTGGTACCTACTAGTCAAACTAATAGCATGTGCCACATCCGGTCTTGTACATAGCATGGCATACATAATAGAGCCTATGGCCGAGGCATAGGGGATCTTATCCATCATCTCTCTTTCTTCCGCCGTAGCCGGACTTTGAGTCTTACTCAATGTCTTGCCTTGCAACATAGGTAAGAACCCCTTCTTACTTTCGTCCATATTAAACTTCTTTAATATCTTATCAAGGTATGTACTCTGTGATAGTCCAATTAGGCGCCTTGATCTATCTCTATAGATTTTAATGCCTAATATATATGATGCTTCACCAAGGTCTTTCATTGAAAATTTGCTGTTTAGATAACTTTTAACACTGTTTAAAAGATCTATATCATTTCCAATCAATAATATGTCATCCACATATAATATCAGAAATGCCACATTGCTCCCACTCACTTTCTTGTAAATACAAGCCTCTCCATAAGTTTGGACAAATCCAAACTCTTTGATCACCTCATCAAAGCGGAGATTCCAACTCCGGGATGCTTGCTTCAGTCCATAGATGGATCGCTGAAGTTTGCATACCTTATTAGCATCCTTAGGATCGACAAAACCCTTAGGTTGTATCATATAAAACTCTTCTTCAATATTACCATTGAGGAACGCAGTTTTGACATCCATCTGCCATATTTCATAATCGAAATATGCAGCAAATGCTAACATAATCCTAACCGACTTAAGCATCGCTACGAGAGAGAATGTCTCATCGTAGTCAACTCCTTGAATTTTTCGAAACCCCTTTGCGACAAGTAGATCCTTATAGATGGTCATATTACCATCAACATCAGTTTTTCTTTTGAAAATCCATTTATTCTCAACGGCCTTTCGGTCGTGAGGTAAGTCCACCAAGTTCCAAACTTGGTTCTCGTACATGGATTCCATCTCGGATTTCATGGCTTCTAGCCATTTGTTGGAATCCGGGCTCATCATCGCTTCTTCATACGTCACAGGGTCATACATTTCATCAACCATGAAATTCACAACAGGAATGCCGTACAGTTCAGGAGCTGCACGTGTCCTACTTGACTTGCGAGGTTCGGTAGTGTCCTCTTTCGGAGTTTCATGATCATTATCATTAGCTCTCTCTTCATCAGGTGAAGTCAACTCCGAAACAACTTCCGGTGCTACGCCACTCGCCATTCCATGAAGAGAAGTTTCAATAACCTCTTCGAGTTTTACCTTCCGACTACTCACACCTTTCGCGAGAAACTCCTTCTCAAGAAAGGATCCATTCTTGGCAACAAAAACCTTGCCCTCGGATCTGTGATAGAAGGTATACCCAATTGTTTCCTTAGGGTATCCTATGAAGACGTATTTTTTCGTTTTGGGTTCGAGTTTATCCGGTTGAAGTTTCTTCACATAAACATCGCATCCCCAAACTTTAAGAAATGACAGCTTAGGTTTGTTTCCAAACCATAATTCATACAGTGTCGTTTCAATGGATTTAGATGGTGGTGAATGCAGTTGTTTCCAGTGCATAACCCCAAAATGACAGTGGCAAGTTAGTCAGAGACACATAGATCGAACCATATCCAATAAGGTACGATTACAACGTTCCGACACACCATTACGTTGTGGTGTTCCGGCAGGCGTGAGTTGTGAAACTATTCCACACTCTTTCATGTGTGTGCTAAACTCGTAACTTAGATACTCTCCTCCACGGTCAGACCGTAGAAATTTGATCTTTCTATTACGATGATTTTCCACTTCATTCTGAGATTCCTTGAACTTTTCAAAAGTTTTAGACTTGTGTTTCATCAAATAGATATACCCATATCTACTCAAATCATCCGTGAAAGTAACCAAATAACGATATCCACCTCGCGCTGACACACTCATTGGTCCACACACATCAGTATGTATGATTTCCAATAGATCTGTCGCCTGTTCCATTGAACCGGAAAATGGTGTTCTAGTCATCTTGCCCATAAGGCATGGCTCACATGTATCAAATGATTCAAAATCAAGTGATTCCAAAAGTCCATCAGAATGGAGTTTCTTCATCCGTTTAACGCCAATATGACCTAGATGGCAGTGCCACATATATGTAGACATATCATCATCAAGTTTAATCTTTTTAGCATTAACATTATGAATGTGTGTAATATTACTATCGAGATCCAACAGAAATAAACCATTCAACATAGGTGCATGACCATAAAAGATATCATTCTTATAAATCGAACAACCATTGTTTTCAGATTTAAAGGAATGACCACTTTGCATCAAACACGATCCAGATACAATGTTCATGCTCAGTGCAGGCACTAAATAACAATTATTTAGGTTTATAACTAATCCCGATGGCAAATGGAGAGGTAGCGTTCCGACGGTGATCACATCAACTTTTGATCCATTGCCGACCCGCATTCTAACTTCATCCCTTGCTAGTTGTCGCTTGTTCCGTAGCCCCTGAACCGAGTTACATATATTTGCAACCGATCCCGTATCAAATACCCAGGTGCTACTGCGAGTACTAGTCAAGTACACATCAATAACATGTATATCACATATACCTTTGTTTGCCTTGCCGGACTTCTTGTCCGCCAAATACGTGGGGCAGTTGCGCTTCCAATGGACAGTCCCCTTACAATAGTAGCACTCGGTGTCAGACTTAGGGCCAGCTCGGGGTTTCTTTTCAGGCGTGGCAACAGACTTGCCACCCTTCTTTCCCTTGTGCTTGCCTTTCTTGTCTTTCTTGAAACCGGTGGTCCTATTGATCATCAACACTTGATGTTCTTTCCTAATCTCCACTTCTACAGTCTTAAGCATTGACAGAAGCTCGGGAAGAGACTTCTTCATGAAGGAAATATGCCCTGAGAAGCAATAATAAACTTGTTATTATATATTCCTTATATATGATAGATGTTTATTTTACATGCTAGAATTGTATTGATCAGAAACATTAATACATGTGTGTTTAATAAACAAAAAAGGTTCCTAGTTATGCCTCTCTTATAGACTAGCTTGTTGATTAACAAGATGATCAAGGTTTCCTGATCATGGACATTGGATGTTGTTAATAACAAGGTCACACCATTGGTGGAATGATGTGATGAACATTCATCCGAAGTATAGCATTACGATCAAGTCATTATGTTTATATTGCTGTAACATCATACGAAGTAATCTTTATCCTTAGACCATGAGATCATGTTAATTGCTAACACCGGAAGAGTATCTTGATAACATCAAACGTCACACCGTAACAGGGTGACTATAAAGATGGGTTCAGTACTACGAAGGTGTTATGTTGAGGCTCATGGATCAAGAGTGGAATTTGTCAATCCAGATGACGGATATATATACTCTGGGCCCTCTCGGTGATATCACATTAAGATAGCTTGCAAGCAAGTGATGTGATCACTAGAATGTTATATCACGGGAACAAGAAAAGAGTGCATGTCAATAACGAGATCAAGCTAGGTATGGAGATACCGATGATCGAATCTCGGACATGTAATATATCGAGAGACAAAAGGATTTAGTTACAAGCGTTAAAGGTTCTCACGATCACAGAAGTCATCGTTGAATGTGTAGGAGTCAGTACGGATCTCTAGGTCCCGCTGCTGATTATTGATCGGAGAAGGGTCTCGATCATGTCTGCATTATTCGCGAACCATAGGGTGGCACACTTAAGAGTTACCGGACACCATTTTGGAGCACATATGTTTCAGATGAAAGAATTGCAAAGCGCAGGAATTGTTTCAATAGAAACCGGAAATTGTTTCGGGTGAAATTGCAGAAAGTGGTTTTGCATGTGATATTAAAATATTGCAAGGGGCTATATGTGAATGTTTTTTAATTAAAGTAATTAACAAAATTCTGAATAAACTTAATAAAAAGAGTTTTATTAAATGAGAGAGCATTAAATTTGGAGAAATTTAATGCATTTAAAGTGGAGACTTTAAAAGGGAATGTGAAGAGGCATTTTAATGTGGAGGGGTTACCACCACATGAATGGGGGAGGTGAGGGGTCACCCCCCCATGCGCCGGCCATGGAGAGAGGGGGCACCCCCCTCCTCCTATAAAAGGCCACCCATTCCCTCCTTCATCCACACACCTCCTTGTAAAGGATCTCTCTCCCCCTCTAGAATTATTCCCCCATGGTCTCGGATTAGCGAGATACATGTTTCCGGTGGCATTTCGTTTGGAAGGAGTTGCTGCTTCCGCTGGATCGCTGGAGCGAGGAGGTGGAGGTTGTCCAGTGGCTTGAACGTGTGTGCGAGTGCGGATGCGCTGCTGAGTTGCGGCGCTTGGACTTCCTCACGATCTTGAGATCGGCAAGTGCACGACTACATCAACCACGAGTTCCTACTCGTTAACAAAACTCGTTGTCTTCGAGGGTAAGTTCTCGTTGGATGTATGTCCACCCGTTGCTTTGTACCTAGTAGATAGATCTTGGCGTGTAGTTCACACCGTAGGAAATTTTTCGTTTTCTATGCTACGGACCCAACACTTCATGCCCTACATATTATAGTTCATCACAAAGCTCTTGTAGCAAGGTGGCAGAGATTGGAGAACACGATGTATGCCTAAGTCAATGGGAATCGTTATTCCCAAGAACACAAGCTTATCGGCGTACCTAGACATTTTGAGTACGTGCTCACTAACGGAGTTGTTTTCCTCCATCATGCAGCTAAAGAACTTTTCTGTAGCATTATAACTCTCTACGGCAGCATGGGTATCTAAAATCATTTTCAATTCTCCCATGGTATCAAAGGCATTGCCATTTTTGAAACGCTTTCGAAGTTGGCTCTAGCCCATACAGTATGCCGCAATGAACTAAGTTGTGGTCCTCCTGACGAGTCACATAGACATTCTTTTCCTCGTCAGGGGCATCAGGAGCTGGTGGGGGGCCTAGCGGCGCATCTAGCACATATTGCTTCTGTGCAGCAGTGAGGAGAATCCTCAAATTCATAGCCCAGTTGGTGAAGTTGCTACCATTCGCAGCAAGTTTCTCTTTCTCCATGAACACATTGAAATTAAAAGCAGGTGGTGCCATCTACAACAGAATTTGTAAAGTTTATTTAGACTAAGTTTATGATAGATTGAGTTCAACTAATGCAAATTACTAATGAACTCCCACTCAAAAACGACATCCCTCGTGTCTTTTTGGTGATTACATGAACCAAATCCACTACACCAAGTCCGATCATCACGTGAGTTGATGTAGCTTCAAAGGCGAGCATCTATATGGGCATCATATCAACTATATGACTCATGCTTAACCTTTCGGTCCGTATTCCGAGGCCATGTCTGTACATGCTAGGCTCGCCAAGTAAGAACCTTAGTATTCGAATGTGTAAAACTGTCTTACACCCGTTCCTATGAAAGCGTAGATTCGAGTACATCCGATCATCACGTGATGTCTCAAAACACGATCCACAGAACGGTGCATACTTAAGGAAGAACATATTTTTATCTTGATATCTTAATGAGGGATCATCTTATAATGCTACCAAAACCGCCAAACTAGCAGTATAAGATGCTAACATCTAATGTGTAAAGTGAGATGATATGGTCCATGTATTTGATCTCTATCACTTGTATCGTGGTATGATCTCTATCATTCCTTTGTGTGTAAGGCCAAGGTCTATGGAACTTACACGTTGAGTGTGTTGTAAGAGTATCTATCATACATCTACTTACAACAATACCATATCAATACACTAGCCCAGCAACGATCTAAACTAGACGCCTCTAATTTATCAATTGCAAGTTTTACGTGGCTTAGGGCTTTTGGAGATAGAACCGTTCTCACCTACGAACATGAACCACAACGAGGATAACTAAGTTATTAGCAACTCGTTGTAAATCAGATATTGACTATAGTAGGAGAGACAGACACCCGCCAGCCACTTATGCAAAACAAGTTGCATGTCAGTCGTGGAACCAGTCTCATGTACGATGACATGTAAGGTTGGTCCGGGCCGCTTCATCCCACTATGCCACCAATATCCAAAATACATAGAAGATGCAATAACATGATCATCATCGCCCACATATAAATATATGTGTACTACCCGTGCAAAGCACCTACGCATAGATCTGCTCTAATACCACTGTTGGGTCCGCAGCATAGAAAACAAAAAATTTCCTACGGTGTGAACTACACGCCAAGATCTATCTACTAGGTACAAAGCAACGGGTGGACATACATCCAACGAGAACTTACCCTCGAAGACAACGAGTTTTGTTAACGAGTAGGAACTCGTGATTGATGTAGTCGTACACTTACCGATCTCAAGATCGTGAGGAAGTCCGAGCGCCGCAACTCAGCAGCGCATCCGCACTCGCACACACGTTCAAGCCACCGGACAACCTCCACCTCCTCGCTCCAGTGATCCAGCGGAAGCAGCAACTCCTTCTAGACGAAATGCCACCGAGAACATGTATCTCGCTAATCCGAGACCATGGGGGAATAATTCTAGAGGGGGAGAGAGATCCTTCACAAGGAGGTGTGAGGATGAAGGAGGGAATGGGTGGCCTTTTATAGGAGGAGGGGGTGCCCCCTCTCTCCATGGCCGGCGCATGGGGGGTGACCCCTCACCTCCCCCATTCATGTGGTGGTAACCCCTCCATATTAAAATGCCTCTTCACATTCCCTTTTAAAGTCTCCACTTTAAATGCATTAAATTTCTCCAAATTTAATGCTCTCTCATTTAATAAAACTCTTTTTATTAAATTTATTCAGAATTTTGTTAATTACTTTAATTAACAAACATTCACATATAGCCCTTGCAATATTTCAATATCACATGCAGAACCACTTTCTGCAATTTCACCCGAAACAATTTCCGGTTTCTATTGAAACAATTCCTGCGCTTTGCAATTCTTTCGTCTAAAACATATGTGCTCCAAAATGGTGTCCGGTAACTCTTAAGTGTGCCACCCTACGGTTCGCAAATAATGCAGACATGATCGAGACCCTTCTCCGATCAATAATCAGCAGCGGGACCTGGAGATCCGTACTGACTCCTACACATTCAACGATGACTTCTGTGATCGTGAGAACCTTTAACGCTTGTAACTAAATCCCTTTGTCTCTCGATATATTACATGTCCGAGATTCAATCATCGGTATCTCCATACCTAGTTTGATCTCGTTACTGACATGCACTCTTTTCTTGTTCCCGTGATATAACATTCTAGTGATCACATCACTTGCTTGCAAGCTATCTTAATGTGATATCACAGAGAGGGACCAGAGTATATCTATCCGTCATCTGGATTGACAATTTCCACTCTTGATCCATGAGCCTCAACATAACACCTTCGTAGTACTGAACCCATCTTTATAGTCACCCTGTTACGGTGTGATGTTTGATGTTATCAAGATACTCTTCCGGTGTTAGCAATTAACATGATCTCATGGTCTAAGGATAAAGATTACTTCGTATGATGTTATAGCAATATAAACATAATGACTTGATCCTAATGCTATACTTCAGATGAATGTTCATCACATCATTCCACCAATGGTGTGACCTTGTTATTAACAACATCCAATGTCCATGATCAGGAAACCTTGATCATCTTGTTAATCAACAAGCTAGTCTATAAGAGAGGCATAACTAGGAACCCTTTTTGTTTATTAAACACACATGTATTGATGTTTCCGATCAATACAATTCTAGCATGTAAAATAAACATCTATCATATATAAGGAATATATAATAACAACTTTATTATTGCCTCTCAGGACATATTTCCTTCACATGCACCATACGGTCACAAGCCACCATCACCGTCTCACCGAAGATACCGTCACGAGGTCTGCAAAACGGAGACTAGTAGTAGCTTGAATCGAGGCCAACAAAACCACGGCCGCGTGGAAGGGTACTACCCCGCCCCCTCCCCCTGTCGCCAAAGTCGATAGTCGACCGGGCACGGCCGCAGGCATACCAGTCCCAATTAGATCCGGTCAGGTCCAACAGACCCGAAAATCCCCCGCAGAGGCACACTAGTCACAAAGGCCGGGCACATATAAGGCCCGTAAAGCCTGCCACCGCGCTACAACAGGTCGGCCGCCGTCGCCGCTACTCCCCTACACGAGCTACACCACACCACCATCTACAGAACAGGCTGCTCGAAGGACAAGCCCACCCGTCCTGGCCCAGATCTAGGCCAAAGGAGGCTCAGCCGCTGCTGCCCCTCAGCAAGACACCGCCCGCTGTGCTGCACTGCCCCACAGCACTGCGTCCGCGTCGCCGAGCCGCCACCAAACAACCTGGGTCGACCGCTGCCTCCCTGAGTACACCGCCACCGAGAGGAGAGACCCCGACCTTGCCTCCATGCGCCGGGGAGAAGCAGTCCGCCGCCGCCAGCACCACATAGGCTGCGCCCGGCGGCCCTATGTCGGCGGCAGGGTCGGGGGAGGAGGGGCGATCGAGGAGGAGGATGTCGGGGATGGCGCTCCGTCGCCTCGGGGAACGTTTTTTCCCCGTCTTCTCTCTGTGCTCTCTATTGAAAAGGATTTTTTTAGAAACACAGTACAAACATAGACGCTCACAGTGCGCACATACACTCACCCCTATGAACACACGCACGCATACCCTACCCCTATGAACACCTCCGAGAGACTGAGCCGGCGGGTCTTGAGATTGAAAAAGTCACCGCAGGCGCCTCGCTATTTACGGGAACATCGCCTCCCACTGAAAGAATATTCCGCCTTCATGAGACACTCCCTCCTAACCATCTAGGGTTGAAAACGGTAAGGAAACTTTCCATCTGCTTCCGAAGAAAAAAGAAATGGAGAGCTAAAAAAGGAAACATAAACGGAATTTTGCGGAAAAGGAATGGAAACGGAATATTTTAAACGGAAACGGAAAAGGAAACAAGGGAGCCATTTCCGACGGAAACGAAAACGGTAAGGAAATTCCGGATAAACAAATACGGAAATTTTCCGGAAATATAACCAGCTAGGTCCATGTACGAAATAGTAATTTGCGTAAGTGTTTTCCCTTGCTCTTGTTGGACCGTAGAATATATGTAGGTTCTAGGCAATACATACAATCAACCCAGTCTAGATACTAATCAAGTGAGTGTCCTAGCGATTATGTAAAACTATTTATGTGAACTTATGTGCTTGTTAAAGTGTTAAATTATGTGTGTTACTTCATGTTTAATTGTCGCTTGTCGAAGTTGTGAGCTATTCTTTGTTTGTTATATGTTTCTTTTAGTGTACAAACCATGATATTATGTAAAAATTATATTCCAACAAATGTCCGTTTTCGTATCATATCCGTTCCATATTCATCTCCAATGATTTCCGATTCCGTATTCGTTTCCAAATTTTCCATTTCGTTTCCGATTCCGGTGACAGAGGAAACAAAAACAATAAAGCATGTTTCTGTCCGTTTTCGTTCCGTTTTCAACCCTATAACCATCCAACCACAGATTGGTTCTCTATTGAAAAAGATTTATACCAATTAATCATCCTGTTAATTCAAGAGTTTAGCCGAGCTCAAAAGCAGCATTCAGCAACGGCGTTGCAGCAATTGCCTGGAAACATATTTTCCATCTGGAAATAATCCAGCATCTAATGCAGGCAACAATGAAACCAGGAGATGAGAAGTTTGCAGCAACATATCAACTGACCAACTGTGGAGGACAAGTATCACCGTATGCAAACAAACAACCGACCCAAATCCTAATTGAATGTGATGAAATCTTCTACTGGATGAATACAGACATCGTTCAGCAATATAAAAAAGCAGCAGACATGTGTTGTGTATCCCTAGAGGAACTCCGTGCCTTGCTTGGACGGTATTTAAAAGTTGATCAGGTCATCTTTCTTTGGGTCCTGCCTTTTGGGCCCTTCCTGGGAACTGCTCCCTCCTCCCTTCTTGCCAAATATCATCTCATCAAGATCATCGAGGATATCGTCATCTCCACCTGACATTGCTCGAGAAGCGGCTGGTTTTCTTACCAGGGCATCTTCATTGCCAACAAATCCGGGATCTTCATGTTCCGTGGCAATTGGTATGACAACTGGCTGTTCTGTATGCGCCGGCGCCGTGGGTTTCTTCATCTCTTCGTATTTCGCTAGCATTTTCTGGATCTCATCGTTCACGCTCAAGGCCTCAAAGAGCAGGGCCTCGTCGTCTCCAGCCGTCTCGATGAATCTCTGGATAGTGTGTTGAGATTGGTAGCATTGTTGCACAAGAGTGGTTGTCAAGTCATCCTGTGGATGTGGCAGAACTAGTCAAAACACAATAGCAGATAACCTTCACAGATCATGCTTTCAACTTTACAGATAAAACAATGAATTGCAAATAGCTTTTGTCCAGTTTAAAAGTACGTTCAACAAAATGTACTTTAAAGCTTAAAAATTACTACAACAGCAAAGCATAGTAGAGACAGTAAATACTCCAAGTTGTACAACATACAAAGCGTGAGTTTTTTTCCCGCCTGGCTGACTCTTTCTTGCAGTTAACGCCATTATTATCAGAGAACATCACATCATGCTCAATAAAGCAGTAACCTTCACAATTATGTTTTCTCATATATAGATATATAGCTAAAAGACTCGCAAATAAGCAAAGCAGTTTAGACCCGGTCCATTGGGACTTGTGATAGCTCAGAGAAACTAGAGCATCTATTAGATTAAAAAAATTACACGGCATTAAGTTACAACAAGCTTCCTTGTATTCCTTGACAGAGTAAATGAGCATCCAATGGTATAAAATGAGCAAAGCACTTGCGACAGACTCAAAAAATAACAACGGAATCAAGAGTGACAGTACTAGCCTCATAGTTAAAGTATGCAACCATATCTAACCTATTATACCATATATTGAGACAAAACAAGTGATAGTACTACCCTGTTCTCTACAGTTCAAGACATCAGCACAAAACAAGTATAGGAATAGCACGAAATTGTTCACTGCTAGAGCTCCATGAGGAAACAGATCTCACGCGTAGAAACTATTATCCATGTCTAATATGCAGACAACTATATCTGTATGTACACTGCACTGCAGTCAAAAGGTATTTATACGAACTTGGGAGAAAGTTATACAAAATGCAGTTACCTGCAAAGCATCCTGCTGAGGAGAAGATGAAAGAACAGTTGAAAGAAGTTCCATGCTGTTACGAGCCACATCCAGAGCCTCCTTTGTTTCTTCGGCAGTATATGTATGCACATGCACATCTTCAAATGCCTGGTGGGAGAAGTTTGCTTCAACTTCAGCTTCAGCGACTGAGCGTGGTGGAGTAAATATGGGGGCCAGGCTCTCATTGTCACGTCCAGGAAACCGCACTCCTCTTGATTTCAGGCTCTACGAAAAAATAAGTTAGCACAATATCATTTGTAACCACTAACCACCGCCTTGGTTACCAAAGCATGACATATATTCACTGCTAGGATAAATAATATGGGTTTATTATACTACCATCAAACTGGACACTGAAACAACTTCTGAATTACGATATTATTTACCAAAATGGCAATGCTCCTGCTGAAGATACAAGCTGATGACATTAAGCTATTGGCATTAATATTAACCACCAGCTACTAACCAGAGCAATATGGAATTTCCTTTAAAAGAGGTCTGAATGGTTATATGAAACGATGTGCAACTTTGCTAATAGCCAAAGCAACCTTCAGCAGGTTGGTCCTACATTGGACTCCCTTCATTATTTTACATAATGGCGCAGGAGAGATTATGGTGGCTGATTTTTCTTTACCAAACAAGGTGGAAAATTAACCTCCATGAATTTTGGTTTACCACTTCCCTTAGTTCCCATAAGCAGTTCAATATAATGTGGAAAAGTACTTAATGTCCATGCTCTATCCATTCTGATTTGCAGGTATGTGCAGGTCTTTTTTCACGGAAGAAAATACAGACACTGCAATAAGCGATGCAAAAAACACAGAAAGGAAATACAAGAATGAGGGACAACAGGGTAGACTGACTATGGTGTTCTGTAGTGAGTTCAGTCCATCGATCACAGCTATCTAATCTATAGAGCGTATCGTAGCCGACATCCAAAGATGCAAGGCGAGCCATGTAATGCTCCTTGCTTTCCATTGGGAGATGTTGCATGCTATGCCAAAGAAATCAGACATGCTCAACCATCAGCTATGTCATCTCATTAGTAAAGGATTTCTTATGGACTTTGTTATTTGCACAATGACATGGTAGCATGATATTGTCTTCTTTATTATGTAAAGATATACCTAAAGCTTTCAACAAACATGCCCAACCACTGAACCCCATGCATTTACGAGCTGCATAAACTAGGACTTTTGTGGATGTTCATATCGTTCTCTTGATGAAAGGGATAGGTGAGGCGATACACACTAACAAAACATGCATAGCACGTGCTCTATTACTAGTTAAAGAGAGGTCTGAGTGGTTCCATAAAGTGATGTACAACTTTGCTAACAAATAAAGCAACCTTCAGCAGCTTGGTCCTAAATTGAATTCCCTTACTTACATAATTGAACAAGTGGAAAATTTATTGTGGGCAAAAAAATTATCGAACAAGTGGAAAATTAACCTCACCGCCACAAGACAGAATCAGTAGATCGAAACATAATACACATATTCTACTACTGATTTCTCTAATAACATGGAAGGAAAATTCATATTTACCTTGTATGTTTCCTCATAGACTGGCAGGTAGCGGAGCTCATTACCAGACTCTCCCCATGCCTCAATCAGCGTAAGCGCCTTGTTCCTGTTATTGACCACCGTCTGGGGGTCATCAATGAGCCTGACCATCTCATCGAGAACCCTCTCGGCCGCAACCTCCGAGAAGGCCTTCTCGCAGTTCTTGACGATGGTCTCAAGAAGGAACAGGGCGAGGAATTGAACCCTAGCCTCCTTGAGCATGATCCGCTTCTTGATCCCGCGGACCAGGTCCACGCTGTTGACCTTCTCTGTGTTGATGAGGTCGCAGATTTCCAGGTTGGCGGCCCAATCGGGCCCCTCCAAGTTCTCCGCGGTGGCGTCCTCGACGATCTTGTCGGCCGGAGTCTGCGCCTGAAAGAGCTCCTTCATCTTGAAGCTCATGGAGCTCATGCCGGCCGCCATCTGCTTGCTGACCTCCGTCCCGGTGATCTTCAGACGCTCGCCGAGGGCGTTCACTTTCTCCATCAGATTGTCACTCATTTTCGCTATCAGAACACACACAAAATTCGCAATAGAACGGGCGCGGTACTGTTAGATTGACGCATCGACGCGAAATTCAACACGAACGAACAAGCGATTTCTTTCTACTTAACTACGAAGAGACTGAAGGTGTTCTACAGGACTACAAGACAGAGATTGACAAACAGAAAGGGAGGGCACAACTAACCGCCCAACAAAATTTGGGGAAAACAGGAAGGGAAAGCGGAAGAAGATCGAGGGATTGGGGCGGGGTAGATACCTTCCGCGACGAAAATCGAAGGAGGCGGAGGGGGGGGAGCGAATCGAAGTGGAGCACGCGTAGATTTGACCAGCCGCCCCGCCCGCGTCGTTTGTTCGTTTCGTTGGAGTTCTTGCGCCTGCCGGTGCCTGCCTTCGAGTCGAGGTCTCCTTGCTACTGCCAAAGTGCCAAGTGCCAACAACTGGTGTACTTTAGGGAGAAGGTCCTCCTTTTCCTTCTTTTTTCACGCGTTCCTAACCCCACGCAGCATATTCTTCCTAGTAAATTAGACCTAACCAGACATGGGTTTGTTATTTGGTCATCACGGCTTAGATTAGGCAGACGGCACGCTCTGTTATGATGGTGACCCGGACCATCTTCTGAGTTCTGACTTACTAATATAGACCGGTATAAAGTGGAAAGTGTCTTCAGCTCCTCCAGTAAGTTGCTCCCTTTATTTAAAAACAATCCAAAAATTCTATTTGCAAGTTTTAAACAATCTGAAAATAATTCGAGTACAGGTATTCTCAATCGTTCTCCTTTGAACGGTGGATCAACACATGTGAATTCGTCTAGGTGGTGCTTTCTTGAGTACTTGGTCTTAAGCTCCCAGATGAGAAATCTCATGTCTACCCTTAATTGTTGTACCTTTGCAATGGTGGTGTTTTTGCACCTTTCCATATTGAGGGGATTGTTGGTAGTATGCTTGAACTTGACATTCGGAGTGAAAACCCATGATCTAATTTTAAGTGGTTTGATTTGGCAAAATAGTTGTCTTCGTGAAGACGTTTTAAGAACCTTTCGCGCAATCCATGTCAATGGATGACCGCGGTGGTTGCTACTTGTCGTGGATCAACGTTGCTATTTCTATTTTCTCCTTTTTTGTAATAATTTGGATGTGTCTGTTGTCGTCGCACCAACGTCATAAGGGGATCCCCGAGGCGTGGAAAAGGTGGGTGTAGAGTGTAGATGTGTAGTTGTGTGGGATGGTGAACACACAAGTTTACCCAGGTTTAGATCCGATTGCGGTGGCCGGATCTTACTTCCTGCTAGAATCCACTATAACGACAGAGCCGGAGGTTTACAGAGAATTATATGGATCGGTGTCGCCTGTGCGAGTTGTGTATGATGATGCCCTAAAGGCTGTCCCCTAGATCGGCTTATATAGTCATCCGACCTAGGGTTTACAGGAGAATCATATCCTGGTACGATAAAAAAGTTGGTACACAGAACAACTTGGATATAAGTTAAACTACATGCCTAAATCGATAAGTCTTCCAGACCTTCCCGTAGCTGGATAGGCCTCCGTCTTCTTCCCCTGACCGGACCATTCGTGCAGCAAAGCTCTAACCCAGAAGTTGGCCTGACATAGGTATGCCCTACGAGTACCTGTTATTGGCATATCTGGTCCAGCCCAACAGGAGGCTCACGTAACGATCCGCTGCTGACGGTGAAGCCCATGACGATTCTAGTGAGGCCAAGACCATGAAAGATTCGACTACTTGGCGAATACAGCAAGACTAGATAGGAAACTTTAGGGTTCCGCCCTCGAACCTGTAACCGGCTCGGACATCTCCCGAGTCCTAGCCTCCCCCGAGAGGGAGCGATGATGAGGATCACCTAAAACCTAGTTTTACACACCCGCCAGATTCAATCTGCGCTCCATAGCCATCTCGGCACCCTTGTAACCTTCGGTTCAACAATCAATCAAGAACAGCCAAGCATGAGTAGGGTGTTCCCTCCGAGGGCCTGAACCTGGGTAAACCTTGTGTCCCCGTGTGCTTGTTTGTTAGCCAACGAAGTCTGCAGCGTGTCGCTCTCCCTAAAACCCAAAGTCCATCAAGTATGGTCATTAACGTGATCACCCCACGTCAATTGGCGTCGTTTGGGGGAAGTCTGCATGTTGATGTTGTGACTTCGGTGGCCCTATCACCGGCGTTGTATGACTCGTCGGCATCGGAGGAGTAGATCCGCTTCAGCTCCTTCAACTTCACCATCCACTCATTGGCCACCCGTCCGGCCTTTGACTCCCTCAATAATGGGGCAGACATGATGATCGGTGACTTCCACTTCCAGGTCGGCAAGACCGGCTGACATGGGTATACCCTACAGGTACTCGAGTTTGGTATATACGGTCCAGATACGGCAGAAGCCTACGGCGTTGCCAAGGCCCAGTGGAGAATTCGAGTGCCCCACAGACTCTTGATTGCTTGCGAGACAAGAAGAAGCTTAAGATAGAAAGTTCAAAGGGAAAACCCTAATCTGTAACCGACTCGACCTGCTACCTGAGACCTAGCCTATCTATATAAAGGCTAGGAGGGGCGGCGAGGAGGACAATCACCACCCTAGTTTCCACAACTCTCGTTAGATTGCATCTGCGCGCCCCTATAATCTTCGATTCCTTCGTTAACTCCAAGAGCAGACAAGCAAGAGTAGGGACCTCTACGAGGCCTGAACCTGGGTAAAACTTGCATCCCTGTGTGCTTGTTTGCTAGCCGATTGATGCCTCCAGCTCTCCCTCCTTCTCCAAAACCCAAGCCCATAAGAATGGGCATTGACGAGTTAAACCCTCGTCAATTGGCGCCGTCTGTGGGAACTGGGAGTGTTGATGTCGCGGCTTCTTTGGTCTCGTCAATCGCGATCTACAACTCCGAACAGTGGATATTCGCTAGCTCTTCGGCGCGTTCGACTTCACCGTCCACACATTGACCACTCGCCCGACTTTCGAGTCCGTGGGCGATGGAATCAGTCTGGCGATTGGGAGCTTCCGCTTCCAGGTTGGTCAGATGGGCACGCTTCGCATGCCTAACCAGCCGACAGCACCCGCGATTGCTCCAGCATCGTGGTTCCCGCTGCCAATCGGCACCCTTAGCGAGCTCAACACCTCAGCAGCAGCTGAGAGTACGGACAGCGACAACAGTCGCGGATCCGACCTGGGTGATCTGGCCACTAAAGATGGAGCCTATGGCTCTAGATCTGAAAGTTGTGGGAGCAACATCTTCCCCAACCACTTCATGTGCGTCGTCATCAACGCGGGCGACACCACCGCCAATCCTGAAAAAGCTGGCACCAGATCTGGCACCGGATCGCACAATGGCAGTACGTCCAATGGTGGCATACCAGTCACGAAAGGTGGCCCCACCAATGGTGGCAACGGCGCGCCCGTCAACAACGGAACCGGTGGAGGACCGACGCTCACGCCGAATGAGAACACCGGCGAGCGCATGCAGATCCACCTCAATGACAACGAGTGGGCCCGTTGTCGCGAAGCTCTACGGGGCAATGCTCTACCACCCAACACATCGCAGGACATGCTGATGGGCTACCATTGGCTGCTAATGGAGGAATTCAAGCGCCAGCAGCAGGTGATCGCGCAACTCGAAGCGCGCAGAAAGGCGGCGGACGAGTCGAGCCTTCGATGAGCTGGGCTCTCCTCCCACGGAGGATCCTCCTCCAAAGGCAACGAGTACGTCGCCAACAAGAGGCGATCTCGACTTGCCCACCTCACCGAGCAAGAACGTGTGCAGGCTACGAAAGTCCTCGAATTCAGCTCTATGACAGTCGACACGCGGGGCAACGTGCTCCCCAAAATGCCGCAAGCTACAGTAACAGCGGTCACCATGTACCTCCTCAACAACCAGCCTCCGGCTAAAGATCCGCGAGCTGCCATGCATCGATCTATGATCGCGGGCCTAGGGCTAATCGAGGCCGCCCTCGACAAAGAACCAACACCGGAGCCGAAGAAAAGTAAGGCTCTGGAAAAGTACTACTGAAATGGATCGTATGGGCACTTAGAGGGGGGGTGAATAGGTGCTACACCAATTTTTAATTCTTTTTCAGTTTTAGGCTTAGCACAAAGGGTAAATTCTCTAGATAGACTATTGGGTGGAATTTCCCTATATGCAAACCTATCTACTAGCGAGTAAAGAGCGAGTGGAAGAGGAACGAGTAAACCGAAGTGAAGCACGCGGAGACACGAGATTTGTTTGACCGCAGTTCCTTCCTTATTAAGGGAAGTACGTCTACGTTGGAGGGGTGGGCGGTACTAAGACCACCACGCCACAAAAGGCCTCACCCTGTTCTCCGATGGATCTCGCCACAACAGGCCTGATCCACCTTCCACTATAGGTACCCTTCGAGGTGGGCACCGGCGCCTTTACACAACTAGCGGGGCAACAACTCCACAACAACTTGGAGGCTCCCGAAATGACAACAAGCTGCCACAAAAACAAACTTATCAATTACAATAAACACGATCTAGGTATTGACAAGAATACTAGATCAACGATTTCTCCAATTGAATGGAGAGGAGTTGAAGCGCTTGATTCTTGATGATGATGAACTTCTCCCCCTTCAATTCCACCAAAGATCAAGACCTTCGGGTGGTTGAAGTGGGAGATCGAGATTTAGAGCTCTTGCACAAGGTCTGGTCAAATTCGAATGAATCAAGGGTTCCGAACGTTGGGGAAGAAGGGGTATTTATACCCCCCTTCAGAAACCAGCCGTTGCAACCTTTGGGGGCCGGATTATCCGGCCCAAGTGAGGGCCGGATTATCCGGTCTGGGGAAACTCTGCCCCAGACTCGGAATATCCGGCAGATAATCCGACCGGATACCGAGCGACGTGCCTTGGCACCTTTTGCTCGAAAACTGGGGGCCGGATTATCCGGCCCATGAGACACCCGGATTATCCGGCCTGGGGAGGAAAAACCGCCCCAGTTCGGATTTTTCGGGAGAAAATCCGACGGGACCCCGAACGACGCGCCTTGGCTTCCTTGAGAGATGAGGTAGGCTGGATTATCCGGCCCTTGGCGGGGCGGATTATCCGGCCCCCCTCAAAACTTCCTGCACACTTAGCACACATGAAAAGTCTCCATAGTATTGTTATCTAACACGCAAAACATAGGAAAACATGAAATGTTCTTTCAATCTCCCCCTTTTTTGTGTTAGATGACAATACCAGGATTTGCAGGAGAAAGACACAAGACGGACAGAGATAACTTATGAAAGAGACTCCCCCTCAATGTGTGCATAATAGAGTTTTGCATTGGAATACAAATGCACACAAATAGGAGAATCTATTCCATAGACATGTGAGCAAAAACACATACCACCGAAGTAGAGAATAGGCATCCTTGACATAAATCACAATTATTACCGGATAACCAATATGAGTGCGCCTTCCATGATATACCTCCAGCAATAGGATATGAATAGATAGATCCATAAGCACAATCCATGATATGAAGTCCATAGGCATAGTATAATCCAGACAACCACAAAGAGTCTCACACAACCAAATCACGAATTTAAAGTTCAACGCTAAATGGGCATAAGCAGGAAATAACGAATAGAAAAAAATGCAAGTGCTTATGTCCGACCCATGCAAATCGACGGACAACCTAATAGAACTACTTCTCCCTCTTTGGCATCGAGACACCAAAAAGGGGGAAGAGCGATGCTAGCGCCCCATGGGATCACTCATCGTAGTCCTTGTCCTCGTCCTCTTCTTCATGCTCTTCCCCATCAAGAATAGATGGCTTAGGGGTAGGGAAGGCTTAGGATTAAGAGAGCCAAACTGACATGGTACTAGACACTCAAAATTGCAAAATCCAAATCAAATAAAAGCCAAGATTGAGTGTGATTCCCATAAGAACATGAGAGAGAAAATAACAACCAAAAAGATCCAATTCTCCTCAAGGGAGAGGGCGGTGGCCGAAGCCACCTTGTTGGAGTGTATGGTGTGACACCGCGAAGATATATCTTGGGTTCACGACCAATACTCATCAGTAAGCTCACATATCACAGAATGATATTAAGAGAAATGATTTATCTTGCTTTTGGCATTATGGGGGGAGGGTTAGCCCAATGAGTTAGGACCACACTCCCCCTATATCCATGCCCACACCTAGACCAAACAAGGATTGAGGTGTACGAGTGAGTGCATGGGTAATCAAGGCAAGCTCCCGGAATCAATGATATTTAGCTCATTCCTCAAGTAGCAGAATCTTGCTTCATCAAGTGGCTTTGTAAAAATGTCGCCGCGAGCAACATGGTCTCGTGCTCACAAAGGATAGATCAATATCGCCGTGAGCAACATGGTCTCGAATAAAATGATTCTGAATCTCAATATGCTTCGTCCTTGTGTGTTGAACTGGATTGTACGCAATTTTATTAGCACTTTCATTATCACATAAAAGAGGCACTTTGTCACAATTGACACCATATTCCTTTAAAGTTTGCCTCATCCACAATAATTGAGTACAAGCACGGGCAGCAGCAACATATTCAGCTTTGGCGGTGGATAGAGATATACAATTCTGCTTTTTGGAGGACCAACGTACAAGAGATCTTGCCAAGAATTGACAAGCTCCAGAAGTGGATTTCCGATCATCCTTATCACCAGCCCAATCTGAGTCAGTATAACCACATAAAGAGAAATTTGAGCCCTTGGGATACCAGAGACCAAAGTTGGGGGAATGAACCAAATATCGAAAGATCCTCTTGACCGCCACTAAGTGGCTTTCTTTAGGAGCTGCTTGATACCTTGCACACACTCCCACACTCAACACAATATCGGGTCTAGATGCGTAGAGGTAAAGAAGAGAGCCGATCATGGACCGGTATACCTTTTGGTCCACATCTTTACCATGAGGGTTAAGTTCAAGATGACACTTTGTTTGCATTGGAGTGGCGACACCATTTAGATCCGTCATCTTGAATCTCTTGAGCATGTCTTGGATGTACTTTGCTTGATTAATAAAGGTTCCTTCTCTAAGTTGTTTGATCTCGAATCCAAGAAAGAACCGTAATTCCCCCATCATAGACATCTCAAACCTGTCAGTCATAAGCTTTGAAAATTCATCGTTAAAAGCTTTGTTAGTAGAACCAAAGATGATATCGTCTACGTATAGTTGGCATATGAAGAGCTCCCCCTTAACCTTCTTAGTTTCCACCATGGAGATATGAGCTTGATGCTCACCAAAACTGGCCAATTCTCTTCTTGTAGAAACCCTTCGTCGAAGATCACCAACAACCTTGTCGAGAGTGTGACCCCTCAACTCAAGGTTACGATCAGCCCGAGCCTTGCGACGAAGTTCAGTAAGTTTGTTGTATCTTGGAGGAGGAGATTCATCACTTGAGTCTTCATTGGAAGCATATTCTTCGCCTTGATCAGTAACTGGAACATCAGTAGCAGGTGGTGGAGATGCATGCCCTTGAGGTGAATCCGTAGCCGTAGCAGGAGGCTGCAGAACTGGAGAGTCAGGGCCGGATAATCCGGCCGATGGAGAGGCCAGAAAATCCGGCCTGGGAGTACTTGCAGTAGCTTCATCAGGAAGCCTGGGACTTGCTTGAACTGGCGAGGAGCCGAATAATCCGGGGCTAGCCGGAAAATCCGGCCTGGAGCTTGCGTTGAAATCTTCTCCAGCAGGAGCAACTTGGTCAGCTGTAGCGGGGTGGCCGGGTAATCCGGTGTCAACCGGAAAATCTGGCCTGGAGCTTTCTGGAACATCTTGACCTTCAGTAGTTGATGGAGATGGTGTAGAAGTTACCCCCGTGGTTGGAGCATGTTGAGTATGTGTCGATGAGGGCTCTATATGAGTAGAGCATTGTCCTTCCCGATCCGCCACAAGGGGTTCCTCAATGGGGCGGAAGAATCCCACGCCCATTCTTCTTATGGCATCTTGCGGTATTTCAACATCTGCATCACAAACACCAACTTGCTCCGCACGGGAACCGTCATTTTCCTCGAACACCACACTACAAGATTCTACAACAGTTCCGAAGAGCTTATTGTAGACTCTATAAGTGTGGGATTCGGCACCATAACCAACAAAAATACCTTCTAAAGCCTTAGATTCAAACTTAGATAAACGAACTCCTTTAATAAGAAAGAAACACTTACACCCGAATACGTGAAAGTATGAGATGTTTGGCTTGTTACCGGTAAGTATTTCATACGGAGTCTTGTCTAAGATCTTGCGGAGGTATAAACGGTTGGATGAATGACAAGCCGTAGAGATTGCTTCAGCCTAGAAGTTATATGGAGATTTAAATTTGGCTAACATTGATCTTGCGATGTCCATTAGAGTTCGATTCTTCCTCTCGGCTACACCATTTTGTTGAGGGGTGTACGCAGTGGAATATTGATGTCTTATCCCCTTCACTTAGGAACTCATTTAAGGTGTAGTTCTTGAACTCCGAGCCGCTATCACTCCTTATAGCCAGAATGGGGACGTTGTGTTGACGTTGAACCTCGTTGGCGAAGTCGATGACAGTTTTTTGAGTTTCACTCTTCAACTTGAAGAAATAAAGCCAAGTGTATCTTGAGTAATCATCAACAATCACTAGACAATACTTCTTCCCACTGAGGCTTGCATGAGATGGAGGTCCGAAGAGGTCCACATGAAGGAGCTCTAAAATCCTTTTTGAAGAGATAATGGTTTTCCTTCGATGAGGTGAATCATGCATTTTCCCTTCAACACACGCCCTACAAACACGATCTTTGGCAAAAGAGACATTTTCTTTTAGTCCAAGAATGTGGCCACCCTTGTGGAGACTTTGCAAAGTTCTCATATTAACGTGGGCTAGTCGGCGATGCCATAGCCAACCCGCGTCAGCCTTTCCGAAAAGACACATCGGGCCTGTAGTGGTTTTCCCGGAAAAGTCCACCACGTACAGGTCGTTTTCGACATATCCCACGAAAGCGACTTTTAGAGACTTGCTCCACAAGAGTACCACTAAATCAGCATCAATGTAAACTACAAAGCCCATCTTACCAAGGGCACGAACTGAAAGTAAGTTATACCTGAGGGTCTCAACAAGCATGACGTCCACGAGAGAGATATCGTGAGCCACCACAACTTTGCCGAGACCCAATACCTTAGATTTTGACTTGTCACCATAGGAGACGGTAATGTGATCAAGGTTTAGCCGCATCTCCGTGATGATCTCCTTGCTTCCGGTCATATGACTCGTACAACCGCTATCGAGTACCCATTTAGAACCACCGGAAGCATAGCCCTGCAAGAAAATTACTTCTTGGTTTTAGGTACCCATTTTTCAATGGGTCCTCTCATGTTTGTAACAAGGGTCTTGGAAACCCAAATAGACCAAGGAATGTAACAATCATAAGGCCCTACATAACTAGCATAAACATCACCATAACAATCACAATATAGTTCAAAGTTAGGATTGTTGATCCCTGCAAAACCATCATGATTAGTCTTGTTATTGGTAATGTTGCTAGTCTTCGATTGAGCAGTCTTGTTCTTCTTGTTGTTTTTTTCTTGCTCTTTGTCTTGGGTATGTAACCAAGACCTTCTTTACTATTGTTTTTCTTTTGCCTGCTCAGTATCTCATCAATAACCCCTTTACCTTTGTGTTGAGAACTTCTTGCAAGATCTTCTTTTCCAAAGGATGAAGAGGAGGTACTTGGCACATCATACCGTTTCAATTGAGTTTGGAGCTGGTCATGAGACTCATTTAGAGTAGAATGATCACTCTTCAATGCCTTGTGAGCACTTTCAAGATTATCAAACTTCTCCAAAAGTCTAGCATGAACAGCCCCAAAATCAATCTTTTCTTTCTTTAGTTTCTTTACCTTGGCAAGAGCATGGTCACGTTCTTTAATGAGCTGAGCTACAACTTCTTCTTGTGACCCCTCAAGGGATTCGAGTCTTTCTTCCAAAGAAACTCGAGCTTCCTCTTCCTCTTCCAAGGCATTCTTCAAAGAAGCTATCTCCAAGGCATCTTCTCTTTCAATTCTGCCCTTTTCTTCAAGGAGATCTTCAGCTTGAGCAAGTTGACTCATAAGAGCATCAAAATGGAGTTTGTGCTCACCTTGTAGGTTAGTGTAAAAAGTATCCAAGGCAATCACTTCTTCTTTCATTACAAGACTGTCATGATCATCCATATCCAAAATTATGTTAGTCTTAGGAAATGAAGAGCTAGAAGTTGATACCTCGGATCCTCTTGCCATTAGGCAAGTGGCGTTGTTGTTGATGGCGTTCTCGTTCGGCGAGTCGAAGAGAGAGGAGGGAGTCGATGTGGTGGCTATAGCAGCCACTTCACGGGAACTATCATCATCCTCTTCATCTTCACTTGCGGAGGAGTATTCCTCTTGAGCTACAAGGATAATCTTGGGTTGCTTCTTGAAAGGGCCATTCTTCTTAATAAACGGCTTCTTCTTAGGAGCTTTAGATTTCTCTTTAAGAATGAGCCTGCCACCATTGTCTTCTCTATTTTGATAAGGACACTCGGCAACAAAGTGCATTCTATCTCCACAGTTGAAGCAAGTTCTCAATCTTGGGCCACTTTCTCTTTTTCCATTTGACCCGTTCTTGCGCTCAAGGTCAGACTTGGCTTTGGCAGGGTCCTTCCAAAAGTTCCTTGCATAGAATGCCATGTACTCACCATGAGCACGTTTGACCTCATCGGGGCAGTCCATGGATACCCCTTCAAAAGCTTCTTCATCTTCCTCTTGCTCAACAACATTGGCTTTGAGAGCCACATTGACACCCTTTTGCATTCCAATGGCCCGAGCACGGGCATCTTCATCATTCTTTGCCGCCACTTTGAATGACGCCATTTCTTGCATGACTTCATTGGATGTCATTTGATGATAGTTGTGTCTACCTTGTAGGCTCTTCAAATCCGTTGGCTCGAAAGGCATTAAGGCACTCGCATACTTTCTTTTTATCCATGCATCATCAATGTGAGTGGCCCCATGCTTCCGAAATGTTGTTGCGATGCCCTTGAGTCTTCTATACATGTCCTCATGGTTTTCACCATCCAACATGTAGAATCCCTCGGCTTCATTACTAAGAGCATCATACCTGTTTCTTCTCATGCTTTCATTTCCAACGAAAAGGTCCGTAAGAGCATCCCACGCCTCTTTAGCTGTGTTGAGATGTTTAATGTGTGGCATGTCCTTGGGACCCACACCTAGCTGTATCATGTGGAGAGCGGTGGCATTCAACTGGCTATCCACAACTTCCCTTCTCGTTAGATTGGTTTGATCTCCAATATGAAGACCTTCTTCAATAATCCTCCACAATTCAATAGAGGAGCTACACACATGAGATTTCATTAGGAAATGCCATTGATTAAAAGAGGATGCAGTGAGCTTGGGTGGATCACCCCTATTGTTTATATGAGGATGAGGGATAGGTGGGTCGGGGGAATATACGTGGCGAACCTCATTATATTCCTCCTTACCACTTCCCTTTTTGGAGGTGGAGCCATTTAGTTTTTCACCTTCCACATCATCATCCTTGGATCGGGTGTTACCCTTTTCCTTAGATGATGGTGTGGGAGCCTCAGAGGAGGATGGAGATGGGGCTATGGATGATGTGAGGCGAGCAATCATTTGATTCATCTCCTCCATCTTGGCCTCAAAGGATTTCAACAAAGTTGTTTCCAACGACTTGAGATCATCCATTGTGACCTTATCCACAGCCTCATTTCCATCATCCTTGGTACCCATACTACTCTTAGGAAGTTAAGCCCGAATTAAGAGCCGGGGCTCTGATACCAATTGAAATGGATCGTATGGGCACCTAGAGGGGAGGGGGGGGGGGGGTGAATAGGTGCTACACCAATTTTTAATTCTTTTTCAGTTTTAGGCTTAGCACAAAGGGTAAATTCTCTAGATAGACTATTGGGTGGAATTTCCCTATATGCAAACCTATCTACTAGCGAGTAAAGAGCGAGTGGAAGAGGAACGAGTAAACCGAAGTGAAGCACGCGGAGACACGAGATTTGTTTGACCGCAGTTCCTTCCTTGTTAAGGGAAGTATGTCTACGTTGGAGGGGTGGGCGGTACTAAGACCACCACGCCACAAAAGGCCTCACCCTGTTCTCCGATGGATCTCGCCACAACAGGCCTGATCCACCTTCCACTATAGGTACCCTTCGAGGTGGGCACCGGCGCCTTTACACAACTAGCGGGGCAACAACTCCACAACAACTTGGAGGCTCCCGAAATGACAACAAGCTGCCACAAAAACAAACTTATCAAATACAATAAACACGATCTAGGTATTGACAAGAATACTAGATCAAGGATTTCTCCAATTGAATGGAGAGGAGTTGAAGCGCTTGATTCTTGATGATGATGAACTTCTCCTCCTTCAATTCCACCAAAGATCAAGACCTTCGGGTGGTTGAAGTGGGAGATCGAGATTTAGAGCTCTTGCACAAGGTCTGGTCAAATTCGAATGAATCAAGGGTTCTGAACGTTGGGGAAGAAGAGGTATTTATACGCCCCTTCAGAAACCAGCCGCTGCATCCTTTGGGGGCCGGATTATCCGGCCTAAGTGAGGGCCAGATTATCCGGTCTGGGAAAACTCCGCCCTAGACTCGGAATATCTGGCAGATAATCCGACCGGATACCGAGCGATGCGCCTTGGCACCTTTTGTTCGAAAACTGGGGGCCAGATTATCCGGCCCATGAGACACCCGGATTATCCGGCCCGGGGAGGAAAAACCGCCCCAGTTCAGATTTTCCGGGAGAAAATGCGACTGGACCCCGAACGACACGCCTTGGCTTCCTTGAGAGATGAGGTAGGCCGGATTATCCGGCCCTTGGTGGGGTGGATTATCCGGCCCCCCTCAAAACTTCCTGCACACTTAGCACACATGAAAAGTCTCCATAGTATTGTTATCTAACACGCAAAACATAGGAAAACATGAAATGTTCTTTCAACTACTCGTACTCCTGCAGTGACGATAGTCACGATCTGTCACGATGACGTCGCTCACGGAGGCATGATCGTGACTACGATGCGCGCGATGACCTCATGCAGCGCAAAGTCGACAATATGCGGGCAAGACGCGCTCGTTCAACCGACTCAGAAGAAGACGATACTGAGCTCTGCGGCGCCAGATGCTTCAGCAGGGGCATTAGGAAGAAGTGAATGTCTAAGGGGTTCAAACTCCCATCAGAGAACCCAAAATTTGACGGTCTACAGGACCCGAAAATCTGGTTGGAGGACCACATCTCTCCTCCGTCAGACTACATGGAGGGAGTTGAAGCACGACCATGCAAAGCCTGCAGCTACAACTGCAAGGAGCTGCTCGCGCATGGCTCAACAACCTCCCGCGTGGATCCATTCGCATCTAGGAAGAGCTAGTCTACAGCTTCGTGCGCAATTTCAAGGGCACTTACAACGCATCAATCGAAGAGTTGAGAAGCTGCCAGCAAAGATCGGGAAAATCGCTATGCTCATACATTCAGAGGTGGTCCATCATTAAGAAGTCCACAGAAAACATCTCGAAGGACCGTGCAATCGACGTGTTCAACGGCGGTGTTCGCCGTATAGAGCTTAGGGAGGAGCTGGGCCGCTCGAAGCCCAAAACGATCGACCACCTGATGGAAATCGCGAATCGGTGGGCTGACGGAGAAGACTCGGTGAAAAACCGCACCTACTCCGATGAAGACGACCTTAGGCGCAGACACGACCGCCGAGGCAAATGTCGGATGCGCGTCTATGATGACCGCGACGAGGTCAATATGGTCGCAGCCGGCTACGCCGACAAATGCGACAACAAGCGCAACAACGGATACCGTAGTGGTGGATACCGCGATAACGGAAAAACCACGCAGGTGTGGCAACGCCGCACTCGCGAAGAGGCACCCGCAACCTCTATCGAGGACAAACTGTTCGGGCCATGCAACGTGCACTTCTACATCGACAAGCACGATGGCAAGAAGAAATCCAGCCACCTTCTCAAAGACTGCCATGAGTTCCTCAAACTCCATGAGGGCCTGGCCCGGATGAATCGCGACGCAGTCAACAGGGGCTACGGAGCCGCCCCAGGCGTTGTGGCACATGGAGCTCCTCCACCACCGCCCGGACCATCACCACCCGCGGCCGCGTCGGTCCAGCATCATGGATGCGAACCATACCCACGAGCCGTGGGCAACATGGGGATGATCCAAAAAGGGCGTCCCTCAAATCGAGTGCAGACGGACATCACTCGCCAAGTCAATTTGGCGATAAACTCTCCACCTTCCACCACTGAGTACCTCAGTGGAAGCGACTCCTGCATCACCTTCGACAGGCGTGACCACCCGCGCCAAGTTCCTCGTCCAAGCCACTGTCCCCTCGTACTCGAGGCACAAATTGGGGGCTTCGACATGAGTCGCGTCTTCATGGACGACGACAACGGCATTAACCTCATGTTCGCGAGTACCTTGCGAGCGATGAGGATCCCTCTGACGTTGTCTGGAAGTTTCAGACATGACGTTCCACGGCATCATCCCAGGGAAAGGCATATATCCCTGGGCAAAATCAACCTCGACGTCATCTTTGTCAAGCTGCAAATTTTTTGGCGAGAGCGCATCGACTTTGAAGTCGTTGATTGGCCCTCACAATACCACTACATCCTTGGACTTGTCGCATTCGCAAGGTTCATGGCAGTGCCGCACTATGCCTACCTATAGATGAAAATGCCAGGTCCAAACAGCGTAATCACAATCAACGGCAACTTCGAGAGGTCCGACAGTTGTGACAAGGAATTCAACAGAATCTCCCAGTCCTTCGGCATGCAGGAGGAACTCGCAAGATTAAAGGAGTCAACAGACAACAGTCTGCCTCCCTGAGCAGGCCAAGTTCACCCGACCTGTCCTTCGACTCGTCGGTGCACACGAAGAAAGTCCAGGTCCATCCAACGGACCCGACAAAGATGGCCCTCATCGCCAACAACTTGAGTTCTGCATAGGAACTCGCGCTCATCGAATTCCTCTGTGAGCACTGGGAGATCTTCGCCTGGTGTCCAGCGGACATGCCAGGAGTTCCTAGGGAATTCGCCGAGCACTTACTCAATGTGAATCCAGACGCAAGGCCAGTCAAGCAGACAATTCGGCGACTGTCTGAACCAAGAGCAAACTCAGTTGGGATGGAGATCAACAGACTCCTCGACGCAAAATTCATACGCGAGATCAAGGAAAGCACTTGGCTCGCTAACATAGTGCTTGTGCCCAAAAAAGACACGGATATCCTGTGGATGTGCGTGGACTTCACCTCCTTGAATAAGCACTGCTCAAAGGATCACTTCCCGTTGCCACGAATTGACCAAATCAGCTATTCCACCGCTAGATGTAGGGCTGGAATTCGAGCCGAGCCAAATCATCTCGGCTCGACTCACTAAAGCTCGTTCAACGAATGACCTAGCTTGGCTCAGCTCATTTACAAAACGAGTTCATATTTGAAACTCGGCTCGACTCGTTAAACCCACGAGTAGATCATTTATCACGTTATGAGTTACGAACAAGAGCACATATAAGAAAAACAAGTAATTATCCTACTAATTAAGAACTAGAATAAGGATAGTACTTTCATAATAACACAAAAGCAAGATCGAATGGAAAATATAGTAGTTCTACACCATTACATATACAAGAAACATTCGTAGTATGGCACTCATCAGTGGAAAATTTGAAATTCTATATTTGAATGAGTTTAACAAGATAAACGATTAGCTCATTTAGCTTGGGTGAACAAACGAGTTCAAATCTAAAACTCGGCTCGACTTGTTAGACACCGCATTTAAGCCGAGTCGAGCCGAGTCACGAGTTACTCATTTAGCTCGCGAGTTTCGAGTTATAATTCCAGGCCTAGCTGGATGTGAGCATCTCTGCTTCCTCGACGCCTACTCAGGCTACAATCAGATTCGAATGAAGGAGGAGGATCAGGAGAAAACGACGTTTACGACGCCCTTTGGTGTGTTTTGCTACAACACGATGCCCTTCGGGCTAAAAAACACAGGAGCCACCTATCAGCGGTGCATGCAAGCTTGCCTCAAGAATCAACTTAGTCACAATATCCAAGTCTACGTTGACGACATCGTCATCAAAACCAAAGAGGAAGCCTCGCTAATCTACGATCTACACGAGACCTTCGCCAACCTCAACCGCTACCGAATCAAGCTCAATCCGGACAAATGCGCCTTCAGCGTGCCATCTGTGCAGTTACTCGGATATCTCATCTCCGCAAGAGGTATCAAAGCAAATCCGAAGAAAATAAAGGCCATACTGGCCATGGAGAAGCCGAAGAATGTAAGAGGCATCTAGCAGCTGGCTGGGAGAATCGCGACGCTCATTCGATTCATCAGTCACGTGGGCGAAAAGGCATTGCCCTTCTACCAACTTCTCCGCAAAACTAACAAATTCGAGTGGACAGACGAGGCACAAGAAGCATTTGAGGACCTCAAATGTTTACTATCCACCTCCCCAGTACTGGTGACTCCACACGAAAAAGAGCCGTTGTTGCTCTACATCTCTGCAACCAACCAGGTGGTTAGCACGGTGCTTGTGGTGGAACGAGCCAAAGAAAATAAGGTCCACGGGGTCTAGCACCCAGTCTACTACCTCAGTGGGGTGCTCACGCTAACAAAACAGCGGTACCCACACTACTAGAAGCTGCGTATGTTGTCTTCATGACAGCCAGGCGACTGTGCCACTACTTCCAGGAGCACTCAATCATGGTGGTCAACGACGCCCCGCTTGGGCATATACTCAATAACCCTGATGCCAGTGGGCGAGTCGCGCTTTGGGGAACCGAACTATCTCCACGAGATATCACATACGAAAAGCGCGACGCGATCAAGTCGCAAGTCCTCCCTGATTTCCTCGTGCACTAGATGGAGAACCAGCTCCCCGACAAGCCAGATATGTCCTACCTATGGACAATGCACTTCGATGGATCCAAACGAAAGGATGGAGCTGGCGTAGGTGTCATACTGACATCACGCCAGGGAGACAAGCTAAAATACATTCTACGAATGCAGTTCACTACCTCCAACAATGAAGCTGAGTACGAGGCTCTAATCCATGGGATGCGGATGGTGAAAGCCTGTGGCGCCAAGAGGCTCATCATCTACGGCGACTCCAAACTGGTGGTCAACCAAACGATGCACGAGTGTGACGCACTGAGTGACAACGTGATCGCCTATCGCGACCTCTACGAGACACTCGAAGGGGACTTCAACGGCTGTGAGCTGCGACATGTGGGCAAAAGAAATGAAGAGGCGGATCTACTCTCCAATATTGGCTCCACCTACGCACCCATACCACCTAGGGTATTTCTCGAGCGCATCTGCGAATGCTCCATCAAGCCAAAGGCTCCAGAAAAGAAAAGCACGTCAACGGACTCGGGGGCTACGCCACCCAACGAGCCAACAACACTCGACGACCTGGAGCTTGATATAGGACTCAAAGGACCAATGGGCATCATGATGATCGAGCCATCTTGGACACAACCCTACATCACATATCTACTCAGCAAGAGGCTGCAAGATGATCCGACTAACGCGCGACACATCGCGCGCCGATCGATGGCGTTCGCCCTCATCAACGACGAGCTGTACAAGCGCATCATCACATGAGTACTCCAACGGTGCGTCTCCAACGAGGACGGCAGGGCCATCCTCCTCGACATCCACGAAGGCACCTGTGGGCACCATGTTGGCAGTCGCGCCCTTGTTGCCAAAGCTCAGCGAGATGGATTCTACTGGCCCACGGCCATGCATGACGCCAAGGACATTGTCAAGTGCTACAACGCTTGCCAGCGATTCGTGGACAAACCTGACGCACCTGGCGCGGAACTCCGGCCAATACCATTGGCTTGGCCCTTCGCACAATGGGGACTCGACATGGTCGGCAAGCTCCTGAAATCCTCGCTAGGAGGTTACATTTACCTCTTGGTCACAGTCGACAAGTTCACCAAGTGGATCGAGGCCATGCCGGTGACAAATCAATCAGGAGCCAGCGCTGTCAAGTTCTTCAAGTCTATTGTCTACCTCTTTGGAGTGCCACACAACATCATCATGGACAATGGGACGAACTTCACCTCTAAAGAGTTCCAGGAATTCTGTGAAAACCTAGGAATCAACATAAGCTACGCCTCGGTGGCTCACCCACAGACCAACGTTCAAGTCGAAAAGGCCAATAGCCTCGTCTGCGGCGGAATCAAGAAGCGCCTCCTCCATCCACTCGAACAAGCCGTCAGATGCTGGCCAGACGAGCTGCAATCCATACTCTGGAGCTTACGCACAACTCCAAATAGTGCCACGAGATACACCCCGTTCTTCATGGTGCACAGTGCTGAAGCGGTGCTACCCGCAGAAGTACTCTACAAAGCCCCGTGGGTGGTCGCTTACAGCGAGCAAGAGTCAACTCTTGTACTCGAAGACTCCATCGACCTTCTTGACGAGGCACGGGAAATTGCAGCGGAGAGATCAACGATCTACCAGCAAAGCCTCTGCATCTACCACAATAGAAGGCTATGCCCCAGATCCTTCGTCGAAGGAGACCTGGTCCCGTAGCTGAAGCAGCAAGGACATCTCAAGATCGAGTCCCCTTGGGAGGGACCTTATGTGATTACAGAAGTAATCCCAGGTGGCGCCTATGGCCTTAAAGATCTCGAGACAAGAGTCGCATACTCCAATCCCTGGAATGTCGTGCAGCTGCGTCGCTTCTACCCCTAGTCGTTTTTTACATTTACAAATAAGGTTACTCAGCCAGGATACTTAGCCACACATTGTACCTCGTACTATTCTGCGAATAAATAAAGCTAAGTGCCCCAAAACTCTGTGTTTCCTTATTTTCCTACAAATTTATCACTCTGGGGCTGCGCCACCCTTTACACTTTCGTTCTACGAACAAATCGCATTTTCCTGAGTAGCTGACACAACATTAATCGAACCCTTGATAAACACCAACCCAGTTGCAACGCACCTAACAGGTTGGCAAGGTGCTGAGATAACACAAGTCAGGCTAACAAAAAGGAACTATAGAGTACAAATACACTCGCAAAATATAAAAGCTAGCAAGCTCTTCTCATATCAATTGGTATTAATTACACCCAACATATTCATATGAACTTTACAACACTTGTACAATTATGTGCTGGATACAAGTCACACTACTGCTGCAATAGAAGAATGTTAGTTTGTTCCTCAAAGAAATCGACAATTTCTTTTGTTGGGCGATCAACCGCTTGGTAGTGCGGAACCATGTCCCAGGTCATACCTTCTGGCGGAGGCGGCGGCCCAGTGGAAACAACCGCAACATCTACATCCGGCCTATGTAGTCGCACTAGCGACAACGCAGCCTTCACACCAGCTACTAGCTGCTTCCGCACGCACTCACGAACTGCACTCAAATCTTGGAACTTCGCCAGAAGAGCCAACAGGCTTGAAGGGACGACATCCAATGGAAACATCATTTGGTAAATATGCCTAAGGAACGACTGCGCCTTCTTCAAAAAATGAAGCACTCGAGAAGCACGATCCTGCAGGGTCACAACCGCGATCGCACGATCGTGGTCCACCCAAAAGTACCCACTCACCTACAGTTGCTCCTGAGTCAGGTCATTCTTTCGAATGGCAACCCGGTCCTTCTCATCCTGTGGATGACAAGCACTGACAACTATACCAAGAAAAACGTCAAATTGTGAAGGCAAGGCATTGCTGCGACCAACTAAAAGAAAAGATGAGAAGGCAGAAGGCTAACATTTGAACTGATCATTCAACTGCGCTACTTCCTCCAAAAGATATTTCTCATGGGCGGTGGCCTTCTCTTCCTTTGACTTCCACACATCCACGCCGCCGCGGATGATGGGCAACTCACACTCCAACTGCTTAATGCGATCGCACGATCGCGACAGCAACGACAGTTCATCCACCTTTGAATGTGGTTGCGCCATGTTTTCATCGGTGGGAGGAGAGTCACGAGGATCACTCGAAGGACCACTCGATGTACCCTATCACAATCAAGGAAGAAGCAAAATAAGGGACCAGGAATACATTGCTAAAGGCATGAGCGCATTCAAGCAGATCAAAGTCTCGAAGGGGATGCTCCCACAAAAGCATAGTTCCAACAAAAAGATAACTACAAATATTACAAATTGGCAAACTAAGGAGCAATTTGCTTCTTCGACTTGGACTTTGACTTCGAAGGCCTCATCGAATCCGTGGCTACCTCTGATGCCACAGACTTCCCGGTGGTAGCCCCTGATGTCGCAGTCTTCACTGCCTTCTTCGCTTGTTTCAGCTCAGCAGAATATTTCGCGACTGTGTTGATGAGAAGCGGCCCATACTTACCACAACTAGTAGCGAAGGGAGCAAAAACTACCTGTTGGCCATCTGCGCTGACGGACATCGTCTTGGAGACCGCGGAAGGATCCAACTCCACGCCATGGGCCTACACCATCGTGAGTGCCATGGTAGCACCAATAGACCACTAGGAGTTCTTGAAGTCTATGGGAATACCCCCAGCAAGGGATTCCACCAGGTCCTCAAGGTTGTCAATCAACTCGGCCTTGGGAGTTAGATCTTCAAGGATGCGACCAAGCACACCCTTGGCCTTCGACAATGTCCCCTGAAGGGAAGCGCTGCGGTCCTCGACTGCGGCCACGGCACCAGCCAGCGCATCATTGCAGCGAAGGGACTGGGCGTCAAAGCTCATGCCACCAACATCTGTATACATAAGGTATTAGCACAAACAATGCGGCATCAAAACAAAGAGCAACGCAAATTCAGCTGAAAAAAAACTTGAGAGAGACTTGGCAATCGAGAAAAGTTGTTCTTCGAACAACTTCTCCCTTTCAGAAGTGGAGACGCAGAGATCCTCCTCTCGCTTTGGCGACTCCTCCAGAGCCGCGATTGCTTTGTCGCGATTCTTCATCGCTGTAGCAAGCGTCCTCTCGAGTGCAGCAACACGACGAAGTAGTTCATTGTGCTCAACTACAACGCATAGGGTGTATCATCAATCGAATTCATAAAATTCAAAAATACAAAGACGAAGTCAAAACTCACCTTCAACAACGCGATGGTGATTGTCTAGTAGAGCGTGCTGCCGAGCCATGACAAGGACTTGCTCCGCCAGGCAAGCCGCTTCCTTCACGATGAGCTGCCGCAGAAGAAAACAAAGGATCAGCAAACAACACCAAGTATAAATTCGACTGCCAAAACAACAAAAGGATGCTTACGTGATCCTCCAGAGACTCCGAAGTTGACTGCCGTGCAGTCATCCGGGCAACCATCTGGAATTCCCTAGCATGCGGGGAACTCGACGAATTGTGCCCAGAGTGGGCCGCCAATGGAGGAGAAGAGGACCGTTCGGCCACTTGCTTGGCCTTGGAGTCTGCGACTCCGGACTCCTTCACAAATTGGACGTCGTCAGAAGACGACGACGCTGCTCGGCTACAAAACACATCAAACAAAAATTCAGGGAAAAAGCAACTCCAAAAAGAAACCAAAACGAGGTCGTAAATATAGAACTTACCAGCTAAATTTATCAAGGTCGAAGGATTGCTCCTCCGACTCCGACGACTCCTTCGGCAGTCGTAGCTTCCTTCCGGGTAGGAGGAGCCATGGAGCGCATAGGAATGGTGGGGATTGGCTCCTCTGCAACAATAGAAGGGCCTTATGGTGTCGTGAGCGAAGAGGCATCCGAGTCCTCGCTGCAAGAATGCTTGCGAGTGTCCTGGTCGCTGAACTCGGGGACTCCCTCCTCCTCTTCAATTGGGACTGTCAACTCCGACTCGTCGTCTTCATCCACTTCGCGAGGGATAACCCCTTCAGGATGAGGGGGGAAATTGGGAGATACCTTCCAGTCCTACATTCAGAAGATACAACATTATATATCAAAGCATCATAAAAGACAATCGAAAACGAAACTACTTCATGGTACAGTTCTACCTCAGGAGGAGGGTTAGAGGGGTCGAAAGGAGGCACGACTGGTTCACCTTGGAGAACCTCCTTGGTGGTGTATTTGGTCACCAGTCGCACCCTCTTATCAACCTCACCCGTAGAAATGCCTTCGGCAGACACGCGAGTGTCATCATCAGCACCGGTCGAGTGGATCATATGTTGCACTCTGACCTGTAGAGGCTGGACGCGGCGGCGCAACCAGGTGCGAATGAGGGAGGCGCCACTTTCTTCCTTGCCTATGCGGTTTTCGAGGTCGCAGACGCGCTTATACAACACTCATGTTTCCTTGGACTCGCCTGGCGTAATGACATTCTTCCAGGAGGGCCTCCTCTTGCAAGTCACCGCGAGATCAAAGGGCGCAAGTCCGTAGTGTTCTCCGTCGGCCTTCTGGTCGTGGATGTAGAACCACTTGTCCCTCCACCCTTGGAGAGACGCGGTGAGCTTGATGGAAAAATAGGTAACAGAGGAGTTGACATGGATCCCGCAGCCTCCTACGTCGTAGACTACCGAACCGGACGCCAATTGGCGTTTCAGCTTAAAAAGCCTCTTGAAGAGGCCAAAGTGTGGCTCGATTCCGAGCCAGCACTCGCAAAGAGTAATGAAGCAGGAGATATGGAGAATGGAATTTGGGGACAGCTGGTGAAGCTAGAGCCCATAGAAACAGAGGAGACCGCGAAAGAAAGGATGAAGAGGGAGAGAAATACCTCAGATGATGAACGCAAGGAACATCACCCAGAAACCTGGAGGAGGACAAGGGATTACCTCCTCACCGGGCACTCGCGAATCGTCTTCCGCGAGAGGAAGAACTCCATCTCGATGATGAAGATGTAGTTTGGCAGGCTTGATGATGGATGCCCGCCAGGCGCCATTGGTGATGCGAGTACCCGCACCCTTCTTCTTCCCACCGCCGGAGGCGCTGGTGCCCACAGTGGTGGTGTCGCCCTTCTTCTTGGTGGCGACAATGGTGGCCGTGGATCTAGCAGCGGCGCCTCCCTTCTTCTTGCCCATCTTCCGATGGCGGTAAGAACGGAGGAAGTAACTGGGGAAGACACGGAGCTGGTCTAGTGCCGCGAAGAGGAAGTGCGCAAGGAAGTAGAGAAGCAACAGAAATTGCAATGGAGGCACGGACAAAGAAGACAGATGGGAAAATTACCGCAGCTGCGCTGCTACTTAACCTCCCCGCAGACACCATCCAACGGCCAGCAGAAACCCTACTACACGTGTGGCGCACATCGCCATTGACACGTGGTGAAGCTAAAGCACGAACCGTCCCCCACTATTCCCATTATGCATGGAAATCGAGGAGACGCAGTTAAAACAGAAGATTACGCACGCCCGATCAAATCAAAGTCAGAGTGGGACCCACCACTCATCACGTCCTGTCAAAGCTGCTCACGCGGGCAACCGAGGTCATCACATCATCAGCAATGACGTCATTGATTCAAGCAGCAGAAGATTTTGACTACTTTAGTCCTTGCTCAAGTCTTTGACTCAACCAAGCACTCGGGGGCTACTCCTAACAGGAGCGCTGGCCGCGCACTCGAAAGATTTTTATGCAGGTATACGAACATTCCAGATAAACCCTTCACTCGAATCATCGATTCGACTAGGAACTGCGGGTTACTCCCATAGGGAGCGCTGAAAGCATATTCGACTGAAACAAGCAACAAAAGACGACAGCAGTCGCAAATGTTTTTAGTCCCCACTCGAGTCTATGACTCAAATAGGCACTCAGGGGCTACTCCCATAGGGAGCGCTGGTCGCGCACCCTATGATTATTTTTATGGTACATCGTACTGTGTGTTGATAACATACAGACTCGAATGCTATGGCGACTCCGCCTCATATTTTCCCTACAAATAGATTACGTCTCCTGGGCCACCCGAATCATCTCCGTGATGACAAAAAAATTGGATGTCGCGCTTACAGCGTGAAGATAAGACCTGAATAAGGCCTGACAACGCATCTGATGCGCACTACCAGAAATATATCCGTACCTACAGGTGCGATGAACATTTCTTGACGGACGCGTTGAGTGCCCACACTTACATACTGGAATTCGACTCCTGTATGACCTCCGCGGCCTGAGTCTAATTACGCCAGCACTTTTTCGAATTCGAGTCCGGGGACTCCAGTTTGAGTAGATTGCGTTGTTTTGCCCTAAGGCAGTTAAGTGATACCGATACATTGGTTAAATCAGGCACATATATCAACAATCCCTATGACACAAACAGAACACTCGAAAATACTCAGTCATGCACTCGACAGACTTCATAAAGGCCCTAGTCAAATCTGTGATTCCACTGGACACTCGGGGGCTACTGACATGGGTATACCCTACAAGTACTCGAGTTTGGTATATACGGTCCAGATACGGCAGAAGCCCACGGCGTTGCCAAGGCCAAGTGGAGAATTCGAGTGGCCCATGGACTCTCGATTGCTTGCGAGACAAGAATAAGATTAAGATAGAAAGTTCAAAGGGAAAACCCTAATCTGTAACCGACTCGACCTGCTACTTGAGACCTAGTCTATCTATATAAAGGCTAGGAGGGGGCGGCGAGGAGGACAATCACCACCCTAGTTTCCACAACTCTCGCCAGATTGCATCTACGCGCCCCTGTAATCTTCGATTCCTTCGTTAATTCCAAGAGCAGACAAGCAGGAGTAGGGGCCTCTACGAGGCCTGAACCTGGGTAAAACTTGTGTCCCTGTGTGCTTGTTTGCTAGCCGATTGATGCCTACATCGCTCCCTCCTTATCCAAAACCCAATCCCATAACAATGGGCATTGACGAGTTAATCCCTCGTCACCGGCACTTTGCGCCTCCCGGACTAGATCTGTTCGGTCTCGAAGCAGTCGACACCTCTGTCGATTGCACCTGCCTCGTGGATCCTATCACCACTTGGTACCCTCAGTGAGCTCAATGCCTCTTCCTTGACCTATAGCTTGGATAGCAACTAAAATTGCACGTGTGCCCCATGTGTGGTTTTGGTAATTAATGACAATCTCTATGGACTAATGTTTGAATGGAGTTTCACTTGTAGGATTTGTCCATTGGCATTTCTTGGGCCATGTGTTGGATTCAAGGTTGAAAGATGAAGAAGAAGCAATGTCCAAGGGCTTGTGCCTATTAGAATCATGTAGAAGAAGAAGATCAAGAGTGTCTTGAAGAAGAAGATGGAGTTCCTCATGGCTATCTTCAAGACATCATCAAGAAATGTAGTGCAAGCTCAAGATGAGCCATTCTAGAATATCACATACCTGAAGCTTGTATCATCGGTGATCATGGAGTGATGAAGACAAGTTCAAAGAAGAGGTGGGAGGAATTCACAAGTCTTCATCAAGCGTGCACGAGCAAATGCAATCAAGAAAGGTGTTCCATCTTGAATAAGACAAGATCGTGTACATCATGCTCAAGTGAATGCTCAAGGAAAATGTATGATATTGATAGGTTTTCTATTTTACCGGTCTCTTGTAGTTGTTGGGAGACCATGTTTAGGATAGATAGCCGTACTATCAAGAGGGGATCTCGAGTGAGTAGCTCGCTCGATCTCTTCAAGGGAGCTCAAGCCTTTGCATACATAGCATCATATTTCTTGGTTGTTGTATGGATCTTGTCCATGCGAGGATCTAGAGCTTGTGGTTACCTTCATAACAGGCTCTAGTTCATAAAAGCGGATTTCTCTTCAATATTTTTTTGTGTTTTTGATCTTGCGGATTTTATAGCTCCACGCTTTGGGAGATATCTCACATACATAAATTGAGTTGGATTCTACTCGTTGTTATCTTTCCAACAAAATCGGTTTCATCCCTTTTGGAGTTCATATGCAAAAGTTATGGTTGTTTTGGTTCTTGAGTTTTCCCTAACCAGAAGTACCGTTAGGCCAATTGGGCCACTGTAGTACCAGACTAGTTCTGGTAAGCATGGATTATCATAGCACCCGTTATGTTTTTGATGCATATTTACCAATACTTGGGCCGGTAGTTGACCAGAACTATCGCTCTGGCATATTTTGCCACCGGTAGTACCAGTGGAAATTCCGACCCACTTCCGCTCAGCCTGTGAAACCCTGCAGTAATCTCTCTGTTTGGTCGTATTTTATTTATCGGTACTTGGTCAGTAGGAGACCGGTAGTACAGCCGGAATTTCTGGCCCGGGTCGACGGAACAGTTCTGGCCCGGGTTGGGCGGAACTTCCAGCCTGTACAACTTGGTCATTTCAATTGCTTTCGAGCCATTGGAGTCAGGGCTGACCGGAACTTCCAATGGCTCATCGGTACTACCGGACAGGCGTGTTATGGCCCAAATAGTTAGATTTAGGAGCCCTTTAAAGGGGCTCATCTTCCCTTGTAGCACCCTAGATAAAACCACTACTAAAAAATCGCATGTTATTTTTATTTTGTGCATCATCATGATTTCATGCTCATGTCATCATGCCACATTGCATTTGAGCATCATCATGACATCATGCATATTTATCCTAAACATATTTTTCAAAAGCCTATGTTTGTTTTCTAGTTGTCGCCCTCTTTAGTTCAAATGATAAAACCCCGGTGTTCCAGAGTTTTCTATTTCTCTAAAACTATTTTCAAAATGTTTTGTTTATAAAAATAATGTTTGTACCGGGGAGGCATTCCAGCCGGTCAGGCCAGAGACCCAACCGGCCAAACCACCTACTACCCAGTTTAACCTAGATCTAAACCCTAGATCTACCTAACTGAAACCCTAACCCTAGCCAAACCACCAACCCTAACCTACCCCACTTGGTCGAAGCAACGCTCCGGTCTGACCCACACAACCAGCATGCTACACAACACACACTCAAGTGATGCACACCCGAACACACCTGCCCCGCACCTAACATGATTCAACACCAGTACCCCGTCCGACCCGATGCCACACCACGCACGCACGCCTGCCGCCAACCACACCTGACCCACTCACAACAACTACCCAGCCCCAGCGCCCTCTCCGCCTGGCCCACCCTGCGCGTGTGCACCTTGCTCCCCCGCTACGCGATGCCACCCCGACCCCAGCTCCACGCGACCGCGTGGGGGCCCCGGCACCACCGCGTGTCGACAACCACCCACGTCGCGCGCTCCACCAAGCCCCACATACCAACCCCACCACCTCCCTCTTGCCTCGTCCTTGCCCGTCTTCCTCTCTCTCTCGGCTCGAGCGCCGCCTCCAACTCGCTCCCGTGGCTGCCAATTTCCATTGCCACCCCTGCTTCGAACCGAGCCCATCACAAGCCCGTAGAACCGCCCTCCTCCTCTCGCCGCTGACCACCAACCCTGCATAGTGCCACCGCCTCTGCAGCGCAGCGCACTACCCACCTCTGGCCCAGTAGCGTCGTCCATCGCTTCCTACCGGCTGATACGTCGTAAACGTATCTATAATTTTTGATGTTCCATGCTTGTTTTGTATCAACTATCTTATGTTTTGTCTACATTTTGAGATACTTTTATGCATTTTCTGGAACTAACCTATTGACAAGATGCCGCAGTGCCAGTTGCCTGTTTTCCACTATTTTTGATTTCAGAAAAGCTAGAAAAGACATATTCTTGGAATTGGACAAAACGAAAGCCAAACCTCCTATTTTTCCTGACATGAAGATGGAGGAGGGCTAGGGGATGGCCACACCACCTGGTGGCGCGAGCCAGGCCAGGACACGCCAGGGGGTGGTGTGGGCCCCTCAGGCCTCCACCGACCTTGCCCCTTCGCCTATATATTCCTCCCGGGACAAAAACCCTAGGTACCAGATAAAAATTCCACGAAAAGTTCCACAGCGCTGCCGCCACCGAAGAGGAGATTCAGGGGATAGAAGTCTCTGTTCCGGCACCCTGCCGGGATAGGGAAGTGCCCCCGGATCCATCTCCATCGACTCCACCGCCATCTCCAACACTGTTGCTGATTCCCATGATGAGAAGGGAGTAGTTCTCTCTCGAGGCTAAGGGCTCTACTTGTAGCTATGTGTTCTCTCTCTATATCTATGCATGATCTCATTGAGATCATGAGCTTTGTAATCTATAGATCTATTCTGCTACTCAAGTGCTTAAATTAATCTCTGCTTATCCCCACGTGTGTGAAGTTTACAGTGTGCACACCGTGTGGCACTTTGGCTAAGGTTATATAAATACTTATCATGAGTATCATTTGAGTTGGATGTCTCTATGACATTGTGGTGTTTGTTGGAACCATCTAGGGCTCAAGGTGACAGTGAGGGGTTATCTAGATGGGGAATGCGAACTTTAAGGTGTGTTGTTATAGCCCTACATCGTCCAACCAGAGAGTAGTTCAGGGTAGAATCATGTAGAGAAGATATTTATATGAGAGTGTCCACTAGTGAAAGTATGATCCCTAGGCCTTGTTTCTATGTATTGAAACACCATTTACAATCAGTTCTGTTACATGTTTGCTTGTTGCCACTCTTATTTTAGATTGTAATTACCACTTATAATCATCCATATTACTTGTATTTCACTATCTCTTCGCCGAATTAGTGCACCTATACACCTGACAAGTGTATTGGGTGTGTTGGGGACACAAGAGACTTCTTGTATCTTGATTGCAGGGTTGCTTGAGTGGGATACCTTTGACCACTTCCTCCCTGAGTTCGATAAACCTTGGGTGATCCACTTAAGATAAACTTGCTGTTGTTCTACAAACCTCTGCACTTGGAGGCCCAACACTATCTACAAGAATAGAAGTGTGCGTAGACATCACAAACTTGATGGCACGCTTTAGTTTCTCGCACTTAATAAACTTGAACCATTGTGCCCATCTATGTTGCGTATATGCTTGCACTTTGTAAGATGTGAATTAGCAGAACCATGTTATCATGGGGAACGCTTTCAACATTGCACTTTATTTAGTTGATATCATGTTCTTTTGCTGATAGATCCTGACGGTGTGAAATGAAAGGAGAGCTTGTAAGGCTCATGGAGTACGTATATATGTTAGAGAAATGCCTGGGCGGCTAGTCTAAGCCATGCCTAATCATGGTGGAAACGTGTAGCATAACCATAGTGAGCATTATGTGAAGCATCCTAAAAAAAGAAAAAAAAGAAAAGGGAAGCAAATTGCATACAAAAAGATCGCTGAGATGCTCATTATTTGCTTGCCTTGTCATTTTGATATGGGAAAGCTTCTGTATCATCGGGCAAGGGGTACCCCGTTGGCAGTTCTCTATGATACACATGTACTTACAATGACAAGAACTTACCTGTGACTAAAGTTGAGTAGCATTAGGTTCGGTACTCGTAAGTAAGGGGCATGAGATTTTTAGCTTATAACTTGTCAAGCATATCCTCATATTTGTTCACTTTAACCTTAATCACCTAAAGATGCTTATGATAGGGGAAATGAGAGCTAGAAGCTAATAAGTACCATAATTTTTGGAAGATCTTTATGAGACTTGAATCCCTGCTTCCTTCTATGAAGGGCCTTTCTTTTACTTTTATGTTGAGTCTCCATCTTCTATCTTTATGCACCTATTGAGAGAGCATAGTGGTCATTCTTAGTTAGTGCGCATTGTCCCAAAACATGTTGATTGATTCATAACTTTGATATTGCTTGTTCTTAAACTATTAGTATCTAGTCACCCTTATGAACTTTGAAGGTGTGCTATGCATTTATGTTTTACTGCATTATGAGGGACAAGCTGAATACCATTCTCATTATGTTTTCTATATGAGAAACAAACAAACATCTTTCAAAGCATTGTTATTCATGAATCTTTTGTTTGTACCTTTTCATGTTACAACATAGTTGCTATGTCTTATTGTTAGAACTATATCTTTCATGCTATGTTAAAGTACTATGATCCTAGTTATCAATGTTTTACAAATACCTTGATCAAGATTGTGATGGTGCATGTCACCTAAAAAATTATTCTTTTTTATCACTTACCTACTCGAGGACGAGCAGGAGTTAAGCTTGGGGATGTTGTTACGTCGTAAACGTATCTATAATTTTTGATGTTTCATGCTTGTTTTACATAAAATATCTTATGTTTTTTCTACATTTTGAGATACTTTTATGCATTTTCTGGAACTAACCTATTGACAAGACGCTATAGTGCCAGTTGGTTGTTTTCTGCTATTTTTGGTTTCCGAAAAGCTAGAAAAGACATATTCTCGGAATTGGACGAAACGAAAGCCAAACCTCCTATTTTTCCTGACACGAAGACGGAGTCCAAAACAGAGACGGAGGAGGGCTAGGGGCTAGCCACACCACCTGGTGGCACGGGCCAGGCTAGACCATGCCAGGGGGTGGTGTGGGCCCCTCAGGCCTCCACTGACCTTGCCCCTTCGCCTATTATTCCTCTCGGGATGAAAACCCTAGGCACCAGATTAGAATTCCATGAAAAGTTCCGTAGTGCCACCGGAACCGAAGAGGAGATTCGGGGGACAGAAGTCTCTGTTCCGGCACCCTGCCGAGACGGGGAAGTGCCCCTGGATCCATCTCCATCGAATCCACCGCCATCTCCATCGCCGTTGCTGATTCCTATGATGTGAAGGGAGTAGTTCTCTCTCGAGGCTAAGGGCTCTACCGGTAGCTATGTGTTCATCTCGCTCTCTGTATCCATGATCTCATTGAGATCATGAGCTTTGTAATCTATAGATCTATTCTGCTACTCAGGTGCTTAAATTAATCTCTGCTTATCCCAACGTGTGTGAAGTTGACAGTGTGCACACCTTGTGGCACTTTGGCTAAGGTTACATAAATACTTATCATGAGTATAATTTGAGTTGGATGTCTCTATGACATTGTGGTGTTTGTTGGAACCATCTAGCGCTCAAGGTGACAGTGAGGGGTTATCTAGATGGGGATTGCGAACTTTAAGGTGTGATGTTATAGCCCTACCTCGTCCAACCAGAGAGTAGTTCAGAGTAGCAGCATGTAGAGAAGATATTTATATGAGAGTGTCCACCAGTAAAAGTATGATCCCTAGGCCTTGTTTCTAAGTATTGAAACACCAGTTTACAATCAGTTCAGTTACATGTTTGCTTGCTGTCACTCTTATTTCAGATTGCAATTATCACTTATAATCATCCATATTACTTGTATTTCACTATCTCTTCGCCGAACTAGTGCACCTATACACCTGATAAGTGTATTGGATGTGTTGGGGACACAAGAGACTTCTTGTATCTTGATTGCAGGGTTGCTTGAAAGGGCTACCTTTGACCACTTCCTCCCTGAGTTCGATAAACCTTGGGTGATTTACTTAAGGGAAACTTGCTGCTATTCTTCAAATCTCTACTCTTGGAGGCTCAACACTATCTACAAGAATAGAAGCGTGCGTAGACATCACATGCCAGAAAAAAAACACAGCTATGCAATGCTTATAACTACAACTGAAGGGTTTTGCGCATTCATTACTCAATAAGTTCCCCTCAAGCTCGATTCACAGCCAGGAAGAACTGGTGTACAGTTTCGTACGAAACTTCAAGTGCACATGCAAAAGCCCTACATCCATCGAAGAGCTCCGGGTGTGCACCCAACGATCCGACCAGTCCCTCCGCTCATACATCTAGTGCTGGTCTATCATCAAAAACTCTGCGAAAGATATCTCCAAGGAGAAGACGATTGACGCGTTCAACAACAGCGCCCATCGACAAGAACTCAAGGAGGAGCTGTGGCACACTAAGCCTAAAACCATCGACCACCCAGGGGCGGAGGCTAAAGTATCAACCGTAATGCACCGGACACAGGGTCCAATTTTTTTAGCGATACTTAACATGTCAAGTGGGCAGGGGAATTAGGGTAGACTAGAGGTTGTGCGTCAGGGACTTTGCCCAGTCTGTTGAGCCAGCTGCTGTCGCTCGGCTCCTGTCCTGCACGCGAGGGCTGCCGGCCATATTTCGATCGATCAATAGTTGAAGTAACAAACTGGTGCATGCATGTTGTTCTGAAAAACAAAACAGCTACACGTATGCATGTAGTTAGTGCACGTATGCCTCCTTGCAGTTATATCGGATCGATCAGGAAAAAAAGACAAGACGACAACTGGCGCTGTGTCGCTCGCGGTCGCAGGCCTCGGCGATTTCTGACGCACAGATGGAGGCAGCAAGCCTGCAACTCTACACCTCTGAAGCTCCAAAGCTCCTCCGATCATCCATCAGGCGATCTCCTCTCTTTCAATTTTCTCTGTCCGCTTAGTCTCCGTCCAAAAGCCGGGCGTAGATCTTTCTCAATTGAAAAATCTACATATTCAATTATTGCCGATAATTTTGCAAACTATTTTTATGTCTGACGTGTATACTTATTTGTAAAATACAGGTGTATTTTGGACATGTTTGTTCTCAAAAGAAAAGCCTCATCGCAATATGACCCAGAAGACATGAATTGGAAAGAAGAGATTCAATATGATCCCGAGAAGAGAAAATTGATATAACATTATCATCCAAATTTGAAAGAAGTGGTAAGAAGAAAATACTTGGTTAGTGGACCTTGCCAACCAAGATAATCTAATTTTCCGAATTCAAAGTTTGGGGTAAAAATCAGAAGGTTCAATCCTAATTGAGTTTGATGAGTTTGAAAGATGGCTTGAATATAGTGAAGAGAAGGACAAAACATATTATTTTTGTTGTTTCTTCTTTAGGGTTGTGGCAGCAAGAAGTAAGCTAGGTATGTGGCATTTGTTCTGTATGGTTGGAATACCTAGAATGTGAAGGAAAGGCTAAAAGATCATGTTGACAATGTGGATAGGATCCATAATCAAGCAATGAAAAAATGTATTGATTTGCTAAAGAGAGACCAACACATTGATGTTGCTATTAACATTCAAAGTGAAGCTTCCAAGAAGGCTTATTTTACTCGACTAAATGCCTCGATTGACATAGCTAGGTCTTTTCTCAAGCAAGGATTACCTTTTCGAGACCATGATGAGTCGAAGAACTCCCACAATAAAGGATTGTCTTTGTACTATACACTATCTCTTATTATGTCGTTTTATTTATTTTGAAGATATAAGTCATGCTTTTATATGGTACACTGTTGCTCGAAATATTTATGCGATAGTAAAGTGGTGCATCAGGGTGACTGGAGCTCCAGCTCCGCCCCTGCGACCACCTGATGGATGTCGCCAATCGCTGGGCGGATGGCGGAGGTGCTCTCCACAACAGTCGCGCACGCTCGGATGACGAGGATGACCAAGGTCTCATATGCGATCACTGAGGAAAGCGCAATGATGGAGTCTACATGGTCACGGTTGTCCATGCCGACAAGCACAATGATTGCAATCATGGCAGCGTCTACCACAGTAGCAGTTATCGTGATGATAGGAATACCGGCAAAACAACTCAAGGATGGAAATGCCGTACTCGCGAGGACGGGACATCCCCGATGCAGCAGCTGTCAGTACCATGCAACGTCCGCTTCTACATTAATAGCAAAGATGGCAAGTGCAAATCCAGCCATCTCCTTGAGTATTGCCGCGAGTTCTAGAAGCTCCAAGATGCCTACGCCCAGCTGTAGCGCGAGGCAACAAGTCAAGGTTACAGAACAACCCAGGCCCCGTAGTATATGGAGCACCACCACCACCTCCGCTACCAGCTAATGAACCACCACCAACAACACCTGTGGTCACGGCGGCTCATAATAATGGGGGAGACCAGTACCCACGACCGCTCGGGAACATGAGCATCATCCAGAAGGGGCACCCCTCCAACAGGACCTAGAAGACGATCTCCTGGCAAGTGAGCATGGTCGTACCCTCACCTCCTGCCATCCACAAGTAGCTCAGCGGATCTGAATCATGCATCACCTAAAACAGATCTGACCACCCATGTCAGGTCCCACGAATAGGCCACGTCGCCCTGGTGCTAGAAGCTCAGATCAGTGGATACAAGATGAGCAAGGTCTTCATGTATGGTGGTAGCAGCATCAACCCCATCTTTGCTAGCACCCTACGCACCATGAACATCAACATGACAAGCCCCGAGCCATCCGAAACAACCTTCCACAACATAGTCCCAGGGAAGCACATCCTTTCCTTGGGCAAAATCTACTTGGATGTAATCTTTGGTAAGCCCAATAATTTCAGGCACGAGAGACTCAACTTTGAAGTTGTCGACTGGCCATCATAGTACCACATCATACTTGGGCGGGTCGCATTCACCAGATTCATGGCGGTACCACACTATGCCTACCTCACTCTGAAGATGCCAGGACCCCGTGGTGTCATCACCATCCGTAGAAGCTTCACACGATCCGACAACTATGACAAGGAGTTCAACAGAATCTCCCAATATTTTGGGACGCAAGAAGAACTCGTGAAGCTCAAGGAGTCGATGGACCACAATCTTCCTTCTATGAGCCAAAGGAACGCACTCGAGCAATCTTTGGACTCTAGAGTCAACACAAAGGAGGTCCAGATCCATCCGACGGACCCCAGGAAGAAACCCTCGTCGCAAGCAACCTAAGTTCCACATAGGAACTCGTGCTCATCGAATTCATTCGTGAGCACTAGGAGATCTTCGCATGATGTCCTGGGAACATGCTAGGACTTCCTATTAAATTCGCCGAGCATGCACTCAATGTGTTTCCGGACACCATACCGGTCAAGCAATCAATGCGCCGCCTATGGTGACCCAACATACCACTACATGATGTAGTACACTATAGTTATTGACATAACACCAACGAAACTACATCCTCTAGTATTAAATCTCTCAGAGTGGTACAACATAAACATCGTAGGTCCAAGACATGTATATAGATTACAACTCAGAACCTTAGAGAAGATCCAGAAAACATTCCTCAAAACAACGAGGAAAACATTATACAGAAGAAATTGAGAAACAACAACTCAAAGTCTATCCTAGACCTAACACTATTATTAATATACATCTATGGCTTGTGATTGTTGTTAAAGCAATGCCCTATAGAGGTAGGTTCTAGTATCTAGGATTTATTTATACACTACCCTCTAGCTTCTCTTCTATTGCTCCTGATGTAGTCTTCGACTTCGTTGATCTCCACCAGATATCTTGAACTCTTCAAAGTAGTGCTCCTCCTGAGTTCGCCATTGAATACTGTAAAATCTAGCAAGGGTTAAGAAGGTATAGTTGAGTACGAGTATACTCAGCATGTTCACTAAAAAGGAGTGTTTGATGCACTATCTTCAACCACAGACCAAAGGTCGTAGGTTATGCAGGTTTCCATAAACATTTCTTCAAAGGTTGTTTTTATTCTCAAAAGCTATGTATGGCAGTCTTCACAGGTTGATTAGAACTTCGTGGAATTCCTTTCCTACAATGTTCAAAACTCTTTCTTGGAACAGGGAGTAATATGTCACAATTGTATACACTCTACAGAGGTGCGTTGCTTTACCCATGAGAGATCCTTATCCATATTACACTTCCAAACGACTAACCCATTGACACTTCCTTGAGGCCTGGTATAAGGATTCAAGCCAATCACTTCCCTTATCTATGACCCCATGTGACAAAACGACCCTCCAAGTAGATCTACCTCTATTAACCCTCTTATAGGCAAATATAACTCTGGTAGCCCCTTGAAGACTCTGTAAGTAGATCATGTCCCTAGTAGCCTCCACTAAAGTGGCTAAGCTACCTTCGACAGCCCCTCATAGATAATCTAGACACCAATATCATGGGGCACTAATGGGTCCCACCCTTGTGTTGGATCCTCTACGAGGAATCTCAGCGTCACCATAAGGCCATCTGTTGGCACATGAAAGGAAGAAGATCTATCTGACTTCCCTAGAGCCCATTTAGATCTCATGGTTAATGTGTAATCTATGGTTCAAGAATCACTAGAGACATTGGTTATTAAATCCTAGATGATACATTTCCGAGCAATGGTGGTTCCATTGTCGGTCATAATAGGTTTACTGATCACCTTGCATCAGTAACCAATAGTTCACATTATTATTGAAAATGGTGTTTTATATCATCCTTTTCAAAATGCAGGTGATAACAATAATAAATTGTAAATACTTGATAGAAAATAACCAAAGGACATGGACAAGCATGAACTTGCCTTTGTGATCACAAGATTATGCAATCACGATCTTCTAGTCGGGATAAACTCCAATATACGAAATAACATCATTGGTCCGGTAAGGACTAATGTTTAAAGAAGCAATATGCTATTATGCATCAGTAATGCTATGTATTTTATAAATTCCTAAGCCCCACATGTCATCCTCTCATTAGAAGAAACGTGTGTATGATTGATTTTTTCCTTGGCTCGCGCTACCCTATTCTGAACTTGATACCGTTGTTCGATGCATGTACCATTTAATCACGATGTTGGGCCCCACATGTCATCCTCTCATTAGAAGAAACGTGTGCATGATGGATTTTTTACCCTCTATCACGCCTTCTTGTTTCGAACTTGATAGCGTTGCTTGCTGCATCAGCCATTTAATCAAACTCCTGGACCCCACATGTCATCCTCTCATTAGAAGAAACGTGTGTATGATAGAATTTTTTCCCTCGGTCGTGCCTCCATGTTTCGAACTTGATAGCGTTGCTCGCTGCATCTACTGTTTAATCATGATGCAGGGCCCCACCCCCATAGGTCATACACTCATTATAAGAAACATGTGTATGATGGAATTTTTTCTCTCAGTCGCACCTCCGTGTTTCGAACTTAACAGCGTTGCTCGATGCATCAGCCGTTTTTCCAGGCTGCTGGGTCCCCCATGTGAGCCTCTCATTAGAAGAAAGGTGTGCATGCTGGACTTTTTTCTCGCTCACACCTTCCTGTTTCGAACTTGAAAATGTCGCTCGAGGCAGAACTTGTATAAGGCCGTGCTAGTAGGTCCCACATGCCGGTCTCTCTGTATATCAAACCTGCGTATGATGGACTTCTTTTTCGGCCGCGTCTAATGTTTTGACCTTGGCAACGTTGCTCTATGTGGCAGTCGTGTATGGTCTTGCTGCTGAGGCGCCCATGTCACCCTCTCTGGTATGTTCTGGCGTGTCGGTCCCTGATGCCAACCTCTCTGTACAAGTATTTAACTTTTTTTTCAAACCCGGCCATTAAACTCGAGGGATCTTGTAGGTTGGTGGGTCTGTGATGCCAGCCTCTCTGTAATGCGATATTAAAAAGTAAACCCTTTCTCAAAAAAAGTAAACCCAAGATATATATAAAAATATGTACATATAGTGGATTCGAACTAAAGGCCTTCAAATCAAATCAAATAGACATAAACTGAGTGTTTTGCCACAATACCAAAGATACTAATAGAAATTGAATCATTAAACATGTATTAGTACTACAACTTATGTATCAGTCTTCTAAAAAATATTGTTGTGTTTCAATGTTATCTCTCTTAAAATAAAATAGCAATGCTACTGGAACCTCGATTTATAAAAAGCCACATAATGGATTAGTTTCTTAAAAACATGGGTAGGCAGACTTTTTTTAGAGGTGGGGGCAATGCCAAAAAGGCCAAATTAAAAAGTTTTTGGGCTATGGTCAATGGGCTCCTATCTCAAATTTCACTGGGCTGTGTCTCGCCGGATTCAAACACAGACCTCTTCGAGGGAGGAAAAAAGCGATAATTCCTTTGACAGATATTCATGTAAAATATCTAATGAACACACACCACATGCGCCAAAAGAGGGCTGGTATCCAATGACTTCACTTGGTGAAATCATGCTATATATCTTTATCCTCTCATCTCTGTCCAAAATGCATCCAACGTTTCCGATGACACAAAGGCAAAAGCTCTAGAGCAAGCAACCAACATCAATGATAGAACTTTTGACAAATTCAATACCATTTGAATGATTAAGGAGTATAGAATAATAAGACATAAAAATCGACAGATTCCTAGTTCATATTCAGCAGCACTTGACCAATTCAGAAGCATTTCAAAGTGACTGATTCAGCAATACAAACATTGAAATTCAACATCACTACAAAGAGAGACATTTCTTGTTTCAGCTCTAAAAACCATGCCACGCGATCAGTTTGCCCTTTTCTCCAAACACACTCGATCATTGGAATACAATCATTGTCATAATATTTGGGCATATAGGGAACCATCATATAGATATAGATATACCATACCAGTACGTACTAGTCATAGCTCCAATCCAGCAAAAGGTTATCACAGTTTTACCACCCATATATGATCAGTGGAGATAAGACAACCACATAATTAATTACAATATCTTGCGGCCAAAGAGCTAGACATCTAGGAAGTTCATGAACAACATGCCGCATTCAGGGCAGCGAGATACATCGACCTTGACCGTTCTTCCAATAGTAAGTTTGGCTGCTTTCCGGAACTTGATCCACCTAGAAGTAGCTGCCAAGCGCCCATCAGTCGAGTTAATGGCGTAGCATCCCCTGATTCACAATCCTTCGCTCTGCATCATGGAGACTATTGTGCCCTTTCATTTGGCCTGGAATTGCTTTGTGGCACTCTTAGGCAATTTCTGAGTCAAAGTAAGAGATAGACGCATAATTACTAAGAGCGGTGCACTAAATCAGGTGAAACTTGAGAAGACATTCAGAACAGTTTATCCACCGCCATATACTCACAAACATAATCCGGTGCGACCTTGTGATGACACATGTGTAGGATATGGTCTGACAAGGTGCTGCCCGGGGTGATGAAGGAGCTTGTGCTGGTGCCTGTGCTGGGGCTGGTGATGGTGTAGGAGATGGTGCCACTAATTGTAGAGGGGCTGGTGTAGGAGCCAGAAGGCCCATAACCGGTGCCGGCGCCAGCAACTTGATGCTATATTCCTTCTGAGAGGTAGCTAAGCTGACTGCAGGGATGGTAGAGGCAGATGCGAAGTGTTAAAGCAAAATGGTCTCTTATACAACAGTTACTCACAAGACAGTGATCAGAGGATATGATGAGTATACACGCAAATTAAGTTACTACCTCCATCTTTCTACTTAGGTCAACAGGTGCCGGAGCAGGAACTAGGGCCAATGCCGTTGGGGGTGCCAGCAGCTTGGTGTTGGTTACCTTCTGAGGGGTAGGTAAGGGGACTGCAGGAGTGGTCAGAGAGGCATATGAGATGTGGACAAGCAAAATGGTTTCTTATACAACAGTAACTCCTAGACAAAGATGAGAATATACAAGCGAATTAAGTTACTACCTCTATTCTTTCTCCTACTGAGGTCAACATGTGCCGTTGTAGGAACTGGGGCCGGTGCTGGTGCCAGTGCCAGCAGCTTGATGCTAGCACCCTTCTAGATGGTACATAAGGGAAAGCGGACTGGAGAAGTGGTCAGGGTCATATGATGAGTAAAGACAATGGTGCAGAATAGTTAGTCGCAAGAAAATCATTAGAGGTTGTGATGAGCACAAAGTCAGATTTATTAGTACTACTCTGTTCTTGGTCCTTCGGTCAACAGGTGTACGATGGCGTGCAAGTATCTGCCTAGGCTTTCTAAAATCGAATGTTACCTCGCCCCCTGCTTCAGACCATTCTCACATACATACTTGGACCAACCTTCACCACCCAAGTAGGTGGTGGCCATTGTCTGGGAGACATCCACATCATATAGTTGCCGCATGCCTTTAGGGTCCTTGCTATATAGAGTTAGAAACTTGTCGTTTCCGAACATCTTGTTTATAATGGGGTGAGCGACACAAGGGTCAGCCTTCATGAGAAAACTGAGAGAGAAGTAAGGCAACAACAAAAAAAGTGAGATACAAGATCTTACATCAAGTCAGTCTAAACCACTTGGAATCCATACTAGATACCATGGGTACCCTTTGTGAAGGGTGGCCATGCACCATTTTTCATCCCTCTGCCTTTGGAATGGCATACAGGGCCCCCTTTCAATCCACAAGCTTGACAAGAGTAGGGTAGCAGAAAGGGTTGAGCAGCTGGTGCGTGGTACTGATTGAAATTAAGTGGAAAGGTTAAATTATGTAAAGAGCAAGTAAATCTAATAATATAAGACAAAACCATTGCCTGTAAAGCAAACATATTTTATTTTTGTGAACTTCTAATGAGCATAAACATATAGTACTAGCTGATAACAATAACATGGAAAATCATAACATATGAAATTGTGGATTTCCAAATTATACCCACTTCTTAGAGAGGTCACTACCCACCTGGGTACTGTGTTGGCGCTTCCTTGTTGTGTAGAGGATGTCCTCTTTTGGTGCGGGCATCAGAAATCTACTAGCCTCTACAGAAGCCTCTGCCTCCGCAGCAGCACCTTCAATCTGCATAAATAGCAACAGAGCTCAACATTTCAATACTACGTAAAGTTTGGTCAAACTTTCCGTCCCTTGACTTTTTAAAAAATACAGTATATGCCTAAGCCTTGGGACGGAGGGAGTACAGTACATAGTAGTCATATACTGACTATATGAGACCGTCTGACAGATCCAGATCTGGATTCACAAAAACACAGTGCCAGAATTAATTAAATCACACATATGTTTCTGAACATCTGATAAGCATGCATCACACCAAGCGGGTAATACTTAAATCTGTCTGCACCATGATAATAAGGTTATTAAGAACAAATACCTTTCTCTTTAAGTTGGGCCCTCCTAGCTTGTTTTTTGGTGAGTAGTGGTACTCGCCGGATCCTGCGACATGTGGGGGTACCATCCTGTTTGCCACACCTGGAGCACCGCACGTTCGCAGGTATGTACCACTGTGCTATAGTAAATGAAGAAGAGATGGTGTCACAGAGGCTTACACAAAAATAGGATGCAAACAGAGACAACTTTTAGCACAGGGATACATCCAGGTTCCAGCCAACCACTTTCAGCATTGGAAAGAATGGATGAACGCAACAAATATACTACTACATTGCCTTTTTTAGGCAACTTTTAAGGGAACTAATGGGACCATTCCTGTCCATAGTGGCCGTGCGCGCCACTGACCCATAGTTCTCCATACAGAATCTAACGCAAAATCCATTGCACATTACGAGTAGCAACTAAAGGTTACAGAAGTGAAGAACACCAAAATCGAACCCGACCAAATGCCCCAATCGGAACAGCGGTGACCATGCCCTGATCCGGAATCCATACAAAATCAGTACCACCTTCCCCCACCCCCATCCCCACCACCACCCCCACCCCACCCAAATGACCCAATCAATTAGAGAAGAGGAAAAATATCCTGATTAGGTGATTCCGAGGTGAGCAATAAGCAAGAACTCCACAATCAAAGCATACCAAATACTACTAATCCTAGTACTAATAGTACCCCCAATGGCCCAATCGGAAGCAAATTAAGCAAAGCCGGATTTCGAGGTGAGCAAATACACCCACCTATTTTAACAAGAACTCCCCAATCAGAGGTTGCACCAATTTCAACAGTTGCTTGCTGGATGTGAGCTAGCTAGTGATGGTTTCTTGTCTTGTTGTCGGTAGAAAGGTATGGGCAGGGAAGTAGTAGTACTAGTAGTAGTAGGGCTGGGCAGTACACTTTTTTCTACAGTAAGTATTTTTAAGTGGCAGTGGCGGGAACATTTTGCCGGGAGACAATCCCAAATTTTTGATCTTAGCTATCACGTGGTGGCGTACAGCTGTTTCAAGCGGGACCCACATCAGGGGTGAGTTAAAGCAGGTCCCACACAAGTGTGTGAGATAATTGACCGAGCCAACCTTCTCCTTCCCTTGGTACCAGTACTAGTTCTCCCAGGTTCCTCTCCAAGGACAGAGAAAATCGCCCCTCTTCGAATCAAATTGATCCCAGCTTATTATCCTTCTGTTGATTCGTCTCACGGAGCAGTTGACAAGACGGCGGTAGTTGCAGCATAGGGCACCAGCGCTGGAGCCTCAAAAATAGTTTAGGAACCGATAAAATGATAAGGTCAGATTTGAGACTAGAAACACACACAAACACACATATACTCCGTATATACTAATATACGGAATAGTTTCCAATTACAGTTCTGCTAACAAAGGCCTAGAAATCATAATAAGGTAGCTCCATATTGCAGAACTCTGACAGTAGCGAACCAATCATGGGATAGCTCTACACCCCAAGAGTTTTGCAGCTAGGCTAGTGGTCATGAATGACACCAAATGATAAAACCCCGGTGTTCCAGAGTTTTCTATTTGTCTAAAACTATTTTCAAATTGTTTTGTTTATAAAACTAATGTTTGTACCGGGGAGGCATTCCAGCCGGTCAGGCCAGAGACCCAACCGACCAAACCACCTACTACCCGGTTTAACCTAGATCTAAACCCTAGATCTACCTAACTGAAACCCTAACCCTAGCCAAACCACCCGACCCTAACCTACCCCACCTGGTTGAACCCAACGCTCTGGTCTGACCCACACCACCAGCATGCTACACAACACACTCAAGGATGCACACCCGAACGCACCTGCTTCGCACCTAACACGATTCAACACCAGTACCTCGTCCGACCCGATGCCACACCACGCACGCAAGCCTGCCGCCAACCACACCTGACCCACTCACGCCAACTACCCAGCCCCAGCGCCCTCTCCGCCTAGCCCACCCTGTGCATGTGCATGTTGCTCCCCCGCTACGCGATGCCACCCCAACCCCAGCCCCACGCGACCGCGTGCGAGCCCTGGCACCACCACGTGTCGACAACCACCCGCGTCGCGTGCTCCACAAGCCCCACATACCGACCCCGCCGCCTCCCTCTCGCCTCGTCCTCGCCCATCTTCCTATCTCTCTCGGCCCGAGCGTCGCCTCCAACTTGTCCCTGAGGCCGCCAAGCTCCATCGCCACCCCTGCTTCGAACCGAGCCCATCACGAGCCCGTAGAACCGCCCTCCTCCTCTCGCTGCTGACCGCCCACCCTGCATAGTGCCACCGCCTCTGCAATGCAGCGCACTGCCCGCCTCTGGCCCAGCAGCACCGGCCATCGCTTCCTGCCGGCTGATACGTCATAAACGTATCTATTTTTGATGTTCCATGCTTGTTTTGTATCAACTATCTTATGTTTTGTCTACATTTTGAGATACTTTTATGCATTTTATGGAACTAACCTATTGACAAGATGCCGCAGTGCCAGTTGCCTATTTTCCGCTGTTCTTGATTTCAGAAAAGCTAGAAAAGACATATTCTCGAAATTGGATGAAACGAAAGCCCAACCTCCTATTTTTCCTGACACGAAGACAGAGTCCAAAGCAGAGACATAGGAGGGACAGGGGCTGGCCACACCACCTGGTGGCGTGAGCCAGGCCAGGCCGCGCCAGGGGGTGGTGTGGGCCCTTTAGGCCTCGACCGACCTTGCCCCTTCGCCTATATATTCCTCGTGGGATGAAAACCCTAGGTACCAGATAAAAATTCCACGAAAAGTTCCACAGCGCCGCCACCACCGAAGAGGAGATTCAAGGGATAGAAGTCTCTGTTCCGGCACCCTGTCGGGATGGGGAAGTGCCCCCGGATCCATCTCCATCGACTACACCGCCATCTCCATCACTATTGCTGATTCCCATGATGAGAAGGGAGTAGTTCTCTCTCGAGGCTAAGGGCTCTACCGGTAGCTATGTGTTCATCTCTCTCTCTCTCTATGCATGATCTCATTGAGATCATAAGCTTTGTAATCTATAGATCTATTCTACTACTCAAGTGCTTAAATTAATCTCTGCTTATCCCCACGTGTGTTAAGTTGACAGTGTGCCACCGTGTGGCACTTTGGCTAAGGTTACATAATACTTATCATGAGTACAATTTGAGTTGGATGTCGCTATGACATTGTGGTGTTTGTTGGAACCATCTAGCTCTCAAGGTGACAGTGAGGGGTTATCTAGATGAGGAATGCGAACTTTAAGTTGTGTGTTATAGCCCTACATCGTCCAACCAGAGAGTAGTTCAGGGTAGCATCATGTAGATAAGATATTTATATGAGAGTGTACACTAGTGAAAGTATGATCCCTAGGCCTTGTTTCTATGTATTGAAACACCGTTTACAATCAGTTATGTTACATGTTTGCTTGCTGCCACTCTTATTTTAGATTGCAATTACCACTTATAATCATCCATATTACTTGTATTTCACTATCTCTTCGCCGAACTAGTGCACCTATACACCTGACAAGTGTATTGGGTGTGTTGGGGACACAAGAGACTTCTTGTATCTTGATTGCAGGGTTGCTTGAGAGGGATACCTTTGACCACTTTCTCCCTAAGTTCGATAAACCTTGGGTGATCCACTTAAGAGAAACTTGCTGCTGTTCTACAAACCTCTGCACTTGGAGGCCCAACACTGCATAGACATCAAGCTATTTCCTGGCGCCATTGCCGGGGAGGTAAGGTAAAAGGTACTCACATCCTCTGGCTACTAAGCTATCTTCTAGTACTGTTGATGATGTGTGAGTGCTCGAAGTTATTTCCTTCAGATTCTACAATTATATATTTTTGTTTCTTGTTTTTATTTTCACTAGTTAGGCTTAATGGAAAGCAACAACAAAATTAGAGAGCTTTATAGTATTTATCTTGAGTTAGGACATGAAGTGTTTGAAGAGAAAATTTAAAAACCTATGGAACTTTGTTTGTGTGCTAATAGCAATGTTATTAGTATGAATTCTTTGAACACCATTATTGCTAATGCTATGGAAAAGTCTAAGATTGGGGAAGCTGGTTTTGATGAGCATGATATTTTTAGTCCCCCAAGCATGGAGGAGAAAATTTACTTTGATGATACTATGCCTACAATATATGATGATTACAATAATGAATATGATATTTTTAGTCCACCTACTATTGAGAAGAAAATTAATTATGATTACAATATGCCTCCTATATTTGATGATTATGGCGATGAGAATAATAATGATAGCTATTTTGTTGAATTTTCTCCCACTACAATTAATAAGAATGACTATGTTTATGTGGGGAGTATTAATTATTTTATGCATGTGGCTCATGATAAGAATGTTTTATGTGATAGTTATATTGTTAATTTTATTCATCATGCTACTGAAAGTTATTATGAGAGAGGGAAACATGGTTTTATGTATCACAACAATATTAAGTTCCCCCTCTTTATATTGAAAATTTTGAGGTTGCACTTGTTTTGCTTTCCTATGCTTGTTGCTTTGTGCTTTCATGACTTGTTTCTTTACAATATTATTTTTCATAGGTAGTGGGTTAGACTTAAATTTGTTATATATTTGCTTCTTGATGCTCTCTTTTACTTCAATTCATATCCTTATGTGAGCATCATTGAAATTATTATGCCTATCTTAATGGCTATAAAGAAAGAGCTTTTGGGAGACAACCCATTATATTTTTACTTTTAGTTTTTTTTGAGTTTTGGAAGTTATTGCCTCTGTAATAACCTCCCCTTATCATTTTTGTTTGGTTTTTGTGCCAAGAATCTCTAATGAGAGAGAAGTAAGATTTGGGAGAGTTGCTGTCCCAAAGCAGATTTGTGTGTTTCACTTTAAAAATTTGTGAAAAATCTCTATACATTGGATTGAGCTGTAATGTTTTGTGCTTCTACCCCAGGTTATTATCTAACTTTCGTTAGTTTATCACTTTTCGATTTGAGCAACAGAAGGTCTTCGTAAAAATTGTTTTTTACCTGCTGGTCTATTTTGACAGATTTCTGCCATTATTTGCATTTGCCTCTTAATCTCTTTCTCTTTGAGTTCTCTTTGATCACTTGAGATTTTAGAAGGAATTGCTACATTAGATTGTGTTTTAATGGAAGTTTTACTTGTATTGAAACTAAACCCAAAGACTTATTATCTTGAATACACTAATGTTGCTAATGAAGATTGTGTGAAGTTTTGTATGAAGGAAATTTTCAAGTGTAGGGAAGAATAATGTGATGAGATGAAGTATGAACAAAAGCTCAAGCTTGGGGATGCCACCCGTGTCACCCTAAGAAATATGTAAGAAGTACAAGTGTCAAACCTTGGGGATGCCCAAGGCATCCCCTTCTTCATCAATAATATCAGGTCTTCTTTCAAGACACTTTATTTTTATTACCTTATGCACTATGTGTTGTTCTTTTGGAGAGATACACACCCCGTTATTCATTGCCTAGAACACTCTAGTTTTCACTCTTATTGTTGTGTGGGTGTTCTCCTTTGCTAGCACTGCATTTAGCTTTAGTTTTCGATTGGTGTTGAAAAAGAGTAGGAAGTTTCATGCTTATAGTGGTACAAATGGAGTCTTGTTTTGACTGTGGCCTAGACTTTATCATGTCATGTTTGATATTGCTTTGACTCTATGCTTAGTGATTATTGCTGTAGCATGACTTGTTACAACAACTGAGATTGCTTAATGTGCCTTCAAAGAATTATGCGTTGTTTTAGCATATAAAAGCACACTATTGTGGTATTCTCCTTTGATGCTTTATTTGGGTTGACTTGGCGCATGCTCACACCATGTTAAGACTATACCAAGTCACCATATCCTCTATGATCATTTAGTTTTCGACTTGTAATATCACTTTATGCTTTAATTAATAATGTTTTGTCGCTTTGCATGATTATGGCCATTATTGCTCTCTTAGTTGGTCGCTCCCAGTCTTTTGCTAGCCTCCACATGTACCAAGTATGAGTTCCACTCATGCATCCAACTCCAAATAAAACCAAGTTATTCCAAAGAGTCCACCATACCTACCTATTAGCATTATTGTTATTCCAAGTATATTCATGTTTTTATCTACCTTCCGAATTAAACTTGTTATGTGAAAATTAGTGATTAAAGCTCTCATAAACTTGATGGCACACTTTACTTTCTCGCACTTAATAAACTTGAACCATTGTGCCCATCTATGTTGCGTATATGCTTGCACTTTGTAAGTTGTGAATTAGCAGAACCATGTTATCATGGGGAACGCTTTCAACATTGCACTTTATTTAGTTGATATCATGTTCTTTTGCTTATGGATCCCGACGGTGTGAAATGAAAGGAGAGCTTGTAAGGATCATGTAGTTCGTATATGTGTTAGATAAATGCCTGGGCGGCTAGTCTAAGCCATGCCTAATCATGGTGGAAACATGCAGCATACCATAGTGAGCATTCTGTGAAGCATCCTAAAAAAGAAGAAAAAAGAAAAGGGAAAACCCTATGCAAATTGCATACAAAAAGATCGCTGAGATGCTCATTGTTTGCTTGCCTTATTATTTTGATATGGGAAAGCTTCTGTATCATCGGGCAAGGGGTACCCCGTTGGCGGTTCTCTATGATACACATGTACTTACAATGACAAGAACTTACCTGTGACTAAAGTTGAGTAGCATTAGGTTCGGTACTCGTAAGTAAGGGGCATGAGATTTTCAGCTTATAACTTGTCAAGCATATCCTCATATTTGTTCACTTTAACCTTAATCACCTAAAGATGCTTATGATAGGGGAAATGAGAGCTAGAAGCTAATAAGTACCAGGTCAGACCGTGCCAGGGGGTAGTGTGGGCCCCTCAGGCCTCCACCGACCTTGCCCTTCACCTATATATTCCTCCCGGGACGAAAACCCTAGGTACCAGATCAGAATTCCAAGAAAAGTTCTGCAGTGCCGCCACAACCGAAGAGGAGATTCGGGGGACAAAAGTCTCTATTCCGGCACCCTGCCGGGATGGGGAAGTGCCTCCTGATCTATCTCCATCGTCTCCACCGCCATCGCCATCGCCGTTGCTGATTCCCATAATGAGAAGGGAGTAGTTATCTCTCGAGGCTAAGGGCTCTACCGGTAGCTATGTGTTCATCTCGCTCTCTCTATGCATGATCTCATTGAGATCATGAGCTTTGTAATCTATAGATCTATTCTGCTACTCAAGTGCTTAAATTAATCTCTGCTTATCCCCACGTGTGTGAAGTTGAGAGTGTGCAGACCGTGTGGCACTTTGGCTAAGGTTACATAAATACTTATCATGAGTATAATTTGAGTTGGATGTCTCTATGACATTGTGGTGTTTGTTGGAACCAACTAGCGCTCAAGGTAACAATGAGGGGTTATCTAGATGGGGAATGCGAACTTTAAGGTGTGCTATTATAGCCCTACCTCGTCCAACCAGAGAGTAGTTCAGAGTAGCAGCATGTAGAGAAGATATTTATATGAGAGTGTCCACTAGTAGAAGTATGATCCCTAGGCCTTGTTTCTAAGTATTGAAACACCGTTTACAACCAGTTTTGTTACATGTTTGCTTGCTTTCACTCTTATTTCAGATTGCAATTATCACTTATAATCATCCATATTACTTGTATTTCACTATCTCTTCGCCGAACTAGTGCACCTATACACCTGATAAGTGTATTGGATGTGTTGGGGACACAAGAGACTTCTTGTATCTTGATTGCCGGGTTGCTTGAAAGGGATACCTTTGAGCACTTCCTCCCTGAGTTCGATAAACCTTGGGTGATTCACTTAAGGGAAACTTCTTGCTGTTCTTCAAACCTCTACACTTGGAGGCTCAACACTATCTACAAGAATAGAAGCGTGCGTAGACAGCACATGCCGGAACAAAAACACAGCTATGCAATGCTTACAACTACAACTGAAGGTATTTGCGCGTTCTTGACTCAATAAGCTCCCCTCAAGCTCGATTCCCAGCCGGGAAGAACTGGTGTACAGTTTCGAACGAAACTTCAAGTGCACATACAAACGCCCTACATCCATCGAAGAGCTCCGGGTGTGCACCCAACGATCCGATAAGTCCCTCTGCTCATACATCCAGTGCTGGTCTATCATCAAAAACTTTGCGAAAGATATCTCCAAGGAGAAGACGATTGGCACGTTCAATAGCAGCGCCCATCGACAAGAACTCAAGGAGGAGCGGTGGCGCACCAAGCCTAAAACCATCGACCACCCAGGGGCGGAGGCTAATGTATCAACTTTAATGCACCAGACACATGGTCCAATTTTTTTAGCGATACTTAACATGTCAAGTGGGCAGGGGAATTAGGGTAGACTGGAGGTTGTGCATCAGGGACTTCGCCCAGTCCGTCGAGCCGGCTGCTGTCACTCAGCTCCCGTTCCTCACGCGAGGGCTGCCAGCCATATTTCGATCGATCAATAGTTGAAGTAACAAACTGGTGCAGGCACGTTGTTCTCAAAAACAAAACAGGTACACGTACGTATGTAGTTAGTGCATGTATGCCTCCTTGCTGTTATATCGGATCGATCAGGAAAAAAGACAAGACGACAACTGGCGGTGCATCGCTTGTGGTCGTAGGCCTCAGCGATTTCCGACGCACAGATGGAGGCAGCAAGCCTGCAGCTCTGCACCTCTGAAGCTCCGAAGCTCTTCCGATCAGCCATCAGGCCATCTCCTCTCTTTCAATTTTCTCTATCCGCTTAGTCTCTATCCAGAAGCCGGGCGTAGATATTTCTCAATTGAAAAATCTACACATTCAATTTTTTCCGATAATTTTGCAAACTATTTTTATGTCTGACGTGTATATTTATTTGTAAAATACAGGTGTATTTTGGACATATTTGTTCTCAAAAGAAAAGCCTCGTCGCAATATGACCCAGAAGACATGAATTGGAAAGAAGAGATTCAATATGATCCCGAGAAGAGAAAATTGATATAACATTATCACCCAAATTTGAAAGAAGTGGTAAGAAGAAAATACTTGGTTAATGGACCTTGCCAACCAAGAGAATCTAATTTTCTGAATTCAAAGTTTGGGGTAAAAATCAGAAGGTTCAATCCTAATTGAGTTTGATGAGTTCGAAAGCTGGCTTGAATATAGTAAAGAGAAGGACAAATCATATTGTTTTTGTTGTTTCTTCTTTAGGGTTGTGACAGCAAGAAGTAAGCTAGGTATGTGGCATTTGTTCTGTATGGTTGGAATACCTGGAATGTGAAGGAAAGGCTAAAAGATCATGTTGACGATGTGGATAGGATCCATAATCAAGCAATGAAAAAAATGTATTGATTTGCTAAAGAGAGACCAACACATTGATGTTGCTATTAACATTCAAAGTGAAGCTGCCAAGAAGGGTTATTTCACTCGAATAAATGCCTCGATTGACATAGCTAGGTCGTTTCTCAAGCAAGGATTACCTTTTCGAGACCATGATGAGTCAAAGAACTCCCACAATAAAGGATTGTCTTTGTACTATACACTATCTCTTATTACTTTGTTTTATTTATTTTGAAGATATAAGTCATGATTTTATGTCGTACACTATTGCTTGAAAAATTTATGCGATAGTGAAGTGGTGCATCAGGGTGACTCGATCTCCAGCTCCGCCCCTGCGACCACCTGATGGATGTCGCCAATCGCTGGGCGGATGGCGGAGGTGCTCTCCACAATAGTCGCGCACACTCGGATGATGAGGATGACCAAGGTCTCATATGCGATCACCGAGGAAAGCACAACGACGGAGTCTACATGGTCACGGCTATCCACGCCGACAAGCACAATGATTGCAATCATGGCAGCGTCTACCACAGTAGCAGTTATCGTGATGATAGGAACACCAGCAAAACAACTCAAGTATGGCAATGCCGTACTCGCGAGGACGGGATATCCCCGATGCAACGGCTGTCAGTACCATGCAATGTTCACTTCTACATTAATAGCAAAGATGGCAAGTGCAAATCCAGCCATCTCCTTGAGTATTGCCGCGAGTTCTAGAAGCTCCAAGATGCCTACGCCCAGCTGCAGCGCGAGGCAACAAGTCAAGGTTACAGAACAACCCCATGCCCCGTAGTATATGGAGCACCACCACCACCTCCGCTACCAGCTAATGCACCACCACCAACACCACCTGTGGTCACGGCGGCTCATAATAACGGGGGAGACCAGTACCCACGACCGCTCGGGAACATGAGCATCATCTAGAAGGGGTGCCCCTCCAACATGACCCAGAAAACGATCTCCTGGCAAGTGAGCATGGTCGTACCCTCACCTCCACCCATCCACAAGTAGCTCAGCGGATCTGAATCATGCATCACCTACATCAGATCTGACCACCCATGCCAGGTCCCACGACTAGGCCACGTCGCCCTGGTGCTAGAAGCTCAAATTAGTGGATACGAGATGAGCAAGGTCTTCATGTATGGCGGTAACAACATCAACCCCATCTCTGCTAGCACCCTACGCACCATGAACATCAACATGAAAAGCCCCGAGCCATCCGAAACAACCTTCCACAACATAGTCCCAGGGAAGCACATCCTTTCCTTGGGCAAAATCTACTGGGATGTAATCTTTGGTAAGCCCGATAATTTCAGGCACAAGAGACTCAACTTTGAAGTTGTCGACTGGTCATCATAGTACCACATCATACTTGGGCGGGTCACATTCACCAGATTCATGGCGGTACCACACTATGCCTACCTCACCCTGAAGATGCCAGGACCCCGTGGTGTCATCACCATCCGTAGAAGCTTCACACGATCCGACAACTATGACAAGGAGTTCAACAGAATCTCCCAATATTTTGGGATGCAAGAAGAACTCGTGAAGCTCAGGGAGTCGATGGACCACGATCTTCCTCCTATGAGCCAAAGGAATGCACTCGAGCAATCTTTGGACTCTAGAGTCGACACAAAGAAGGTCCAGATCCATCTAACGGACCCCACAAAGAAACCCTCGTCGCAAGCAACCTAAGTTCCGCATAGGAACTCGTGCTCATCGAATTCATTCGTAAGCACTGGGAGACCTTCGCATGATGTCCTGGGGACATGCTAGGACTTCCTATTAAATTTTCCGAGCATGCACTCAATGTGTTTCCGGACACCATACCGGTCAAGCAATCAATGCGCCGCCTATGGTGACCCAACATACCACTACATGATGTAGTACACTATAGTTGTTGACATAACACCAATGAAACTACATCAACTAGTATTAAATATCTTAGAGTGGTACAACATAAACATCGTAGGTCCAAGACATGACTATAGATTACAACTCAGAACCTTAGAGAAGATCCAGAAAACATTCCTCAAAACAACGAGGAAAACATTATACAGAAGAAATTGAGAAACAACAACTCAAAGTCTATCCTAGACCTAATACTATTAGTAATATACATCTGTGGCTTGTGATTGCTGTTAAAGCAATGCCCTATAGAGGTAGGTTCTAGTATGTAGGATTTATTTATACACTACTCTCCAGCTTCTCTTCTATTGCTCCTGATGTAGTCACCGACTTTGTTGATCTCCACCAGATATCTTGAAATCTTCAAAGTAGTGCTCCTCCTGAGTTCGCCATTGAATACTGTGAAATCTAGCAAGGTTTAAGAAGGTATAGTTGAGTACGAGTATACTCAGCATGTTTACTAAAAAGGAGTGTTTGATGCACTATCTACAACCACATACCAAAGGTCGTAGGTTATGCAGGTTTTCGTAAACATTTCTTCAAAGGTTGTTTTTATTCTCAAAAGCTATGTATGACAGTCTTCAAGGTTGATTAGAACTTAGTGGAATTCCTTTCCTATAGTGTTCACAACTCTTTCCTGGAACCGGGAGTAATATGTTACAATTGTAAACACTCTGTAGAGGTGCATTGCTTTACCCATGAGAGATCCTTATCCATATTACACTTCCAAGCGACCAACCATTCACACTTCCTTGGGATGAGGCCTGGTATAAGTATTCAAGCCGATCACTTCCCTTCTCTACGACCCCATGTGACAAAACGACCCTCCAAGTAGATCTACTTCTATTAACCCTCTTATAGGCAAATATAACTCTGATAGCCCCTTGAAGACTCTGTAAGTAGATCATGTCCCTAGTAGCCTCCACTAAAGTGGCTGCTACCTTCGACAGCCCCTCATAGATAATCTAGACACCAATAGCATGGGGCGCTAAGGGGTTCCACCCTTGTGTTGGATCCTCTATGAGGAATCTCAGTGTCATGATAAGGCCATCTGTTGGCACATGAAAGGAAGAAGACCTATATGACTTCCCTAGAGCCCATTTAGATCTCATGGTTAATGTGTAATCTACGGTGCAAGAATCACTAGAGACATTGGTTCTTAAATCCTAGATACATTTCCGAGCAATGGTGGTTCCATTGCCGGTCATAATAGGTTTACTGATCACCTTGGATCAGTAACCAATAGTTCACATTATTATTGAAAATGGTGTTTTCTGTCATCCTTTTCAAAATGCAGGTGATAACAATAATAGATTGCAAATACTTGATAGAAAATAACCAAAGGACATGGGCAAGCATGAACTTGCCTTTGTGATCACAAGATTATGCAATCACGATCTTCTAGTCCGGATAAACTCCAATATACGAAATAACATCATTGGTCCGGTAAGGACTAATGTTTAAAGAAGCAATATGCTATTATGCATAAGTAATGCTATGTATTTTATAAATTCCCTGAAGTGATCTCCCCTTTTTGTAAGTGACTTACACTTAAGTGTTTTCTGTAAAATTTGATTAGTCTTTAAGTTTATTTACAAATTAAATATGTTTACAATAAGTTCAATACTTATTTATAAGATATAATAGTGGAGTACAATAACAACCTAGGATGAAGTTTAATTGCCCGCTGGTAACTATGATGAAAGTCCATGTGTTAGGTTTTTAAGAGTTGAAAGAAACTATTATAGAGTTGTTGTTTGAAGTGGCAAAAAGAATAACTTTCGAATAAAATGTTGTTTATGTTAAGTTCATAAATCTTTAATATTTCTAGGATTAAATTTATGGTTTTTAATAAAGCAGAAATGATGTTGAGTTATTATACTTTTGTTTGATTGTATAACTGACCAAAGTTAACTATATATAAATAAAAATGAGTCTTAAGATGTATAAGGTATTTTAGACCAAAGTTAACTATAAAAACATGAATGAACTTAAGACATGTTGTTTATGGTAGCACTAAGGTCTAGGGTTTTCCTAAGCCTAATAAAGGTTAAAAGATCATTTGTCCTTGTGGTATGAATTATTGCTAGATTTTATCTTCTAAGTGAATATTTTTATTAAGAAATGTTGGAACTAATCCATAAGCAATTTTAATAGCTTAGATACTAAGTTGATATAGCTAAGGATTCAAATGTATGTTGCTTAATTTTATATTTAGCACTTTTACAAACTAATAGATGCATTCTTATACACAAGAATGATTTTTATTTATTTTTATGTCTTACTCTTCTTTTATTAAAACTCTTTAAAGGAATAAGTGTTTTGAAATATACATTTGTAATTTTATCATATTTAAAATATAAACTAATATTTTCTTACATAAAATATTAATTTAAGATCTTAAAATTGAATTTTATTTATTTAAGTATTATTCTTATTTTTGAAAAATTCCATAAAGAGATTATTGTCTTAAAATAACAAATTAAGTTTTTTCATCTTAAACTACAATTTAGTATTTTTTACATAACCTTTATTTTTATGAAAAAGTAGAGATATTATTTGTATTTTTAGTTTTCTTTATTTTTCTAGAGCTTATATACTCTTAGGGTTATATTTGTAATTTCTATTTTTATAAATTTAATCTTTTAACTCTGAAACCTAGGCCTGCCCCCCTAGCCAAGCATACGGCTTGGGCCAATCCTAAGGCGCTCACTAGGTCGGTTAACCCGACCCAGGCCCAATCTCTTGCTCTCGCTCACACGTGCGCACATCCCTCTCCTCTCTGGCGACCTAGCGGTGTCGCTGCCATCGCCCACTGATTCTGGTCGCTTCGGCCACTGCTGCCAATGTGCTTGCTGACTCAGTCGACAACACCGTGTCGACTTATCGTATTCGATTGCCACAGAGGTCTCATTTTGGTGTGTCGTACCCTCTCTGGTGGCTAGGGTTGTGCCCCCTCTCGTGGTGCCGTGCTCCGGTGCCCTCATGGTAGTTCCCTTATGGTGTAGATGCTCACCTTGCCACCATGTCATGGCTGTTGCCGATTCTAGTTCCTTTGCTTCTTCTTCTTCCTATTTGAGGATTACATGTAAGTTCTTCCCCTTATCTCTCTGCATCTCCCTAGATTTCCTCATGGTGGTCGTAACCGTAATTAGGGTTTGTACCAAGTTCTGGAGTTCTACTCTGCCTAGATTGTATGCTCATGATGCTTAGGTGAACTTGGCCTTAAGGATTTCCTATGGTTACAATTCTGTATTGTTCTGTGGTTTGATCAGTGGCTTGAGTTGTGGTCTCATTATCCTACACTATCATTTGTTGTGATCCATATAATCTTGGACCATTGATTCTTCAATATGATTACTCGGTGTTGTTGTTGTTGTTATTCATTTGCTGCTACTACTGTTATTTGGATGATGCCTTCATCAATTAGACTCTGGGACAATGTGTTAAATTATGGTGTGCTTCATCTGCCTGTACATGTTCTATCAGTGATGAAAAATGTGATATTTTTCCAAAGGATAATACATGTATGCTATCTTATATAAGCTATTGATCCTAATGTTCATTTGCTGTCCAAGGAATGACAGATAGGTAATAATAATATGATTCCAGGCTGAATGGTTAGGAAGATGATTAGTAGTTCTTATCTTGGAAATAAAAGATTGCTATATGTGAATGGTAATATACTCTAGAGATGATTTTCTAGATATAGAAGTGATGGTTTAACCATTACTGGAATGATGCCTATGATCAAACTATCTTGATGTTGTTATCTTCTGATAGATGATTAAACACTTATGATTCCTAACATTCTAGGAAGATGATTATTTAGTTGCCTAAATCTGATCCTGACTTAGCGTTGGGTGGCTGCCACTATGAGGCCTCCTATTGGATGGTATATAGTGGTAACCCCCACTAAATCATGTTATTGCCTTTATGTTTTATTGGATTTAAATCAATGATGAAAAGTATGATATTTGATATGGTTCCTAAATAAAGAATAGATACTAGTGGCTTTAAAATTTCTAGTGATGATCTTGCATCTCATTTGGTTGTAACTCTTAGGATTTCACCCAATTCCAACAGTTCTTGTCCTTATAATTTTGTAAGAATAGATACAAAACTTGATTAGTTGGGAAATATCCCACCTGATGTGGATGATGATGTTGTTGTGGTGCCTGTGCTTCTCTTGTTGTTGATGGTGAGTTTGTCAAGCTCCTTGCTAAGACAGGCTTGTCCTTCCTCCTTGACCTTTTCCTCCTCCTAGCTCCTTGCTTGCCCTTGCTATTGGGGATATACATTCTGGGTATACCCACTGTGAATCGCTGACCAGGGTGGCCCACTTCGGGTTAGAGCTATGCTTCATGGGCGACCCAGTTAGGGAGAGAAGTTGGAAGCCCATCTGGCTACGGGAAGGCCAAGAACACTTATCGACTTAGGCCTATAGGAATACTTGTAGTCCAAGATGTACTATGTAACCGACTCTGTATCGTAGCCAGATAGGACTCTCCTGTAACCCTAGGACCAGATGACTATATAAGCCGTCCTAGGGACTAGCCTTTAGGGAACTCGACAATCAACCTCAACTCACATAGGCGAAACCTTTCTTGTAATCTGTACTTCTAGCTCTACCGTATTACTGGATTACTAGCAGGAGTAGGATCCGTCCATCACATGCGGATTCGAACCTAGGTAAGGTTGTGTGATCACCGTCCCAGACAACCGTATGTTTCAAACCCCACATCTTTCCACGCCCCGAAAATAGTTGGCGCCCACCGTGGGGCAGGTGAATTTCGGAGCTGCATTCCGGTCAAAATCTACGTGAATCGAAATCAGTGAAAAAATTGTCATCGGTCGGGTCCTTTATGCCAGTGATGTCCCTCTTGTCCTTCTCGATGATTCCTGGATTCCGGTTAGGGAGGCCGTGACTAGCTAGACAATCATGTCTTTTGGCGAGTGTTTACCTCGGTTTCACCAAACCTACCCAACCCACCCCAGCGGTGATGATAGAGGCTTATGGATCTGCTTTGTCCATGGAGGCGGCAGATTTTTGGATCTTAGAAAACCCTAATCCCACCCATCCCACACCTGAAGTAGAGGTCATAGAGATGATCAGATCTAAAGAAGATCTCCCCAGGAGATCGAATCTGAGGAAGATCAAAGCTACAAAACCTCTAGATCCAGCTTTGCCAATGCTAGAGCAGGAAAATCGCTTCTAAAGTACACCATGAAGCGAATGATGATGATTGTCATGGTTAACACGGATGTAGTTCTCGAGACCATAATACGTTTCGAGGAAGCCAATGAAGAAGGCCTCACCTACCTCAGAGCACATGGACTGCACTTTGTCATCTATGTTGGCTCTCGATCCGAATCTACCGACGGTGTTGGACGCAATCAAAACAAACGCCGACACACCGACTTTCCCAGGGGACTCCATGACGTCAAAAGAATTCCGAGCGTTTGAAGCATAAATTGAAGAGGAGTTCACCACCAAAGCTATAGAGAAGGAGAATGTCTGGATCTAAGAGCATCTCCACTCGGGGTCCCTAAAGGCCCCTCAAAGTCCTATGGGGTGTTTCGGTACCCAAAATGATGCCCAGCCGCACCCCCAAATGTTTTTTGGCGCTGGCGTGGCCCGTTTAGTGGGGGTGCCAGATGGAGCTAAACAACGTAGGCCAGGCCTATCGGCGACACACACCTGCGAAAGCCGCCCACATACCATGTTCTCACCCACCCTCCTTTCCCCCAGCGACCACCACTCGACGCCGCTACCACCCCTCACCGATGTCTGCTGTTCTACCGGCTAGAGCCGCTACCGCAGCCACCGAGAATACTCCCCCAACCCTCCCGAGCCGCCCACACTCACTCCCTACCTGGCTCCATGCCCGCTGGTAACCCCAAGCCCGCCACACAACCACCCTGCCCACGAGGTGTTCGACGGTTTGCCGAAGGCATGAATTCAGACGTGGAACAGATGTTGGCTGCTCTAATGGAAAATGAAGTCGCCGTTGCTGCCAGCATCTGAGACAGCGTCGGTGACGATGATCATCTCCTAATTGTCATGTTCCTCCTGGGCATGATCGTCGGTGTCGATGATAAGATGCCTGCTAGGGGTTTGAAGCCTGGGCGACACAAGAGAAAACCAAGGCAAAGGATGGAAGGCTACTGCATGCTCTATGCTGACTACTTTGCCGACAACCCATTGCACGGCGTCATTTCAGAATGTGCCAGAAGCTTTTACTGAAGATTGTCGAGGAATTAAGATAGTTCGACGACTACTTCAAACTAAAAAGAGATGGCATCGACACACTTGGTTTCTCCATAATCCAAAATGCACAGTTGCTCTCCTGATGCTTGCATATGGAGTTGCTAGAGACACACATGCCGACTACCTCCGCATGGCGGAGTCCACAACCATCGACTGCATGTATAGATTTTGCAGGGCTATTATGGAAGTGTATGGGAAGAAATACCTGAGAACACCCAATGCAAAAGACACAGCTTGGACCTTGGAACAAAATGTTGCAAGAGGTTTTCCAGGAATGCTTGGAAGCATTGACTATATGCACTGGGCTTGGAAGAACTATCCATTTGTGCACCAGAGCATGTACAGAGGTCACAAAGGATCATGTAGTGTGGTGCTTGAGGCTATGGCAGACTAGGATCTATGGATTTGGCATGCTTTCTTCGGTATGGCAGGATCACACAATGACATCAACATGCTGTAGTGTTCAAATGTGTTTGCCAAGCTTGTTGAAGGAAGAGCTCCTGCAGTGCATTTCGAGATTAATGGACACCAGTATGACAAGGGATACTACTTGGCAAATGGAATCTACCCAAGATGTTCAACATTTGTGAAGACAATCTCAAACCTTGTGCCTGGAGGAAAGAAAGCTTGGTTTGCCCAACAGTAGGAGGCTTGCAGGAAGGATGTGGAGAGGGCACTCGGTGTGCTGCAGGCTCGACTTTCCATTGTCAGGTACCCTGCCCTTACCTTGTTGAAAGATTAGATGTGGGAGGTCATGACTGCCTGTGTGATCTTGCATAAGATGATCATCGAGAGAGAGAGAGAGTCTAGTGTTTGACACTCAACCGTATTTTTTCCTAGGTCCTCTTGCATATATTAACCACCAAGTGCCACATGCTTTTACTACTTTTCTTGCTCGGCGGCAGGAAGTTCGAGAAACAAATACTCATATCCAACTACAGGATGATCCGGTGGAGTACCTGTGGAGGCTCCAAGGATCCAGCTAGTTTGTTTATTTGTTTGCTATAATGAACATTTTGAATTGTTTGTTTAATTTCATGAACTCGTAATAAATCTGAATGTTCAATTATTTATTTGCTATATTGAACTTGTTTAATTTACTTGTTGATTTGATAATTTTTTTATTGATTTTTGTATGGGGGCATGGCTGGGAGCCAGTGCCCCCCCAAATCGTGAAGCAGTCTGGTGCCCCCCATACAGCCAAAAATCGGGCTGCGCCAGACACCATATGTGGGGGGCGAGTGGAGATGCTCTAAGTCCCTACAACAGTATGGATGAGAGATACGACGAAAACTCTCCTGAACCGCAAGATGACACTACTAGGAAACAACCCATCTGTGGCGCACTGAAATGGGACTTCTATGGCGCATATCCTAGTCGCCAATGTTACCTCACCACTGATAACTACTTCTTGTGGCGCATATGGATATGCGCCACAGAAGTCCTAGACTTCTATGGCGCATTTCTTCATATGCGCCACAGGAAGAACTTCTGTGGCGCATTTACCTGTATGTGCCACAAAAAGCCCATGCGCCACTGACTATAAAATTATATGCGCCACTGATTGCGTAACACGTATTCGAAGTAAAATACTTTCCTGGTGTATAATCAGGTATTTATACAGGATTTATATAGTATTTATCCAGATGAGTATAAAATACATTGCACAAGTAGTAGATGCATGAAAACCGACATATATATAATACAAACACTTAGAGCCCGATCGAGATACATATATAGTGTCAAGTGCCAAATTTTTACACAAGCGCCGAATACAAAGTTCATATCATCTCACATTACAAATATGATGTGGCCACCGTCACCTACACTAGGATAAAATAGAATACAACTGTGATAATGGTGAGCAAGAGCATTAGCCCGACCAATATCTTCATCCGGTTCTTCTTCCACAAGTGGTTCCTCCACTTGGCTATCGCCTCCTCTCTAGTCGCGTATCCTTTGTAGATGTTGCCGCTGAACTTGTTCACTTGTTTGTGACAATCCTCCCACCCCTTGTAGAATCCTAGAACCCTACCCATGTACACCACATGTCACCTCGTCGCCATCTCTATATACGACAAGGCATATTAGTAAAAATACAACGAAAATAATGAATAAAGGGTTCACATCCATATATATATATATGTTCACAGAATATAAAACAAAGGATCCATAAACCTAAAAGATAGATCATCATAGAAGCAATAAGTTCAACGACAACACGACCACAAGGTAGTTTAAGTCTAACAACAATGACCATTTCGACCACGAGATAGTAAAGTTTATGACACACACACTAATACAACAAGCGTCCATCAAGAATATACACACAGTGGATCATGCTAGAGGCACACATCGATCATGATGAAGACTTCCTCTTCTCGCTCGGCTTCGGGAATGGTAGATATCCCTCTTTCGTCATCCACGTCCTTGTGTCACCATGCTTACAGAGGCGTTCTTCGATCTCCCTCTTACTCAATCCTCTGGCTTGTTGTAGGGCACCCCCCTTGTGTTGACATCTTCAATGATGATTTGCGACAACTTCATCTGAATGCGATGGAAGTCTTCTCTAAGATCAGCATCATCGATTCGCGCCAAAGTTTCGGCCCATCCTCGGAGACTAGATGGCAGCGGTAGGTTCTAGCAATCCCGAACATAGCCTTTAAGGTGATTGAGGATGTAGAAGGCCTCCTTGGCACCAGTAGTCGACTGCTTGATGCAGGGGAACTCGAGCACGTGCTTGAACACGTGTTTGCCATCCTTGATACATTCCCCCTTATCTATGAAGGTGCATCCCTTCTTGGTGTAGCCCTCGAGAGCCTCATTGAGAACACCCCTTATTCTGGTGTAGTCTTTCTTCTTCGTCAAACTCCCCGAGTCGAAATACGTGGCTAGCGAATACCTCGGGGCAAGGACGATGAGTGTGCAGTATTTGTCTCTGCGCAACACAATTGGAACGGAATGTTGGAAAAAGAGCAAAGGAAGAAATCTATAAGAAATGCATAAGTTACGGTGGCGATGAGCGAGTGTGTGTACTTACTCGGGAAAGAAAGGCAAAAGAAGTGTGCCCTTCCTCTTGTTGTCGACCATGAACTTCTCGAGGTACGCCGTCGCCTTGGTCCGTGTCTCTGATCCTTCGACCAACTGGCTGTCCCGCATGTAGTAGGGATCCACTATCACGATTTTCGGGGTACTTTCTCTCTTGATCATGATCGCCAAATTGAGCACGTATAGGCGGACTAAGTTATAGTCCAGCTGTGAGAAACAGCTTGAATATGTCCTCAAATGCTATGAAGAATATATCCGCGGGGGGTTCATCGACGAAGCCCACGTCCAATGGCACCTCGGCCGTGAAAACCGGGTAATTTGGATCTTCGTCTTTAAGAAGGAGGCCCTCTAGTGTCTTCGCACCCTCGTGCAAAGTTAACATGGCTCCAACCGCAATGTGGATCATATACGGAGTCAATATCGGATCACCAGCTACATGCACTCGGGGCAAGCCATATTGCGTGGATGGTACGACGACGGCGTCCTGAACCCGAATCCTCTTCGGAAGAGGCTGGCTCGCACCCTTATTATTATTATTATTATTACCTCTCTTCATGTAGTGCTTCTTCTTCACAAGAGTGTCAGCCACTGCCATCTACTCATCAGCCGCCTTTTGGAGTGTGTTGGGGCTGAAAACCAATCCCGGTTTCTCTTGTGGTGGATCGGCGGCCGGAGGCGTCTCTTGAGAAAGACCATGGAAGACCAGGCGCTGCGTGCATGTATTGGGCCGACCAACTTGATGGTCATCATGAGCTGTGAAGGGTTCTTCATCCACAGAAGGCATATACAATCCTTTGGCGGTGCCGGTGTTGATGAAGTCGTCAATGTTGACCAATTCATCATCGTCTTCATGGGTGCCATCATGTGGTGGTGGTAGCGGGGGCGATGGCGGTTGCAGCACAACGTCTTTGCCATGTGGCGGTGGACACGCTGCCAAGAGTTGATGGTGACGGCTGGTGGTGGTGACGACGACGGTTACAGGCTTCCGAGGTGGTGGCCGGGCGATCGGTCGAGAGGTGGCGCCGGTGCTCCCCCCCACAAGACGAATCTGGGTCTTCGGCCATGTCAAGGGCTAGTTGTAGCATTCTCCAAGGGTCTAGTGTTCGTCGGCTCCCTGAGGTTGAAAGGGGGGGGGGTCCATGTTGTCGCACCCTGGCAACACCCGAGCCAACCTGACCCTCATCACGTCATCATCCATTGGATTGTTTTGCATTGTGCGGCTTGCCGGTTGTATAAGAGTGCCCTTGGAAAAATCCTTCAACTCACCGCTGACATCTTTAAGCAGGAGTACGCAAGAAGTGTCCTGAGGCAAACACATGTTGTTGGGCGTCATGAGATGGCAGCAGTCATGCATCAAAGGCATAAAGGAGATGACGTGCACTAACTAATTAGTTACCTTGGTGATAGCGTGGATCTCAACTAATGTAGAGACACGGCCGATGCCGGCGGCGGGCCTATCATCATCTGCAATCTCCCGCTCGGGTGCCTCATGAAGCACCACCGCCGTCGGCTGCGCCTTATTGGTATCTTTGGCGGGAGGGGGCGTCGGTGTGACCAAAACGAGCGGCTGTGTCTCGACGTTGATGGCCGGCGGGGTCACCAGGTCTGGTGACACGGTAACATTGATGCCCGAGTTGCTGCCGCTTAAGCTAGGCAGATGTATCGGCCCCTGTCGACCTCCCGCATTCCAAGCAGTAAGCCCCTCGAAAAACTGAGGGGGGATCATCGAGCGGAGTTTCTCTTCCACTAACTTGTCCACCGTTTTCCCGTCCACCGCCTTCTCCTCCAGTGTCTGCACCTTCATCTTTAGCTCTGCAACAGCGGCTTTATCCTGGTTCTTCCTCTCCCTTCTTTTCTTGGCGTCCTCTTTGTAGCACTCCTTGAACTTCATGCTCGTACCGAAGCCAGACACACGGCCAGCTGAGGACGGCGGCAACCCCTTGTCCCCCTTCTTGTAAGCATTGGTCGCCCTGTTGAAAATCGTGTCCCACGGCTCCGTGGAATCCTGGGACGACTCTGTGGCAGTAGCGTTCAGTTCATCCTCTTGCAGAGATAAGGAAAGGTGAACCCATTTAGATTCTTGGCTTCATTATTTTAATTAGAACGCAATAGACTTGAGATCGGCGATAAATTCCTTACCAGCTTCTTCTCGAATTCCTTCACCTCCGGATCGTCGGTGATGAACTCCCCTGTTTCCTTGTCCAGGTAGTAGCGGGCCCAAACAAATTGCCTAAGCTGCAAGTCTGTGATTTTAAGCCAAGGGTTGTCTTTACCAAGGCGTTCAAGCTCGGCGTCCTCCTTGTCCCAAATGGCCTGTTCCCCTATAACCGCCGCTTCCAAGGCGGTGGTTACCTATGTTTTGTTCCCGCATACTCCTTCCCCAGTTAGTCCATTTTATAGCATCAGCGGTAGCTATATCCGCCTTGAATATCCTAAACTCCTCTTCGTCGAGCATCAGATTTTTCTTACTAATAACCTCCCAGCTTTCACCTTTGTCAATGCTATTCTTCACCCGGGTTTTCCAGCTGCTCAAGGCGTTGCTCATCTTCGTGAGGGCTAGTTTGTTCACCGGGTTCTTTCTCTCGAGGTTTATAAACCGCTCTGGGAATCTGTATCGCTTGTGAAGCTTCTTAAGGAGGTTATCGACCAAAGCTGCATTGTCAGCATGTCTAATGTACTTCATGTTGATCGACATGCTTTCCCGGGCGATGCACCCGAGTTGCAAGCCGTACCCTTTAGCAATCGCCTCTGGTGCAATGGGCAGGCCACTTTCTGTGACCTCAGTCAACTCATCGCAGATGGTGGCGAGCACTGGCACCTTCCGCTCCTTCTGTTCCTTCTTCTTCTTCTTCTGAGAAGCGGCCGGGTTGCCACTACCGCTATCCGTGTGCTTGCCGCCATCGGTGCGGGCGCCGCCATCGGTGGTGTCATCCTATTCACCGCCGCCTTCACTAGTTCCATCGTAGTCATCTTCGTCCCCCTCGTAATCAGGATCTCCGCCCTCATTGGCCCCAGCAGCTCTTGCGACGGTCGCCTCCTCCTCCGGTGGTGGTGTCATCCTCATCGCCTCCTCCTCCTCCTCCTCCTGTTGGGACCCCCGCCAGAATGACTGGTTGGCCTGTCTAACTTGTTCTTCGACGCTGATCATGTGCTTAGAAGGGCCAGACTCCTTGTTGCTCGACATGTTTGCACTACTCTATTTAAAAGAGGCAAAAAGTTAGCACAAATCTCAACCGAAAAATTCGGCATGACCTTTGCTAATTTTTTGACCTAGGAGTGCCCATTTCTCAACCGAAACGGAAGTGAATCGACACTTCAGGAGAAATGGGCAACTCAAATGAAATCCCTGCAAGACAAAACACCCCATCCCCATATTGACAGCCCCATCCCCATTGACAACCCAAATCATCAATTTGCTACTAGCACTAGTAGCACATATATGACAGCACCATATATGACAACACCATTTCTTATGACAGCACCATTTCTTATGACATCACATATATGTAGGATTGTGATCACTTTGGTGCAAAGTTACTACTGTACTCAAATTGATGGAACAACTGTCAACAACATGTTAACATATAATATCAGAATCAATACTACACAAAACAGAGAACATATAAACTATAAAGGACATTAAACAATCTGTTCATACCTAATTCCCTAGCCAAGGGATTAAATTGGCAATAAGCAGACCCATATAGTCACACTAAGCAGATTAGCAAAGCAGTTTACACATTATATATCTATATGCTACAAATTGGCAAACATGTTAACTAAAAAGGAAAGCTCCCAAAAGGAAATACAGGTTCACCCTGTCACATATAGAACTCTAGAATGCACAAAGAAATGGGCAAATAATTGTAACCACACGATTACATGCATAAAGGGAGCTGTAGTAAAGGGAGCTGTAACAAAATAGGATTACATGCATAAAGGGAGCTGTAACAAAACATGTTACATGCATAAAGGGAGCTGTAGTACATCAATATAAAAGAAGAAAACACAGCAGCTGTATAGAAACACACCCAACTCTGCGCTGCACCATATTTCCCTCTCCTCAGAATCTATCAACTACATGCAAGATCTATCAACAAGCATACAGGTTTATCTACTAGGATAAACACAAACCTACAACAAGATTTTTGGAATCACCAAGAAGCAAGGAGAAGGCTACCAGAAGAATAGCAGGAGCAAATCAAGTAGATCAAACTAGAAGTTGGGAGGAGAAGGATTGCACCAGCTGTTGACCAAGTGAACCACTAGGAGATTATTCAGAATCTAGAAGGATAACCTCTAGAAAAGAAACAAGCTCCAAAGGATATTCATATCACTAGAACGATAAGGTAATAAGCTACTAAGATCAGCCAGTAGAAATTACTTAGGAGCATAAACTAGATCATGCAGCCTCTATTCTTATCAGTTTGAGAGGAAAGGATAAGGAAAGGATCTTGCATAAATAAGTAGTGTTGCTAGAAAGCAACCAGATCTATCCAGGAGCAAATAAATCAATCATAGAGCACTCAAACAATACCAAACCATCTAGAAAAGCATCTACTTGATCTAGAGCCATCCTACATCGATCTAGGTGATCATATGATCACTTATTTGCTTGCACTTGGTCAAGCTATTGATCTAGCATACTTGTGTGATGCTAATAAATGGTTTCAGCAAGCATTCCTTTATGCATATTCTAGCATATCACATACACATTTTTTGAGAATTACTTATGGGATAGAGGGGTACATATAGACTAGTTGTATCCAATTATATTACAGCAAAGCAACTTCTCTTTGTGAACTATTACTTGTACACATGGACCAGATTAGGAAAGTTAACTAGATCATCACTATTGCCTATACTACTAGGAAACAAGCCAAGAAGAGTATTGACAAAACACAAATGAGAGAGAAAGGGGAAGAGCATGAGAGGGGGGTGGGGGTGGGGGGGGGGGACGAACCGTGCGAGAACTTTCTGTGGTAGTTGACGACAACGAGGGTGGCGGGCTCCGGCGCGACGGCTCCTCCTCCGGTGGCTCCTCTTCCACGGGCTGTAGGGCTGCAGGGCGGCTCCTCCTCCACGGGTTCGTCGGGCAGCTCCTCCTCCACTGGTTCGCCGGGCGGTGTGGTGGTGGCGGCTCTGGCAGCAAGGGCTAGCGCGACGTTGGTGGCTCTGGCATCGAGGTCTAGGTCTAGGGCTAGTGCGGCGATGATTGAATCGAAAGGAGATTGAATGGGGAGAAGGGCAATGAAGGCCGAACCATTTATTTCGCTAAGTCCACAGGTTCTGTGGCGCATTTCGGCAATATGCGCCACAAAAGTTCTTCTGTGGCGCATATTGCCAAAATGCGCCACAGAACCTGTGGACTTAGTACAAAACGCGGCACGCGTCGTAGTATGAGAAGATCACACACTTTCCTTAGTGGTCTCTGCTGCTTGCTTGTGCCATTCTAAACCTGGGGCAGCCAGGTTCGAATCCTGGCTGTCTCACACTTTTTTATTTTTTAAAAATATATTTTTAATTATAGATCTGTTTAAAATAAAGCAAGAACATATACAAACATTCATATTTATTCAAAAAACTCTCTCCCCGAACATATACAATCATGTGATGTGTTTTTAATTATATATATGTCTAAAATAAAACAAGAACATATACAAACATTCATATTTATTCAAAAAACTCTCTCTGAACATATACAATCATGTGATGGGTCTCTTCACAATCTTCTTGCCCTTTTTCGTCGCGGTTGAATACTTTAGCCTATGCACTTTGAGATTTCGTCGCGGTTGAATACTTTAGGCAGTGTGGTACTTTAGTAGTAGTAGGCATGTCGAAGTACTTGTCGAATTCCTCTTCGATCGCCATTTTTGTCGAAGTTTTTCTCGTTGGCGGCTCCTTCCATTCCGATGATGCTCCTCTTCCCCCTCCTAACTACAACACGGTTGGGCTTTGATGGGTCGGTAATAAAAAAGCATTGATCAACTTGGCTACCGAGTACCCAAGGCTCATTTTTTGCGGAGGCGTTCTTCGTTGATTTGGCATCTGGTATAACCATTGTGGTGAAATAGCGGCCTTCTTTTTCCACGTTCTTGGCCCATCTAACACAGAACATCGGTACGATCTCTCCACAGTAGTCGAGCTCCCATGTCTCCTCGATCCTTCCGTAGAATCTTTCCATCACAGTAGTCTCGTTATCAGCAAAGGATAACATAGTTACTCCTAAGTTTTGATATTCACTATTCTTGTCCTTTTCCTCGGTGTTGAATCTGTAACCGTTTATGTCGTATCATTGATAGGTCCTTAGGTTGTGCCCTGGGCCCTGCGACAAGGAGAATATGAGTTTTTGATCTTCCGTAGAAGGCGTCTGTGGGGGATTGTCCAGTTGCCTTTTCTTGAACCAACCCATGAAGCTGGAGTTGTGCTCTCTGGTTATGTCTCCTTCCTCGGCCGGCCCTAGTCGACATACTCCTGCTCGATTAAGCTTCTGTGCTCTTCGACCTAAGGGACAACCACTTCAATGTGTTGTAGCACGACTCGGTGTGCCCTTTCAAAATCAGTGCGTCGACCATCAATGCCGACATGTAGTGAGCGGCAGCCCTCGCGGTGACCATATCCACCGAGCCTGCCGAGGTGCTTCGTTGTGGGTATTCCAACATCCTCATTCTCGGTGGTTAGACAATTCTGGCAGAAGGAGATGTACTCGTAGATCAGAAAGCCCTTGGCTATGCTTCCATCTAGACGAGACCTGTTGCGAACAAATCCTTTGATGACACTGTTTAGCCTTTCAAACGGCATCATGTTGTGCAGGAATGTTGACCCGAGCTAGATGATGTCGTCCACGACATGTACAAGCAGATGCACCATGATGTCAAAGAATGCGGGCGGGAAGTAAATCTCAAGCTCGCATAGTATCATCACGATCTATTCCTGTAGCCTGTCCAGCTGCTTCACACTGATCGACTTCGTAGATATGACGTCGAAAAAGTTACAGAGGCCAAACAACGTCTAACGGACATGCTCGTCCATTATCCCACGGATCACAACGGGGAGTATCTGCGTCATCAGCACATGATAGTCGTGAGACTTCATACCGCTGAACCTCTTCTTCGCCACGTCCAGATATCTGCTTTCTTCCCCAAGTAACCGTGAGGAACTTTCACTCCTAAGAGGCACCTGAAAAACTGCTCGAGCTCTTCCAGACTCAGAGTGAAGCAGGCAGCGCGAAGCACCACCTCATTCTTCTTAACTCTTTTGTGGCGACCTTGAGTCCCTTCCGTCTGATCATCATCATCATCATCACTATCAGGGTATTGAAGATCTTTCTTGATGCCAAGAAATTTAAGGTCCTTTCTTGCTTTCGGCCCATCCTTGGTCCTCTCCGGCATGTTCAGTAGAGTGCCAAGCAGACTCTCGGTAACGTTCTTCGTAATGTGCATTACATCGAGGCTATGGGGAGTGTGAAGGACCTTCCAATACGGCAGGTCCCAGAAAACAGACCTTGCTTTCCATACACCCAGCAGCGGCTTTGTCCTCGGTCGTTTTTTTCCAGGCGCAGGGCAATCTACCCAATTATTCAAAAGCTCCTCGATTTCTTCGCCGCTCCTCGGACGCAGGGCTCTTTCGAGCTCGTCCTTACCATTGAACATGTCACCATGTTTTCTCCACGGGTGATCCATGCGGAGCCACTTTCGAGTACCTTGGAACACAGTTTTCGAAGACCAGGGATCCCTTGGTAGCTGGAGATGCGGTGTCTCATCCATGCACTTGACGCATACATTGTGTCCGTGGTTCACCTGGGCTGATACATATGCATAACCAGGATAGTCCTGCACGGTCGTGAGCAACGCGACTCTCAGATGGAAATATTCTTTATTGTAGGCATCCCACGTACGGGCCGGCGTCTCCCACAAGCTGGCTAACTCCTCTCTCAATAGCCCGAGATACAGATGCATATTGATACCTGGTTGTTTCGGCCCTTGAATAAGAATGCTCATGTGTACATACCTTTTCTTCGTGCATAGCCACGGGGGGAGGTTGTATGGCCATACAAACACGGGCCAGGTGCTATGCGTGCTACTCTGGTTTCCAAAAGGATTGAGTCCATCGGTGCTCATACCCAGCCTGACGTTCCTTGCATCGCCCCCAAACTCTTCGAACTCGATGTCTAATGCATTCCACTGGCTAGCGTCTAAAGGGTGTGTCAGGATCTTGCCCTTCTCTGGATCATCTTCAGGTTTCTCTCTTTCCGCGTGCCATTGCATGAGCTTTGCTTCCTTAGGATCTACGAAATATCGCTGCAGACGGGGGGTGATAGGAAAGTACCATACCACTTTTCGAGGAACTTTCTTGTTCCCTCTCTTGTATCGTCCTTGGCCACACACCGGACATGTGGTTCTATCCACGTACTCGTTCCGATAAAGTGCGCAATCATTGATGCATGCGTGGTATTTAATGTGTGGTAGGTCGAGAGGGCACATGATTTTCTTGGCCTCCTCGATACTTGTTGGCAATGTGTTCCCCTTAGGAAGTCGGTCGTGCCAATATTCCATGTTCGCGTTGAAGCTCACATCGGTCCATTTGTGTTCAGCCTTCATCTCCAGAGCCTTGAGCGTTACACTCAAACGTGTATCCTCGGGGCGACACCCAGGATACAATGGAGTCATCCCGTCTACCTCGGGGCGTTACACTCAAACGTGTATTCTCTCTGGCTGCAGGTTTGTCGTTGCTCGTCTCCTTGAGGAGCAGTTCTTGAACATGAGGGTCCTGCAAGACCGAAGTTAGCAGCATCTGTGTGTTCGCGTCTTCTCCTTCTTCATGATCATGACCATGCCCATCGCCATCTCCTTCTCCATGCTGATCATGCCCGCCGACATCTCCTTCGTCTTGATGATCATGCCCGCTGGCATCTCCTTCATCATGATGATCATGCCCGGTAGACTCTTCATCTTCTCGCCTGCCCACGTCTTCATGACCACCACCATGTCCCGCTGGCGCCTCATTGAGGTCGCGCATGAAATCGCGCCTGAGCAGGTGACCCTCCAATTGTCCAGATTCAGGGTCGATCCAGCGCTGCAGTTTGCATGTTCGACATGGACATCTTATCATGGTCTTGTTGTTCAGAATCATGTCCTCCTTCGCGCCTTTCTTGTACCTAGCAATTCGATCTTCGCTCATCGTGAGGACCATGGTTGCCTGAGCGGTCCAAATAGAGAGTATAGGTGAGAAACACACCATATGAACACACACATGCATGAATGCTAGCCAGAAAAAATTCAGCATGACCTTTCCTAAAATTAGGACATATGGGTAGTGCAAAAATTTGCCGAAATGGAAATGAATCAACATTTCGGAAAACATCTATGCAACCACACCGGCCGGGCCCGACAACAACAAGCAAGCAACAAAAAGTTCCTCCCATTGCAAACATTCATGCACCACACAAGCATCGTCTCGCCATGGATCGCACACACACACCGCCCGCACGACAAGCTTCACCTACATGTTCATGGCCAAGTACTCACCTAGTTGACACAATAATAGCGAGACGAGACCGCGCGATGAGAGAGTGTGGACAAATAGATCTACAAGTTGGTGGAGAGGAAATTAGTAAACAAAGAGAGATGTGAGAGATAAAAGTAAGGAACTTTTAGATCTAGAAGTTGGAGCGAAGCTTCCACTTACCAATCTATGGATTAAAGTAGGTTTAGTTACAAGAAAATGAAGAAACTATGGGCAAGATGGGGTGTGAGGGAGGAGGAAGACGAGTTGTGAGGAGGTAGAGATGTGAAATGGGTGGTGGTGGATAGATAAGGGAGCTAGCTTTTGTCACCTTTTAAACATGGATCTGGACGCCCTCATCTGTGGCGCATATGGAGGAAATGCGCCACAAATGCTGAATCTTCTGTGGCACATAAGTCCATATGCGCCACAAAAGTGGGTGAATTAGATTCCCTCTGTGGGGCCCACCTCCAAGTTCTGTGGCGCATGCTGGGATATGCGCCACAGAAGTGAAACACTTCTGTGGCGCATATCAGAACATGCGCCACAGAACTTGGGTGAATTAGATTCGGTGGTGGGGCCCCCTCCATGTTCTGTGGCGCATAAGAAAATATGTTCCACAGAAGAGGCAACTTATGTGGCGCATATCTCAGAATGCGTCACAGAACTTGGATCAACCCACCCCGGTTGGCGGGTCCCACCAATCTTCTGTGGCGCATACTCTGGAGAATGCACCACAGAACTTCCAATCTTCTGTGGCGCATGTATTCGGGTGCGCCACTGATGTTTTTCTGTGGCGCATGGTTTCGCATATGCGCCATTGAATACATTGTCTATCTATAGGCTGTTTCCTAGTAGTGTGATATGGATCTCGGAGAAAATCCCGACATCCAGATGTCCGAGAGTACTAATAGAAACTTGACTCTAGGAATCAGACCAAAATCCGTCTTTGCCATAGTTACCAGTAAGACCAGCAAGGTGAAGAAGAAGAAGAAAAACAAGACTCCGGCTAAGGATCTTCTAGCTCAAGAGGAGGTCGCCGAAGAGTACAAGGAGGATTCACACGGTACTCTGATCCCGAAAGAACAAAAAAAAGACTCCCGTGGATGGACACGTGGTTACCCCAGGTGCCCAGGAAATTCTTGGAGAAGCACTTACAACACCGATCACAACCGCCTCGGATCTTACACAAAACGAGTTGGAGGAAAGGGCCTTAGCCCTAGAAGCACAATGATACCTTTGATCCAGATTCACGGCTGTATTATAATAGCTTTTCCCTAGTGACCTAGGTTTAATCGAACCTTGGAAATCAATGCTAAAAGGAAATAAAATGGACACATCTACAAGACTTTGTTTCTTTGTTTTACCTTCATTTACTAGACAAATCTAGTTTACTTTTATAATGGGTTGATTCAATGGATGGAGATAGGCCAGGGTTGAAGATCCACCTGCAGTTGCACATCATATGGGATAAAATATAATAATAAGCATAGTCATGTCTAAAGTTTCAATATGGATAGTCTCTTGTGGGCAACACATCGTAATATACTAGAGCCCTCGTGATGTAGCAGGCATAGAAGTAGTCTTTTAATCCAAACGAGTGCACCACGAAGCAACGGGCTACAAATGATTATTAAGTGTAAAACACATATCAAAGCATTAAGTGGTGATGTTGTTGTGATCCCAAATGGGTCGCTAAGCGAAGACCGTACTACCCTTTCTGCCACTGGGGTTCATATGAGATCGCCGCCAGCCAAGTATCTCACCTCAAGCCTTTATCAATCTATGGGGCCTAGGGTACCTACAAGTCTAAAGATCGAGACAATAGACAAAGAAACAAAAGATACAAATCTCTATTTCAAACAATACACAATGCTCTGACAGATTAGATGCACATAATCGCTGCGAGGTTTCTCCCCAACCCGCAGCCTGTGAGGACTACTCACTCATCAATAAGATTAAGGATAGAAAACATTGTGCAAAATACTTAGATTGAAATCAAATATTCTTACAATGGTTGCGGAATCACAAGGAGATCTAAAGTACAAAGTAATGGCTATGGCTAATGGAGGGGATAAAGATGGAAGGAATGAGCAATGGTGTGGATCTCCTTGGGAAGTGTTGTGATGCAATCTGAGAATGGTGGCCTTTGCGCGGCGGCTGAGACCTAAAAATATATAGGTGTCTTCATAAAAGTTATAGGGTTTAACGATACGAAGTCGCCTCCACATGGTACGGGCGGGCCCTTCGTGTATCAGTGGTCATTACGGCTGCTGTCGTCTGGAATTGACTCCACAATTACTTGGTCATGTGCACTTCCTCAAAAATCTTCATTATGACTCCAGATTTTGCATTTAAAGCGTGATTTCATGCACAACACAATTCAAAGCAATGGTTTGCATATACTTGCAATCATTAGTCATTAGTCACTACAAGAAAAGTTTCCTTCCCCGACGACTTGGCCCGACAGTCGTCATAGAAGGCGCGTCCTCCGCAACGAAATTTTCGGCTCTGCCGTGGCCGATGGAAAACCCTTTTTCCAGTTTCACGGCCCTCTACTACGACGGATCTTCTAAAAACATGGAGGAAGCTCGGCCAGCGCGTGGCAGAAACAAGATTTTCGTTTCCTCGCACGATGTTGACTCGCCGAAGTGTTTTGAGGCATGTGGGTCCCGGACGTCAGTGTCTCTAGCGGACCATACTTTTTGGTCGTGCCTCCCAGATTTGAACTCGATAACGTTGCTCGAGGTTTCTGCCGTTTAGTCAGGCTGCTAGGTCCCACATGTCAGCCTCTCATTAGAAGGATCGTGTGCATGATGGAATTTTTTTCCTTCGCTCGTGCTACCCTGTTTCGAAGTTGATAGTGCTGCTCGATGCATCTACCATCTAATCAACCTCCTAGGACCCACATGTCACCCTCTCATTAGAAGAAACGTGTGTATGAAGGAATTTTTTCCTTCGCTGGCGCTACCCCGTTCCGAGTTGATAGGTTGCTCGACGCATCTACCATTTAACCAACCTCCTGAGCCCGACATGTCATCCTCTCATTAGAAGAAACGTATGTATGATGGATTTTTTCCTTGGCTCGCGTTACCCTATTCCGAACTTGATAGCGTTGTTCGATGGATCTACCGTTTAATCACAATGTTGTCCCCACATGTCATCCTCTCATTAAAAGAAACGTGTGTATGATGGATTTTTTACCCTCTGTCACGCCTTCGTGTTCCGAACTTGATAGCGTTGCTCACTGCATTAGCCATTTAATTAAACTCCTGGACCCCACATGTCATCCTCTCATTAGAAGAAACATGTGTATGATAGAATGTTTTCCCTCGGTCGTGCCTCCATGTTTCGAACTTGATAGCGTTGCTCGCTGCATCTACTGTTTAATCATGATGCAGGGCCCCACCCCCATAGGTCATACACTCATTATAAGAAACATGTGTATGATGGAATTTTTTCTCTCAGTCTCACCTCCGTGTTTTGAACTTAACAGCGTTGCTCGATGCATCAGCCGTTTTTCCAGGCTGCTGGGTCCCCCATGTGAGCCTCTCATTAGAAGAAAGGTGTGCATGCTGGACTTTTTTCTCGCTCACACCTTCCTGTTTCGAACTTGAAAATGTCGCTCGAGGCAGAACTTGTATAAGGCCGTGCTAGTAGGTCCCACATGCCGGTCTCTCTGTATATCAAACCTGCGTATGATGGACTTCTTTTTCGGCCGCGTCTAATGTTTTGACCTTGGCAACATTGCTCTATGTGGCAGTCGTGTATGGTCTTGCTGCTGAGGCGCCCATGTCACCCTCTCTGGTATGTTCTGGCGTGTCGGTCCCTGATGCCAACCTCTCTGTACAAGTATTTAACTTTTTTTTCAAACCCGGCCATTAAACTCGAGGGATCTTGTAGGTTGGTGGGTCCGCGATGCCAGCCTCTCTGTAATGCGATATTAAAAAGTAAACCCTTTCTCAAAAAAAGTAAACCCAAGATATATATAAATATGTACATATAGTGGATTCGAACTAAAGGCCTTCAAATCAAATCAAATAGACATAAACTGAGTGTTTTGCCACAATACCAAAGATACTAATAGAAATTGAATCATTAAACATGTATTAGTACTACAACTTATGTATCAGTCTTCTAAAAAATATTGTTGTGTTTCAATGTTATCTCTCTTAAAATAAAAGAGCAATGCTACTAGAACCTCGATTTATAAAAAGCCACATAATGGATTAGTTTCTTAAAAACATGGGTAGGCAGAGTTTTTTTAGAGGTGGGGGGCAATGCCAAAGAGGCCAAATTAAAAAGTTTTTGGGCTATGGTCAATGGGCTCCTATCTCAAATTTCACTGGGCTATGTCTCGCCGGATTCAAACACAGACCTCTTCGAGGGAGGAAAAAAGCGATAATTCCTTTGACAGATATTCATGTAAAAATATCTAATGAACACACACCACATGCGCCAAAAGAGGGATGGTATCCAGTGACTTCACGTGGTGAAATCATGCTATATATCTTTACCCTCTCATCTCTGTCCAAAATGCATCCAACGGTTCCGATGACACAAAGGCAAAAGCTCTAGAGCAAGCAACCAACAGCAACGACATAACTTTTGAAAATTCAATACCATTTGAAAGATTAAGGAGTATAGAATAATAAGACATAAAAAATTGTCAGATTCCTAGTTCATATTTAGCAACACTTGACTAATTCAGAAGCATTTCAAAGTGACTGATTCAGCAATAAAAACACTGAAATTCAATATCACTACAAAGAGAGACATTTCGTGTTTCAGCTCTGAAAACCATGCCACGCGATCAGTTTGCCCTTTTCTCCAAACACACTCGATCACTGGAACACAATAGTTGTCATAATATTTGGTCATATAGGGAACCGTCATAGCTCCAATCCAGCAAAAGGTTATCACAGTTTTACCACCCATATATGATCAGTGGAGACAAGATAACCACATAATTAATTACAATAGCTTGCGGCCAAAGAGCTAGACATCTAGGAAGTTCATGAACAACATGTCGCATTCAGGGTAGCGAGATACATCGACCTTGACCGTTCTTCCAATAGTAAGTTTGGCTGCTTTCCAGAACTTGATCCACCTAGAAGTAGCTGCCAAGCGCCCATCAGTCGAGTTAATGGCGCAGCGTCCCTCGATTCGCAATCCTTCGCTCTGCATCGTGAAGAATATTGTGCCCTTTCGTTTGGCCTGGAGTTGCTTTGTGGCACTCTTAGGCAATTTCTGAGTCAAAGTAAGAGATAGACGCATAATTACTAAGAGCGATGCACTGAATCATGTGAAACTTGAGAAGACATTCAGAATAGTTTATCTGCCGCCATATACTCACAAACATAATCCGGTGCGACCTTGTGATGACACATGTGTAGGATATGGTCTGACAAGGTGTTGCCCGGGGTGATGAAGGAGCTTGTGCCGGTGCCTGTGCTAGGGCTGGTGCTGGTGTAGGAGATGGTGCCACTAATTGTAGAGGGGCTGGTGCAGGAGCCAGAAGGCTCATAACCGGTGCCGGCGCCAGCATCTTGATGCTAGATTCCTTCTGAGAGGTAGCTAAGCTGACTGTAGGGATGGTAGAGGCAGATGCGAAGTGTTAAAGCAAAATGGTCTCTTATACAACATTTACTCACAAGACAGTGATCAGAGGATATGATGAGTATACACGCAAATTAAGTTACTACCTCCATTCTTTCTACTTAGGTCAACAGGTGCCGAAGCAGGAACTAGGGCCAATGCCGTTGGGGGTGCCAGCAGCTTGGTGCTGGTTACCTTCTGAGGAGTAGGTAAGGGGACTGCAGGAATGGTTAGAGAGGCATATGAGATGTGGACAAGCAAAATGGTTTCTTATACAACAGTAACTCCTAGACAGAGATGAGAATATACAAGCGAATTAAGTTACTACCTCTATTCTTTCTCCTACTGAGGTCAACATGTGCCATTGCAGGAACTGGGGCCGGTCCTGGTGCCGGTGCCAGCAGCTTGATGCTAGCACCCTTCTGGATGGTACATAAGGGAAAGCGGACTAGAGAAGTGGTCAGGGTCATATGATGAGTAAAGACAATGGTGCGGAACAGTTAGTCGCAAGAAAATCATTAGAGGTTGTGATGAGTACAAAATAAGATTTATTAGTACTACTCTATTCTTGGTCCTTCGGTCAACATGTGTATGATGGCATGCAAGTATCTGCCTAGGCTTGCTAAAATCGAATGTTACCTCGTCCCCCTGCTTCAGACCATTCTCACAGACATACTTGGACCAACCACGACCACCCAAGTAGGTGGTGGCCATCGTCTGGGAGACATCCACATCATATAGTTGCCGCATGCCTTTAGGGCCCTCGCTATACAGAGTTAGAAACTTGTCGTTTCCGAACATCTTGTTTATAATGGGGCGAGCGACACAAGGGACAACCTTCATGAGAAAATTGATAGAGAAGTAAGGTGACAAAAAAAGTGAGATACAAGATCTTACATCAAGTCGGTCTAAACCACTTGGAATCCATACCAGATACCATGGGTACCCTTTGCGAAGGGTGTCCATGCACCATTTTTCATCCCTCTGCCTTTGGAATGGCATACAGGGCCCCCTTTCAATCCACAAGCTTGACAAGAGGAGGGTAGCAGAAAGGGCTGAGCAGCTGGTGCGTGGTACTGATTGAAATTAAGTGGAAAGGTTAAATTATGTAAAGAGCAAGTAAATCTAATAATATAAAAAAAACATTGCCTGTAAAGCAAACAGATTTTATTTTTGTGAACTTCTAATGAGCATAAACATATAGTACTAGCTGATAACAATAACATGGAAAATCATAACATGTGAAATTGTGGATTTCCAAATTATACCCACTTCTTAGAGAGGTCACTGCCCACCTGGGTACTGTGTTGGCGCTTCCTTGTTGTGTAGAGGATGTCCTCTTTTGGTGTGGGCATCAGAAATCTACTAGCCTTTATAGCAACCTCTGCCTCCGCAACAACACCTTCAATCTACATAAATAGCAACAAAGCTCAACATTTCAATACTACGTAAAGTTTGGTAAAACTTTCCGTCGCTTGACTTTTCAAAAAATACAGTATATGCCTAAGCCTTGGGACGGAGGGAGTACAGTACATAGTAGTCATATACTGACTATATGAGACAGTCTGACAGATCCAAATCTAGATTCACATAAACACAGTGCCTGAATTAATAAAATCACACATATGTTTCTGAACATCTGATAAGCATGCATCACACCAAGCGGGTAATACTTAAATCTGTCTACACCATGATAATAAGGGTATTAAGAACAAATACCTTTCTCTGTAAGTTGGGCCCTCCTAGCCGATCGGTGGCCTTGCGCTTGTTTTTTGGTGAGTAGTGGTACTCGTTGGATCCTGTGACATGTGGGGGTACCATCCTGTTTGCTGCACTTGGAGCACCGCACGTTCGCATGTATGTACCACCGTGCTATAGTAAATGAAGAAGAGATGGTGTCACAGAGGCTTCCACAAAAATAGGATGCAAACAGAGACAAATTTTAGCACAGGGATACATCCAGGTTCTAGCCAACCACTTTCAGCATTGGAAAGAATGGAAGAACGCACCGAATATACTGCTACATTACCTTTTTAGGCAACTTTTAAGGGAACTAACGGGGCCATCCCTGTCCATATTGGCCGTGCGCGCCACTGACCCATAGTTCTCCATACAGAATCTGACTCAAAATCCATTGCACATTACAAGTAGCAACTAAAGGTTACAGAAGTGAAGAACACCAAAATCGAACCAGACCAAATGCCCCAATCAGAACAGCGGTGACCATGCCCTGATCCGGAATCCATACAAAATCAGTACCACCTTCCCCCACCCCCACCCCCATCCCCACTACCCCCACCCCACCCAAATGACCCAATCGATTAGAGAAGAGGAAAATTATCCTAATTAGGTGATTCCGAGGTGAGCAATAAGCAAGAACTCCACAATCAAAGCATACCAAATACTACTACTCCTAGCACTAATAGTACCCCCAATGGCCCAATCGGAAGCAAATTAAGCAAAGCCGGATTTCGAGGTGAGCAAATACACCCACCTATTTCAACAAGACTCCCCAATCGGAGGTTGCACCAGTTCCAACAGTTGCTTGCTGGATGTGAGCTAGCTAGTGATGGTTTCTTGTCTTGTCGTCGGTAGAAAGGTATGGGCAGGGGAGTAGTAGTACTAGTAGTAGTAGGGCTAGGTAGTACACTTTTTTCTACAGTAAGTATTTTTAAGTGGCAGTGGCGGGAACATTTTGCCGGGAGACAATCCCAAATTTTTGATCTCAGCTATCACGTGGTGGCCTACAACTGTTTCAAGCGGGACTCACGTCAGGGGTGAGTTAAAGCAGGTCCCACACAAGTGGGTGAGATAATTGACCGATCCAACCTTCTCCTTCCCTTGGTACCAGTACTAGTTCTCCCGGGTTCCTCTCCAAGGACAGAGAAAATCGCCCCTCTTCGAATCAAATTGATCCCAGCTTATTATCCTTCTACTGATTTGTCTCATGGAGTAGTTGACAAGACAGCGGTAGTTGCAGCATAGGGCACCAGCGCTGGGGCCTCAAAAATAGTTTAGGAACCGATAAAATGATAAGGTCGGATTTGAGACTAGAAACACACGCAAACACACATATACTCTGTATATACTAATATATGGAATAGTTTCCAGTTACAGTTCTGCTAACAAAGGCCTAGAAATCATAATAAGGTAGCTCCATATTGCAGAACTACGACAGTAGCGAACCAATCATGGGATAGCTCTACACCCCAAGAGTTTTGCAGCTGGGCTAGTGGTCATGAACGGCACCAAAAGTACACCCTTGATGATCAGCAACCCTGCTTCAAATCCATCTAGACGCAGTGTACCCGATCCACAGCCTTAGGTACAGGCTCATCAATGAACATGTCATCATCATTACCATCAAAGTCCTCGGTCGTCTGCTTCTGCGATTAGTAGATTAATAGATACGTTTATAGACAAACATCACAGACACACAACCTAAACATTTGTCATTCTACAGATATACCTTGTCATCTGGCATAGCGGTAGTACCAGAAATGAAACCTGTTTCATGCAGCTTGCACTTTTTCTCTCCTCCCCCTTCTCCAAGTTTATCTAGATGCTCAGGAGCTGCCTCTGTCAGTTGATCTAGTTGATCAACATCTGCTTCCCCTACTTGATCTTGATGATAAAGATCTGCTTCCCCCGGTTCATATGGAGGATCATATGATTCACCATGAAATACCCATCGAACTTATGTCCTTAGCATCCCAAATGTAAAAATATGGCCTTCCACTATACTTTGAGGAAACAACCTACGATTCGCACACAACCGGCAGGGGTAATGTACTTTTGAGTTGTCACAATGAGCTCTAATAAATCCCATAAGTTGTAGAACATCAAGGATACGTTTAGCACTACCTAATGGAGGAATCTCTATCCAAAATCTTCCCATCTATTTAATTATGACATGCAAGGTTGGTTATTATTAAAATAAAAGCACGAAACATATATATGAAGTACAAAAACTATATATACCTATGCGTTTCAGCAAACATATTGATAGCAAAAATCACGGAAGGTATTTAGGAACATAGATCCAACACAGAATAAACTATGACCATGCAGATTGGGGACAAATTAAACTACGTAGGAGTATTTGAAAGGGCAATAAAATGCCAACCAGATCGAGCTAGAGATAGAAGGACTACTGTGGGATCGACGTGCCCACCGGTGCGTCTCAAGAAGACCGATGGGTAGGGAAAGTGATATGGGTATACCCTACAGGTACTCGAGCTTGGTATATACGGTCCAAATACGTACATGCCCACTGTGTCGCCAAGGCCCAAACAAGGGATTCGAGTGGCCTACGGACTCTCGATTGCTTGAAGAACAAGAAGAAGTTAAAGATAGAAAGTTTGAAGGGGAAAAACCCTAACTTGTAACCGACTCGACCTGCTACCCGAGACCTAGCCTATCTATATAAAGGCTAGGAGGGGGCAGCGAGGAGGACACACGCAACCGTAGTTTCCACAACCCTCGCCAGATTGCATCTGCGCACCATTGTAACTTTTGACTCCTTTGATAATTCCACGAGCAGACAAGCAGGAGTAGGGACCTCTACGAGGCCTGAACCTGGGTAAATCCTTTGTCCCCTGTGTGCTTGTTTGCTAGCTGATAGATGTCTCCAGCGCTCCCTCCTTCTCCAAAACCCAAGTCCATAACAATGGGCATTGATGAGTTAAACCCTCGTCAATTGGCGCCGTCTGTGGGAATTGGGAGTGCTGATGTTGCGGCTTCTTCCTCCCCATCAACTGCGATCTACGACTCCGCAACATCGGAGATTTGCCAGCTCTTCGGCGCTTTCGACTTCACCGTCCACACGCCGGCCACCCTCCCGGCCTTCGAGTCCGTAGGGGACGGAATCAGCCTAGCGATTGGGAGCTTCCGCTTCCAAGTTGGTCAGATGGGCACGCTTCGCATGCCTAATCAGCCGACAGCACCGGCGATTGCCCCAGCGTCATGGTTCCCTCCATCGATCGGCACCCTCAGCGAGCTCAACGCTCCGGTGGCAGTCGAGAACACGATCAACGACAGCAGTCACGATTCCGATTTGAGCGATCTGGCCACTGAAGATGGAACCTACGATTCTGGATCTGAGAGTTGTGGAAGCAACAGCTTCCCCAATCACTTCATGTGCGCCGTCATCAACGCAGGCGACACCTCTGCCAATCGCGACAACGGTGGCAACCCTGGCAACGACACCGATCCACCCAACACCGGCAACAGTGGCAACGGCGGTAACGGCGGCAATCGCGTTCCCGTCAACAACGGAGGAGAAGTCGAACCTCCCAGCATAATCAATGAGCAAACCGGCGAACGCGTCGTAATCAAGCTCAACGAGCAAGAGTGGGCTCGCTGCCGCGAGGCCCTACGGGGCACACCTCTACCCTTTGGGTCCCTGCAAGAACTGCTGATGGGCTACCACTGGCTCTTGAAGGAAGCATTCAAGCACCAGGTGCAAACAATCGCGCAACTTGAGGCACGTAAAAGGGAAGCGGACGAATCGAGCCTTCGTCGCGCTGGGCTCTCCTCCTACGGAGGATCCTCCTCAAAGGGAAATGAATACCTCGCCAAGAAGAGGCAGTTGCGGATGGCTCACCTCACCGAACAAGAGCGCATAGAGGCCGCGAAAGTCCTTGATTTCGGCTCTATGACAGTCGACACGAGAGGCAACGTGGTTCCCAGAACGCCGCAGGCTGCGGTGACGGCAGCCACCATGTACCTACTCAACAACCAGCCGCCAGCTGGAGATCCCCGAACTGCCATGCACCGATCTATGATCGCGGGCTTGGGATTAATCGAGGCCGCCCTCGACAAGGAGCCAACACCAGACCCAAAAAAGGGCAAAGCGCTAGCAAAGCGGCACTCCTCGCCCTCATCCAGCGACGATAGTCACGACCTGTCTCGGCGCCGCCGCTCACGGCGACATGATCGTGACTACGATGCGCGCGACGACCTCACGCAGTGCAAGATCGACAAGTCAAGGGCACGACATGCTCGGTCGACTGACGTGGAAGAGGAAGATGGGGAGCTCTGCGGCGCCAGATGCTTCAGCAGATCCATTAGGCAGAAGCGGATGCCTAAAGGGTTTAAACTCCCGTCGGAGAACCCAAAATTCGACGGTCTGTAGGACCCCAAGATCTGGCTGGAGGATCACATCTCCTCCATCAGGCTCCACAGAGGCAGTCAAAGTACTGCCATGCAATGCTTGCACCTACAGCTGCAGGGCGCCGCCCGAGCATGGCTCAATGACCTCCCATGCGGATCCATTCACAGTTGGGATGAGCTGGTTTACAGCTTCGTGCGCAACTTTAAGGGCACGTACAAACGGCCCGCATCAACCGAAGAACTGAGATGCTGCCAACAAAGATCTGGCGAATCACTGCGCTCATACATCCAAAGGTGCTCCGTCATTAAGAACTCTGCGGAAAACATCTCGAAAGACCGCGTGATTGATGCATTCAACGGTGGAGTCCGCCGCCTAGAGCTCAGGGAGGAGCTGGGCCGCTCAAAGCCCTAGACCATCGACCACCTGATGGAGATCGCGAATCGGTGGGCCGATGGAGAAGATTCGGAGAAGAATCGCTCACTCCGACGAGGAGGCGGAACTCGAACGCAGACACGACCGCCGAGGCAAGCGCCGCATGCGCATCTACGACGATCGTGACAATGTCAACATGGTCACAGCCGGCTACGCCGATAGACGCGATGATAACCGCAACAACGGATACCGTAGTGGCGGATACCGCGACTCTGGGAAAACCACGCAAGTATGGCAACGCCGCACTCGCGATGAGGCACCGGCGGCCTCCATCGAGGATAAACTGTCCGGGCCATGCATGGTGCACTTCTACATCGACAAGCATGACGGCAAGAGAAAGTCCAGCCACCTCCCCAAAGACTGCCGCGAGTTCCTCAAGCTACACGAGGGATTGGTTCGGATGAACCGCAATGCAGTCGAAAGAGGCTATGGAGCCGCTCCAGGCTCCGTGGCACATGGCGCACCACCACCACCACCTGGGCCACCCCCGAACGGAGCCGCAGCAGACCAGCACCACGAAGGAGAACCGTACCCACGGGCCATGGGTACCATGATGATCCAAAAAGGGCGCCCCTCCAACAGGGTGCAGAAGGCCATCACTCGCCAAGTCAACTTGGCCACGCACTCGCCACCATCCACCACTGAGTACCTCAGTGGCAGCGAGTCGTGCATCACCTTCGACAAACGCGAGCACCCGCCTCAGAGATCTCGCCCAGGTCATTGCCCCCTTGTACTCGAGGCGCAAATTGGAGGATTCAACATGAGTCGCGTCTTCATGGACGGCAGAAGCGGCATCAACCTCATATTCGCGAGTACCTTGCGAGCGATGAGGATCCCTCTAACATGCCTGGAGGCATCGGACACAACGTTCCACGGCATCGTACCAGGGAAAGGCGTATACCCCCTAGGCAAAATCAACCTCGACGTCATCTTCGGCACGCCGAAGAACTTCCGGCGTGAGCGCATTGACTTTGAGGTCGTTGACTGGCCCTCACAATACCACTGCATCCTTGGGCGCGTTGCGTTCGCTAGGTTCATGGCAGTGCCCCACTACGCCTACCTGCAGATGAAAATGCCAGGTCCCAATGGCATCATCACGATCAACGGGAGCTTTGAACGATCTGACAGTTGCGACAGGGAATTCAACAGAATCTCCCAGTCCTTCGGCATGCAGGAGGAACTCGCAAGACTAAAAGAGACAATAGACAACAGTCTACCTCCCCTGAGTAGGCCATGCTCACCTGACCTCTCCTTCGACTCATCTGTGCACACAAAGAAGGTGCAGGTCCATCCATCGGATCCCGCCAAGACGACCCTCATCGCCAACAACTTGAGTCCCACATAGGAACTCGCGCTCGTCGAATTCCTCCGTGAGCACTGGGAAATCTTTGCCTGGTGTCCTACGGACATGCCAGGAGTTCCTAGGGAATTCGCCGAGCATGCACTCAATGTCAACCCTGACACAAGGCCAGTCAAGCAAACAATCAGGCGACTGTTTGAGCCATGGGCGCAGACAGTCGGAATGGAGATCAACAGACTCCTCGAGGCCAAGTTCATACGCGAGATCAAGGAAAGCACTTGGCTCGCCAATATGGTGCTGGTACCAAAAAAGGACACGGATATCCTCCGGATGTGCGTGGACTTCACTTCTCTGAACAAGCACTGCCCAAAGGATCACTTCCCGCTACCACGGATTGACCAGATCATCGAGTCCACCATGGGATGCGAGCATCTCTGCTTCCTCGACGCCTACTCAGGCTATAATCAAATTCGAATGAAGGAGGAAGATCAAGAGAAAACAGCGTTTACAACGCCCTTTGGTGTGTTCTGCTACAACACAATGCCCTTCGGGCTAAAAAACGTGGGAGCCACCTACCAACGGTGCATGCAGGCTTGCCTCAAGGAACAACTGGGTCGCAACATCCAAGTCTATGTCGAAGGCATAGTAATCAAGACCAAGGAGGAAGCCTCTCTAATCGACGATTTGCGCGAAACCTTCGCCAACCTCGACTGCTACCGGATCAAGCTCAATCCGGACAAATGCGCCTTCGGCGTACCATCTGGGAAGCTACTTGGGTATCTCATCTCCGCGAGGGGAATCGAGGCGAACCCGAAGAAGATAAAAGCCATACTGGCCATGGAGAAGCCGAAGAACATAAGAAGCGTCCAGGAACTGGCCGGACGAATCGCGGCCCTCAGTCGATTTATCAGTCGGATGGGTGAAAAGGCACTGCCCTTCTGCCAGCTCCTCCGCAAAGCTGAAAAATTCGAGTGGAGCAATGAAGCGCAAGAAGCATTCAAAGATCTGAAGCGCCCGCTATCCACTTCGCCAGTGCTGGTGACCCCATGAGAAAGGGAACCACTATTGTTGTACATCTCCGCCACCAACCAGGTGGTCAGCACAGTGCTCCTCGTCGAGCAGGCTGAGGAAAACAAGGTCCATGGCATACAATGCCCGGTATACTACCTCAGCGAGGTCCTCACACCAACAAAACAGCGGTACCCGCACTACCAGAAGCTAGTGTACGGCGTCTTTATGACTGCCCGACGACTGTGCCACTACTTCCAGGAACACCCAATCGTGGTAGTCAGCGACGCCCCATTGGGACATATCCTCAATAACCCCGACGCCACGGGGCGAGTCGCGCTTTGGGGAATAGAATTGTCTCCACGAGACATCACATACGAAAAGCGCGACGCAATCAAGTCGCAAGTCCTCCCTGACTTCCTCGTGCACTGGATGGAGAACCAACTCTCGGACAAGCCAGATATGTCCTACCTCTGGAAAATGCATTTCGATGGGTCCAAGCGGAAAGACGTAGCAGGCGCAGGTGTCATACTGACGTCACCTCAAGGGGACAAGCTGAAATATATCTTGCGAATGCAGTTCACAGCCTCAAAACAACGAGGCTGAATACGAGGCCCTGTTGCACGAGATGAGGATGGCAAAAGCCTGCGGCGCTAAGAGGCTCATCATATATGGCGAGTCCAAGTTGGTCGTCAACCAAACAATGCATGAGTGCGACGCACTGAACGGCAACATGATCGCATACCGCGACCTCTATGATACACTCGAAGGAGACTTCGATGGTTGCGAGCTGCGACATGTAGGTCGCGAAAGCAACGAGGAGACGGACGCACTCGCCAACATAGGCTCTACCTGCGCCCCCATACCACCTGGGGTATTTCTCAAGCGCATATGCGAACGCTCCATCAAGCCAAAGATCGCACAGAAGAAAACAAGCGCAACAACGGACTCGGGGGCTATGCCACCCAATGAGCCCATGGCACTCGATGACTTGGAGCTGGACACCGGACTCGAAGGACCAATGAGCGTCATGCTGATTGAGCAATCATGGACGCAACCGTACATCACGTACCTCCTCAGCAAGAGGCTACCGGACGATCCGACAGATGCACGGCACATCGCGTAGCGCTCCAAGGCGTTCGCCGTTATCAACGGCGAACTGTATAAACGCAGCATCACAGGAGTGCTACAACGATGCGTCTCCATGGCCGATGGAAGAGCAGTTCTCCTCGACATCCATGAAGGGACCTGCGGGCACCTCTGCGCCCTCGTTGCCAAAGCTCTACGAGCTGGATTCTACTGGCCCACGGCCATGCGCGACGGCAAGGACATCGTCCAAAAATGCAACGCTTGCCAGCGATTCGCGGACAAGCTGCACGCACCGGGCGCAGAGCTACGGCCAATCCCATTGGCCTGGCCCTTCGCCCAATGGGGGATTGACATGGTCGGCAAGCTTCCAAGGTCCTCGCGAGGAGGCTACGCCTACCTCTTGGTCGCAGTCGACAAATTCACCAAGTGGATCGAGGCCATGCCAGTAACCAACCAATCCGCGCACAGCGCAGTCAAATTCTTTGAGTCCATCATCCACCGCTTCGGGGTGCCACATAGCATCATCACCGACAACGGGACGAACTTCACATCTAAGGAGTTCCAAGAATTCTGCGAGAACCTAGGGATCAACATCAGCTACACCTCAGTAGCACATCCACAGACCAACGGTCAGGTGGAAAAGGCAAACAGGCTCGTCTGCAGCGGCATCAAAAAGCGACTCCTCTGACCACTCGAACAAGCCGCGGGCTGCTGGCCGGATGAACTGCAATTCGTACTCTGGAGCCTACGTACAACTCCAAACAGCGCCACGGGCTACACGCCATTCTTTATGGTGCACGGAGCAGAGGCAGTGCTACCCGCCGAAGTACGGTACAAAGCGCTACGCGTAGTCGCCTACTACGAACAAGAATCATCCCTCGCACTCGAAGACTCCGTCGACCTCCTTGACGAAGCAAGAGAAATCGCCGCAGAAAGATCCACGATCTACCAGCAGAACCTGCGCAACTACCACAGTAGGAAGCTTCGCCCCAGATCCTTCCTCCAAGGTGACCTGGTCTTGCGACTGAAGCAGCAGGGGCATCTCAAGCTCGAGTCCCCCTGGGAAGGACCGTACGTGATTATAGAAGTAATCCCAGGTGGTGCCTATCGCCTTAAAGATTTAGAGACAGGAGTCGCATACTCCAACCCCTGGAACGTCGCACATCTGCGACGCTTCTACCCTTAGTTCGTTTTTACTTTTACATTGCAAATAAGGCTACTCAGCCAAGGCTACTTAGCCACACATTGTACCTCGCACTGTTCTTCGAATAAATAAAAGCTAAGTGCCCCCAAAACTCTATGTTCTCCTTTACTTTTTCAATTTATATACTCGGGGGCTGCGCCACCCTATACACATCTGTTCTTCAAACCAAAACACGATATCCTGAGTAGCTGGTACATCAATCGAAACCCTTAAAACACGACCTCAACTCAGCTGCAACGCACCTGACAGGTTGACAAGGGACTGAGATAAAAGATGGCCAGGCTAACGAAAAGGACTCGCATAGTGCAACGCACCTCACGCTCACAGAGCTCTTTATACACATTCGACAATTAATTATCTACAACATATATACGAACTTTACAACACAAGTATACTTATGTGCAGGATACAAATTTGGCTACTCTTGCAACAGATGAACGTTGGTTTGTTCCTCAAAGAAGTCGACGATCTCCTCTGTTGGACGGTCCACTGCCTGATAGTGCGGTACCATATTCCAGGAAGATCATGTTGGTGGCGCTGGCGGCCCAGAGGCAATGGCGACAATATCCACGTCAGGCATGTGCAATCGCACCATTGAGAGGGCAGCCTTGGCACCAGCCACCAACTGCTGCCTCACGCACTCGCGAACCGCGGACAGATCTTGAAATTTGGCAAGAAGAGCCAGCAGGCTTGATGGAGTGTCATCCAGCAGAAACATCGCCCGATAAATGTTCTTCAAGCACGACTGCGACTTCTTAAGAAAGAGCAGCACTCGCGACGCACGATCCTGCAGGGTCACCAACGCAGTCGCACGATCACGATCTACCCAGAAGTATCCACTCTCTTGAAGTTGCTCCTGGGTGAGATCATGGAGGCGAATGGCAATTCTATCCTTCTCCTCCTGCGGATGGCGCGCGCTAACAACTACACGAAGCAGCATCAATAGCATGAGTACAACGTACCGCTGCGACGTACTACAAAGGAAAAGATGAGAATAGGCAAACTAACACTTAAACTGGTCGCCCAGCTACGCCACCTCGCCAAGCAGATACTGCTCGCGGGCGGCGGCTTTTTCCGCCTTCGACTTCCACACATCTGCGCTACCGCGGACCACAGGCAACTCATGCTCCAGCTGCTTCACGCGATCACGAAGTCGCGAAAGCAAGGATAACTCCTCTACCCTAGAGCGCGGTGGTGCCACTGTATCATCATGAGATGGCGAGTCCTGGGTTCCCCCCACAGGATCACTTGATGTGCCCTACCACAAGTCAAGATAGAAGCAAATAAGATGACCAAATCAACACAAAGACAAAAGGGTCAGATGCATTCAAGACCGGCATAAGTATCAACAGACACACTCGCCAGCAGGCATGTTCTTAAACAAAAGGACAATTAATCAACTATTACAAAAAGCTAACTACGGAGCAGCTGGCTTCTTCGACTTCGACGGCTTCGAGGGCTTCATCAAATCCGTGGCAGTGTCAGATGCCACTGACTTTTCGCCGGCCCTTGAGGCCGAAGCCTTCGCCGCCTTCTTAGCACGTTGGAGCTCCTCCGACTACTTCGCGACAGTATTTATCAAGTGATGCCCATATTTGCCATAGGCAGTCGCAAAAGGAGCGAAGACTACCTTCTGACCATCTGCGCCAACAGGCATCGCCTTCGATACCGCGGAGGGATCGATCTCGACTCCGTGGGCCTGCACCATGGCGAGTGACATGGTCGCGCCAACCGCGCGGAGGGTGTTCTTGTAGGTGGAAGGCACACCCCCGGCGAGTGACTCTGCCAGCTCGTCCATATTATCGACCAGCTCCGCCTTCGGCATCAACTCCTCTTGGAGGCGAATGAGGGCGACCTTGCCCTTGGAAAGTATATCTTGGACGGTGGCGCTACGGTCCTCGACTGCAGCCACCGCACATGCCAGAGCGTCATCGCGACGAAGGGCCTGCGGGTCAAAGCTCAAATCGCCAGCATCTGTACATGAACCAACACATGGATCAAAACTTCAATGTCACCAGCAAAAACATTCGATGCGGAGAAGGACAACAATATTCACAAGCAAAAGTACCTGAGAGAGCCTTGGCGACTGAGAACAGTTGTTCTTCGAACAACTTTTCCCTGGCAGCAAAGGAGGCACGCAGATCCTCTTCACGTTTCCGCGCCTCGTCACGCGCTGCGATTCCCTCGTCGCGACCCTTCACAGCCACGACTAGTGTCTTCTCCAAGGTGGCGGCGTCACGCAACAGAGCATTATGCTCAGCTACACGACAAACAAAAGTTGACTATCAGTCGACTACACCAAAAAGGAGAAGACGAAGAAGAGTAAGTGTAGAACACTCACTTTCAACCACGCGGTGACGCGTCTCCAGCATTGCATGCTGGCGGCCCATCGCCATCACTTGCTCTGCCAAGTGCACGACTTCCTTTAAAAGGAGCTGTCGCACAAACAAAGAACCATCAGAGGAAATATATAACATCGACTACAACACTACAAAGAAGGAAACAACTACACTTACATGGTCCCCAAACGACTCCGAAGATGTTTGATGTGCCGTCATCCGGGCAACCATTTGATGCTCCCCTGCGTGAGGAGAGCTGGAAGAGTTGTGCCCGGAGTGGGCCGCCACTGGAGGGGAAGGAGCACGCTCGACCTCTTTCTTGGCCTTTGAGGTCACGACTCCAGATTCCTTCAAAAATTCGACGTCGCCAGAAGATGACGACGCCTCTTGACTACAAGACAAAACTCACCTTGAGAAAAGGCAAACTCCAGGGCAAGTCAACAAGAAGAAAACAGAGAAGAGCAAATGAACTCGAAAACTTACCAGTCAAACTTGTCAAGATCAAACGTGGCCTCCACCGACTCCGACGAAGACTCCTTAGGCAATCGCATCTTCTTGCGAGAAGACGGTGCCACAGCCCTCACAGGGACGGCAGGAATTGGCGACTCTGCACCACCAACCGCACCTTCTGGAGTTGAAGGAGACGACGCGTCTGAATCCTCGCTGCGCGAACGCTTGCGAGTGTCTGGACTCTCGGACTCGGGGGCTTCCTCCTCCACATCAGAAGGGACAGTCGACTCAGACTCATCCTCTTCCAAAGCTTCTCGAGGAATAACCCCCTCAGGGAGAGGAGGCATACAAGGTGACACCGCCCAATCCTGTATACAAACAACAAAAATCAGCAAAAATCAAGTAAGCAACAGAAAAGCAATCGAGAAAATAAGCTACTGCGTAGCACAATTGTACCTCAGGAGGAGGATTCGAAGCATCAAAAGGAGGAACAACTGGCTCATTTGGAAGCACATCCTTGCCAGTGTACTTCGTGACCAGACGAACCCTCTTATCCACCTCACTCGCGGACATGCCATCGGCAGATACGCGAGTGGCATCATCAGCGCCAGCCCATTGAAACATTGGGTGGACTCTGGCTTGAAGGGGTTGGACGCGACGGTGCAGCCATGTTTGGATAAGTGCGCAGCCTCCCTCTTCTGCGCCTATGCGACTCTCGAGGTCGCAGACGTGTTGATACAGCACGTCTGTCTCTGCAAGTTCGCCAGGCATAACTATCTTCTTCCAGGAACGCATCTTCTTGCAGGGAGTCGCGGGATCAAAGGGCGCGAGTCCAAAGTGTTCATCCTTGGATTTCTGATCGCGAACATAGAACCATCTGTCCCTCCATCCCTGGACGGACTTGGTGAGCTTGATGTCGAAGTAGGTGGCAGATGGGTCGACGTGGATTCCGCAATCACCTACGTCGTAAACTAAAGAGCCAGATGCGGACTGACGCTTCAATTTAAAAATGCTCTTGAAAAGACCAAAGTGTGGCTCGATTCCGAGCGAGCACTCGCAAAGAGTGATGAAGCAGGTGATGTGGAGAATCGAATTTGGGGACAGCTGATGGAGCTGGAGCCCATAGAAACAAAGAAGACCCCTAAGAAAGGGGTGGAGAGGCAAGGAAAGACCGCGAATGACGAATGCAAGAAACATCACGCGAAAACCAGCGGGAGGAGCAGGAATGGCCTCACCGCTGGGGACGCGCATATCGGCGACTGCTGCGGAGATAACTCCGTCTTGGCGAAGAAGACGGAGATCCGACGCCTTGATCATGGAAGGGCGCCACACACCATTTGTTACGTGGGTGCCCGCAACCTTCTTCTTCCCACCGGCGGCGGTGCTGGTGCCCGCAGCAGCGGAGCCACCCTTCTTCTTCGCCGTGGCAACGGTGGCCGCGGAATCAACAACAGCGCCTCCCTTCCTCTTCCTCATTGCGCGACGGCGGTCTGAATGGAGGAAGTAGCTGGGCAAGATGCGGAGTTGGTCCTGCGCTGCAGCAAGAAAGAGCGCAAGGAAGCAGAGAGCAATAGCAATGGCGATGGCAGCAAGGAAGAAAGAGCACAGATGGGAAAATTACCGTCGCAGCGCCGCTACTTAACCCCTGGAAGATCCAATCCAACGGCTCAGAAAAACCCTACCGGACGCGTGGCACACATCGCGTTGGACACGTGGAGAAGGGGAAGCACGAACCATCCCTCCACTACTCCCATTACACACGGAAATCGAGGAGGCGCAATTAAAATAAAGATTACGCACGCCCAGTCAAATCAAAGTCAGGAAGTGGGACCCACCGCTCGTCACGTCCCGTCAAACTCGCTCACGCGGGCAACTGAGGTCATACAAGCATCATCACTGACGTCATCAAAGCTATGTAGTGGAAAAATTCGACTTCTTTAGTCCTTGCTGGAGTCTTCAACTCCACCAAGCACTCGGGGGCTACTCCCATAGGGAGCGCTGGCCGCGCACCCTACGATTTTCTTTTCTTTTTCAGGAACATGGACAATCAAAAGTAAACCCAACCACTCGAAATACGGTTCGACTATGGACATGGGTTACTCCCATAGGGAGCGTCAGAAACAAATTCGACTAAAACAAGCAAGCAAAAGACGACAGCAGTCGCAAAGGCTATTTAGTCCCTGCCTGAGTCTTCGACTCAACCAGGCACTCGGGGGCTACTCCCATAGGGAGCGCTGGTCGTGCACCCTATGATTATTTATACAAAAAGCTGTGTATTGATAACATCTGCACTTGAAGCTCATGGCGACAACACCTCATAATTTTCCCTACAAAGTGTCTCCTGGGCCACCTGAATCGTCTCCGCGATGATAAAATTCGGATGCCGCACTTACAGCGTGAAGGTAACACCTGAATAAGGCCTGGCAACGCATTTAACTGCGCACTACCAGAAATATATCCATGCCTACAGGTACGATGAACATGCCTTGACGGACGCGTCGAGTGCTCACACCCATATAACTGGAATTCGACTCCTGAAAGACCTCCGCGGCCTGAGTCGAATTACGCCAGCACTTTTCCGGATTCGAGTCCGGGGACTCGAGTTCGAGTAGATTGCGTTGTTTCACCCTAAAGTGGTTAACTGATACCGATACTTCGGTTATATCAGGCGCGTATATCAACAATCCCTATGACACAAATAAAAGCAGTCGAAATGCACTGAGGCACTCGAAGACTTCAAAAAGTCCCCAGACGAATCTGCGATTCCACTAGACACTTGGGGGCTACTGACATGGGTATACCCTACAGGTACTCGAGCTTGGTGTATACGGTCCAAATACGTACAGGCCCACGATGTCACCAAGGCCCAAACAAGGGATTCGAGTGGCCTACGGACTCTCGATTGCTTGAAGAACAAGAAGAAGTTAAAGATAGAAAGTTTGAAGGGGAAAAACCCTAACTTGTAACCGACTCGACCTGCTACCCGAGACCTAGCCTATCTATATAAAGGCTAGGAGGGGGCGGCGAGGAGGACACACGCAACCCTAGTTTCCACAACCCTCGCCAGATTGCATCTGCGCACCATTGTAACTTTCGACTCCTTTGATAATTCCACGAGCAGACAAGCAGGAGTAGGGACCTCTACGAGGCCTGAACCTGGGTAAATCCTTTGTCCCCTGTGTGCTTGTTTGCTAGCCGATAGATGTCTCCAGCGCTCCCTCCTTCTCCAAAACCCAAGTCCATAACAATGGGCATTGATGAGTTAAACCCTCGTCAGAAAGATTCTTCGCGCACGTTGGTGATGAGGAGTGGCCGTAAGCGCGTCTATTTTGTGGGGAAGGGGTGAGGCCTAGGCGGCGAAGGGTGGAAGTTAATACACAGCACGAAGGGGTGTGGAGGGATAACTTTGGAAATTCTGACCTACCCTGCTTTGGGCACCACCATATACGTGGCCCACCTGCCAGTCACCATAGATCAAAATTGATCCAAAACTTGTCAAAATACAAGTTTATGTCTTATGATGGAAACTAATGCACATAGCATTGCACTTTGTGAACGAATGGCTTTATGTCAAAAAGTTATTTAATTTCAGCATCTTCAGCTAGGAAGCTTGGAAACTCATGAAAGTAGGGAATTATACATCAAATCTAGAATCTCCTTTGTAAACAATTGCTTGAAATGCCAAGATTCACCGATCTACCAAATATGGACAAGTTTGTAAGCTTGGTTGGCGAAGATGCTTCAATGTACGGAGTATTACAAAAGATGGAAAAGGTAAAGAAACTATGGTTGTGACCTTGCTCCTATTCTTTGAAAGCCTTGAATTAACGTTCATTAATTTTAGCAGATGTCTATAAACTCATTAAATGCTGGAAAAGCATACTGGCCTGTGGGTCTATGTGACGGGGACGACATCCCAAGTGGGAGTAGCGTACCTTAGAAGCTTCAACTTCAAAATTTCGGCAGAGCGCTAAAATATCCCACCCACCCATTCAAACATCCCTCCCATCCATTCAAACATCCAGCCACAAAAAAAATATCCAGCCCCAAAAATTATTTTATTGCACAAATTTAGCCTGGAAGCTTGAAAGGGCATTATACATTGTGTGAAAAAGGGGGCGTTGGCATTTTGAGCCATCATCTTTGTAGTTGCTTATTGTTACTTGGAAATTCGAAAACAAACTTCAAATTTGGAAGCAGACATATTGGTTGATTTGCAAAGATGCACCGATCTGCCAAATACGGACACATCATCATAAACTATTTCCATGACCTTGGTCACCTTTTTTTTGGACGATGGTCATCTTCTTGAAAGCCTTAAATTGTTTGAAAATTTCAGCAAATGCCTGGAAACTCATTTAAATGCTGGGAAGCAACTCTCGCTGGCGTGTGGGCCTAGACGGTGATAACGCGTCTGAGAGGCCCCACGCCAGAGTAGCGTATACTAGAAGCTTCAACCTCAAAATTTGGTACGAAGCCCAAACATCGCACCCATACATTGAAATGTCCCGCACATCCATTCAAACAGTCTTCACCTCTTTCTAGAATGCAAAATTCCTCTTCTATCCATGCTCTGGAAACAAGAACCTGAGGGAGCACTGCAATAACAGAGGGATATAGGTGGTAAATTTGCGTTCTCCCAAGTGCATCACCCCATCCACGTTTCCTAGTGCTTCTTCAATATTTACCTGCCCGCCCACTCCGACCTACACTGACTTTTTGGACCCACTATGCAAGTGACCCCCATGTCAGTGAGCCAGATTTACGGGAAGTAGAGATTCCCATCGCTTGTTGGTCAAAATTCGAATATTTATCACTAAACCGAGATAAAATCGTTAAAATCATCCAACCTGGCTTATACTATCATTCCACTATGTGAGAGTAAAAGCTAAAAAAACAAAGCCAAAAAATGTTTGTAGCTTTATAAGCCAAAAATCAAAAGCTAGAATTAGAGCCCAACCAAACAGCGCCTAAATCTCAAGGAACTCTTCCTGTGTCTCCCTTGTTTTAGTACCTGGGTACCTTCAATTTAATTTAACAAAAAATATGAGCAAGCAGGATATCATCGACTTGTAGATCCATTTTTGAGATACTTTCAGTAAATTGCGGTAACACCATTATGTTCCACGAATATATATAACCATAAAGTTTGAAAATATTATTGAGAATTCACGGAATGCTAAACCATAAAATCTAAACCCCTAAACCCTGACCAAGCAGGTATCGTGCAACTGTATATCAAAAACCGAGATACTTTCGTTAAATCAGGTAACGCCATTCTATTAGATGAATATAAGCACAAATCCCGAGCATTAACAAAAATTCTCTGAACCCTAAACCGGAAATAACCCATAAAATTAAACTATAAAACCCTAAACCCTCGGCCCATAAACCCTAATCAAGCAGGTATTGTTCACTTATATATAAAAGGTTGAGATACTTTCATTAAATTGCGGTAATGCCATTCTATTCCACGAATATAAGCATAAAGCTTGAACATTATTTAAAATTCCCGAAACCATAAAATCTAAGCACTAAACCCTAAATCCTAACCAAACACGTAGCATGCACTTATTAATAAAAAATTGATATATTTTCATTAAACTGGTAACTCCATTCTATTCAATGAATATAAGCATAAATCTTGAGCATTATTGAAAATACCCTAAACCCTAAACAACCCCTAATAAAACCTAAACCTAAAACCCCAAACCCTCAACCCATAAACCCTAATAGATCAGGTATCATGCACTTATATATCAAATTTGGAGATACTTTCAATGAGTTAGGTAACGCCATATATATTCTATTCGATGAATATAAGCACAAAGCTTGAGTATTATTGAAAATTTGATAAACCCCCTAAAACCTATTCAGTCCATAAAACCTAAACTGTAAAACCCTAAAACCGTAAACCCTCGACCCATATAAACCCTAACCAAGCAAGTATCATGGAGTTATAGATCAAAATCTGAGATTCGATCTTTCATTAAATTGCGGTAATGCCATTCTATTCCACGAATATAACAATAAAGTTTGAACATTATTGGAAATGCACTAAACCCTAAAACCCTAAACCCTCAACCCCGCACGTAGCATGCACTTATCGATCAAAAATTGATATATTTTCATTAAACTGGTAACTCCATTCTATTCGATGAATATAGGCATAAATCTTGAGCATTATCAAAAATACCCTAAACAACCCCTAATAAAACCCAAACCTAAAACACCAAACCCTCAACCCATAAACCCTAACCAATTAGGTATCATGCACTAATAGATCAAATTTTGAGATACTTTCAGTGAGTTAGGTAACGCCATATTCTATTCAACGAATATAAGCATAAAGCTTGAGTATTATTGAAAATTCGATAAACCCCCTAAACCCTATTTTGTCCATAAAACCTAAACCATAAAACCCTAAGTCCTAGACCCATATAAACCCTAACCAAGCAGGTATCGTGGACTTATAGATCAAAATCATGATTCGATCTTCCATTAAATTGCGGTAACGCAATTCTATTACACGAATATAACAATAAATTTTGAATATTATTGAAAATGCCCTCAACCCTAAAACCCTAAACCCTCAACCCCGCCTAAACGACATTGGCAAATGAGGTATCACATGCACTTGTAGATCAAAATTTCAGATAAACTTTCCTCAGATTGTGCTAACGCCATTCAATTCCATGAATATAAGCATATATAAAGCAACTTGAACATTTTCGAAAATTCCCATAAAACCTAAACCCTAAACACCTAAACCCCCCAAACCATAAAAAGCCTAAACCCTCATCCCCTCAACCTCTTACTAAGTAGGTATGATGCACTTATAGATCAAAATCCGAGATACTTCCATTAAATTGCGATAACACCAGTCTATTCCATGAATATATAAGCATATATATAAGCTTGAACATTATTATTGAAATTCATAAACCCTAAAACCTAGAAAACCCTAAATCGTAAAACCCTAAACCCTAAATACCAACCTTAAACTCCTAAGCCGTAAACCCTAAAATCCTAAATCATATACCATAAACCCTAAACCCCTAAACCTCAACCCAAAAAACATGAACCCTAAACCCCAGGCTATATATATCTTGTCTGGAAACTAGCGCAATGTGATTTTGAGCCATACTTATTTGTAGTTTCTTCATGACAAAAGCCATTGTCGTCGCTTGAAAAATTGAAAAAAACTTCAAATTCAGAAGCTTCCTTTGTAAATAATATTTTAAATGCCAATAATACGGACCAATCTACCAAATACAAACATGTTGTTATAAACTATAGCAAAGGTGTGGCCATGACCTTGGTCACCTGGTTTGAAAGCCATGCAAATTCATACATGGTACGCCATATATTGTATGACAAAATTAAAGCCATTATTATCGATTGGAGCTTTTAAAATAACTCCAAATATGGAAGCTCTTTTTCTAAACAATGTTGAAATACCAATCTACCAAACATGGTTACATTATCATAAAGTATGGTAACACATATGGCCTTGACATTGGTCATCTAGTTTTTCAAAGCTATGAATGTTCAAACATGGTTAGCCATATTGTGAAATGAGTTTTTCAAGAGTTATCAAATTTTATATATTTTCATGGAAATTAGCCAATGCTCATTGAGACACCAACAGAGAAATGAATGGTTGCATTTCGTTTTATATTTTTTTTCTTTATTTTTAAAAAACTGGCCCAAATATGGTGTCATTACTATTCATATCAAAAAATTGAAATCTTGCAAAACTCTCGGTGGTTTTCCAATATTTGACTAATTCGGTACCTTTAAACTATTTTTAAAAAGTCAAGAGCAAGCTATATCACACACTTTGTAGTTCGTAAATAGACATACTTACTTTCAATCGTCAAAAAGTTATTTAATTTCAGCATATTTAGCTAGGAAGCTTGGAAACTCATGAAAGTAGGGCATTATACATCAAATCTAGAATCTCCTTTGTGAACAATTGCTTGAAATGCCAAGATGCACCAATCTACCAAATATGAACATGTTTTTAAGCTTGGTTGGCGAAGATGCTTCAATGTTCGAAGTAGTACAAAAGATGAAAAAGGTACATAAACTATGGCTGTGACCTTGCTCCTCTTGTTTGAAAGCCTTGAATTAATGTTCATTAATTTCGACAGATGTCTATAAACTCATTAAATGCTAGAAAGCATACATGCCTGTGGTCTATCTAACAGGGACAACATCCCAAGTGGGAGTAGCATACCTTAGAAGCTTCAACTTCAAAATTTCGGAAGAGCACCGAAATATCCTGCCCACCCATTCAAACATCCTGCCCATCCATTCAAACACCCAGCCCCAAAAATTATTTTATTGCACAAATTTAGCCTGGAAGAAAGAAAGGGCGTTATACATTGTGTGAAAAAGGGGGCGGTGGCATTTTCAGCAATCATCTTTTTAGTTGCTTCATAGCAAAACACATTGTTGTTACTTGGAAATTTGAAAACAAACTTCAAATTTGGAAGCAGACATATTGGTTGATTTGCAAAGATGCACCGATCTACCATTTACGTACACGTCATCATAAACTATTTCCATGACCTTGGTCACCTTTTTTTGGACGATGGTCATCTTCTTGAAAGCCTTGAATTGTTCAATTTTTTTAGCAAATGCCTAGAAACTCGTTTAAATGCTGGGAAGCAACTCTCGCTGGCGTGTGGGCCTAGACGGTAGCAACCGTCTGAGAGGCCCCACGCCGGAGTAGCGTATGCTAGAAGCTTCGACCTTAAAATTTGGTACGGCGCCCAAACATCGCACCCATCCATTAAAATATCCCGCGCATCCATTCAAACATGCTTCACCTCTTTCTAGAATGCAAAATTCCTCTTCTATTCTTGCTCCGGAAACAAGAATCCGAGGGAGCACTGCAATAACAGAGGGATATAGGTGGTAAATTTGCGTTCTCCCAAGTGCATCGCCCCATCCACGTTTCCTAGCCCTTCTTGAATATTTACCTGCCCACCCACTCTGACCTACACTGACTTTTTGGAGCCACTATGCAAGTGACCCACTTGTTAGTGAGCCAAAATTACGGGAAGTAGAGATTCCCATCGCTTGTTGTTCAAAATTCGAGCATTTTTCGCTAAATCGAGATAAAATCATTAAAATCATCCAACCTGCCTTATACTATCATTCCACTATGTCAGAGTAAAAGATTCCCATCACTTGTTGTTCAAAATTCGAACATTTTTCGCTAAACCGAGATAAAATTGTTAAAATCATCCACCCTGGCTTATACTATCATTCCACTATGTGAGAGCCAGAATTGTATTTAACAAAACATATGACCAAGTAGGATATGATCGACTTGTAGATCAATTTTTGAGATACTTTTATTAAATTGCGGTAACACTGTTTTGTTCCACGAATATATATATATATAACCATATATAGTTTGAAAATATTATTAAGAATTCATGGAATCCTAAACCATAAAATCTAAATCCCTAAACCCTGACCAAGCAGGTATCGTGCAACTATGGATCAAAAATTGAGATAATTTCGTTAAATCAGGTAACACCATTCTATTAGACGAATATAAGCATAAATCCTAAGCATTACCAAAAATTTCTCTGAACCCTAAACCGTAAACAACCCATAAAACTAAACTGTAAAACCCTAAAACCTCGACCCATAAACCCTAATCAAGCAGGTATCGTGCACTTATATATATCAAAATTTGAGATACTTTCATTAAATTGCGGTAACACCATTCTATTCCACGAATATAAGCATAAAGCTTGAACATTATTTAAAATTCCTGAAACCCTAAAATCTAAACACTAAACCCTAAATCCTTATCAAACATGTAGCATGCACTTATCGATCAAAAATAGATATATTTTCATTAAACTGGTAACTCCATTCTATTTGATGAATATAAGCATAAATCTTGAGCATTATGAAAAATACCCTAAACCCTAAACAACCCCTAATAAAACCTAAACCTAAAACCCCAAATCCTCAACCCATAAACCCTAACAGATCAGGTATCATGCACTTATAGATCAAATTTGGAGATACTTTCAATGAGTTAGGTAACGCCATATTTATTCTATTCGACAAATATAAGCATAAAGCTTGAGTATTATTGAAAATTCGATAAAACCCCTAAACCCTATTCAGTCCATAAAACCTAAACCGTAAAACCCAAAACCCTAAACCCTCGACCCATATATACCCTAACCAAGCAGTTATCATGGACTGATAGATCAAAATCTGAGATTCGAGGTTTCATTAAATTGCGGTAACGCCATTCTATTCCACGAATATAATAATAAAGTTTGAACAGTTTTGAAAATTCCCCAAAACCGAAACCCCTAAAACCCAAATCCTAAACCCCTAAACCCTATAACCCTAAACCCTAAACCCTCACCAAGCACGTAGCATACACTTATAGATCAAAATTTAAGATATTTTGTTAAATTGGGTAACGCCATTCTATTTGATGAATATAAGCATAAATCTTTAGTAATATCAAAATTTCCCTAAACCCTAAACAACCCCTAAAACTTAAACCCTAAACCCTTAGCCATAAACCCTAACCAAGCAGGTGTCATGCAAACATTGATCAAAAATAGAGATACTTTCATTAAATCAGCTAACACCCATTCTGTTCTACGAGTATAAGCATAAATCTTGAGCATTATTAAAAATTTGCTAAACCCTAAACCCTAAACAACCCATAAACTAAACAGTAAAAACCTATAACCTGAAACCCTCGACCCATAAACCCTAACCAAAGTAGGTATTGTGCACATATACATCAAAATTTGAGATAGTTTCAATAAATTGATGTAATGCCATTCTATTCAACGAATATAAGCATTAAGCAACTTGACCATTATTGAAAATTCCTAAAACCCCAAACCCTAAACCCCTAAAACCCGAAACCCTTACCAAGCATGTAGCATGTACTTATAGATCAAAAATTGATATACTTCCGTTTAATTTGGTAACGCCATTTTATTCGACGAATATAAGCATAAATCTTGAGAATTATATAAAATTCCCTAAATCCTAAACCCTAAACAACCCCTAAAATCTAAACCCTAAAACTCCAAACCCTCAACCCATAAACACTAACCAAGAAGGTATCATGCACTTTATAGATCAAAATTTGAGATACTTTCAATAAATTAGGCAACGCCATTCTATTTGACGAATATAAAAATAAAGCTTGAGCTTTATTCTAAATTCGCTAAACTCGAAACCCTATTTAACAATAAAACCTAAATTGTAAAACCCTAACCAAGCAGGTATCATGCAATTATAGTTCCACATTTGTGATACTTTCATTAAAGCAGGTAACGCCATTCTATTCGACGAATATAAGCATAAATCTTTGAGCATTATTGGAAAATCACTAATCCCTAAACCCTAAACAACCCATAAAACCAAAACCAACATGTACCGTGCACTTATAGAGAGAAAATAATGGATACATTTCTTTTTATATTTTGTTTCTTTGTATTTTTCAAAATTGGCCGAAATTAGGTGTCATTATCATTCATATCAAAAGTTGAATTTTCCGAAACTCTCGGTGGTTCTCCAATATTTGACTACGTGATATCTTTGAATTATTTGAAAAGGTCAAGAGAAAGGTATATCACACACTTTCTAGTTCGAAATTAGACATATTTACTTCAGATTGTCAAAAGGTCATTTTATTGCATAGATTTAGCTAGAAAGTTTGGAAATTCATGAAAGTTGGGCATTGTCCATCAAATCTAGAATCTTCTTTTGAAATGCCAAGATGCAGCTATCTACCAGATATGGACACGCTATTATAAACTATAACAGAGATATGGCCGTGACCTTGGTCATCTTGTATGAAAGCCTTCAAAATATATTGTTTATCAATTTAGGCAAATGTGTGGAAACTCATTTATATGTTGGTAAGCATACTATCGCTGGCGTGTGGGTCTAGACGGGGCCAACACATGAGAGCGGCTGCGTCAAAGTAGCGTACGTCAGAAGCTTCAATCTCAAAATTTCTGCATGGTGCCGAAAGATCCCGCACATATATTCAAGTATCCCACCTCGCTTTTTGCAAATGCAAAATTCCTCTTCTATCCCTGCTCCGGAAGCAAGGACCGTGGGAGTACTGCAATATTAGAGGGGTATATGTCATAAATGTGCGTCATCCCACCTATATCCCCCTATCATCTCTTCCCCGCCCACACCCTCCAACCTCGACCTTCCTCTAGCTGCTTCACCACCGGCCCTCTCTTCCACATAGGAGCTCTTCCACTGCAACGCTCTTCAACAGAACTATTTTACCAACTCCATCGCAGCATCGGATCTGCTTCGCCAACGCCGTTGTCTACCCTACCGGGACCGCTTCACTAAATCATTTGTTCCTGACCCTGAAATGCCGAGCCGCCGCCCCTGCCGCCCACTTGCCCATCACACTAGTCCTCGTCGCCCAGCGGTTATTTCTCTTGCCCGTTTTCTATATTTTTGGTACTCGTAAGCTACAAAATCTTTAGGATGGTGCTCAATATCCTGGATGCTATTGCCATTTCATTTGCACCCTTCATCCTGTAGGTCCTATCCAACTCATTAGCTTCTTGCTTTTATTCCCTTTCTCCATTCTCACGCTATCAGTTTAATCCTCCAACACGAACTCATAGATTATATTCTTTCAGAGCGCTCGCACGAGTTATGCAAACAGCTCATATAGGATCCAACGCTAACAATCTAACACCCAGCAAGGCTGAATCGTGAGGTTTCCTTGTGTTACTTAGGCCAGTTTCTTGTCATGTTAATTAGTTGTATAACCTGCATGCCTAATATGTTAATAAGTCATTCTACCTAAGAACTTGCCATGACATTTGTATTTATGTTCAATTGTGAATATATGTGTGAATGCTTAATTCAGAAATGTCCATCTAGTTTGGATGATATATATGGTCATTTTTAATGCTATATGTTGGTGTTTTCACCTGCTTTCATCCTTCCAAACTAGCTATCTAGTTTGAAACATACATCTGGTAATTTTAATGCTATGTTTCTTGCTGTTTTTCAAGAGTTTTCATCTTTCCAAACCAACCAACTTGGTTTCAATTGCATGCAGAGAAATGACAATGGAGTACAAGGACCAGAGTTCCAACTGCTCTGCTTAGATTCTTCTGGCAGATTGACCAAGAGTCGCACCCACTCGAGAAGGAGCTATTGTCAGCCTGAACGTGCTAATGTAAGTTCATACTTACTTTAAATGATCTCTACTTTATATAATACTACTTCTTTCCCTTGTTGTTTGTTTTAACCTGTTTCACCATATTTTAGCAGACTGCAGTTAAAACCCAGCAGGAGTCCTTGGAAGGCAGGACTGAAAGTTGTGATCCCTCGTCCCATTCATCCTCCCTATGCATTGCTGAAGCAAATAACTTACTGATGGTACTAACACGTTGAAGAAGAGGATAAATGATACATTGAAGCGAATCGCCATGTATCGATCTCTTATTGATGGTACTAACACGTTGTAATCTGTCGGAATTACGATCTTATTGTATAACCCGTTGTAACAAACTTTTATTGATGTGTAATAAGTAATTTTAATTTCTGTATATTTATTAATTGAAGTCTTGATATTCACGTGATCTGTGAAAAGTAGGCGCTAGCAGAAAAAGTACGAAACAGTAACAAGCCGGAGCAGTAGCATGCCGAACGTTGAAACGACATGCGCATGGACGACCCAAAACGACCAGAACAGGAAAAGGCCAGAACAGTAAATGGCTAGTACAATAAAAGGCCAGTACAGTAAAAGGACAGAACAGTAAAAGGCCATAGCAGTAAAATGGAAGAATAGTAAAAGGCCAGAATAGCAAAAGGCCACAACAGTAAAAGGCCAGAATAGTGAAAAGGCTGGAAAAGTGAAAGGCCAGAACCGTAAAAGGTATCAATAGCAAAAGGCCAATATGGTGGCAGGCCAGTACAGTAACAGGCCAAACAGTGCCGGCCTGAACAGGAAAAAGCCCAAACACTAAAGGGCCTAAACAATAACGGGTCGAAATTCCTAAAAGGCTAGAATAGTAACATGACTGAATAGTAAAAGGCTAAATTGGTAATAGGCCTGAACAAGGCCGGGCCAGATTTGTGCAGGCCTCAAGTGGCAGCACAGTGTTGGACCAACATGTGCCTTCTATAGGCCGAAACAGAATCGGGCCTGGAAGTTCACGGGCCACTGCTGACTGCATTTCTGGGCCCATTTCAAACAGTGCAGGACAAAACAGTAATGGGCCTTGGCTGGGCCTGGCTTCTGCCACAGTTTCTATGACCGTTAACGGCGGTAATAGGCCGCTAATGGTGGCTGCCACATGACAGTTTTCATGACGTCAGCGTGGCTGGCGAACAGATCGAAACAAGTTTTCGTGGCTGAAGGGTGCGAACCGCCACAGCTGAAAAAACCGTGGTTAATTCATTTGTGACGGGGCTTTTACCACGAAGGCCATCCGTCGCGCAAGACTCTTTGGCCACGAAAAATGGGCCTTCAACCACAAAAACCGTCTGTTGTAAAAGCCAACTTTTCTTGTAGTGAGTGGCAAGGATTGAGAGTTTCTTGTCAATTGGGATACTAAAAAGAATGTTTAAAAACGGTGGAAGATGGCTATTTTTGGAGCCATCAACCTCCCCAAATCTCAGACCTTGATCCCCCTCAAGCAAGAACAAACAAAAAGAACTATAAGGACTTCAGTGTTTAAACTTGAAACAATGATAATAAGAATTTACTTATGGTTGGTAGTCATATGCGTTTAGCATTTCATCCATTTGAAAGGCTTATCAAAGTTAGAGAGATGACAAGAATACTATACAAGCTTCGGTAAGTCAACACAATTAAAGTAAAGTTTAATATAAGCATAAATAACTAGAAGTGTAACAATTAATCCAATTCTTCTAGTTAACTCTTCTTGCCAAGGAACACTAGGATGTTTTAATAGCATAACTGAGTAAGAGAGTTCATGTCTTAAGTACCATATCTGTGAAGTGTCTTATTGATGCCCACATCAGTAAATCAAGGCTATCAAAACACTTCTAATCCAATCATTGTCTTTCAAGAAAATTCATAAAGTAGTAACAAGACCATGCCAAGGACTTGTTATGTGGATCTTCACATTTTTTTATTTCTTCCTATTTCAAGGATCATTGGGTGTTTCTTTTACAAGTGCTTGCACAACCTTTGAGAGTACCAATACTTTTTCCCATATATTGACATGTATGCCACTCATGTCGTCAACTAGTAGCCGAAATCCGGGGTTATACCATATATCGTCCAAAAGCTAGTGGAGTTGTTGGCATTCCAAAGGTGTGCACGAGAAACATAGAACTTTCTCTCTCCCTCTATCTCTCTCCCTCTCTCTCTCTTTTAACTAGTACCACAGTTTGATCCACAAGGTTAGCTTTGGCATGCATCACAATTACCACTAGACTTCATTTCAATCAAAAAACTCCTTTCAAGACTATGGGGTTAAATATTTTCAAGGGTATACTCTCAAGACAATCATTCATCAAACAAGTCATAAATTTCAGACTTTTTCTTTTTATATTTGTTTGGCAATATTATTTCCAAGGCAAGACTCAGTTAGTGAGAAGAACTAGAGAAAAAGCTTCCACAACTAATCATCATACCAATCAAAATCTTTACACTAACTATTTTGAATTACTCCCACTAGCATGGCATCTTAGAAAATCAACCAACTAAAATAAACAACTCAAACTTCAAAAGTGGGAGACATATGACATACCTCTCATGAGTGACTTCATAATTCTCTTCCTTATAGGGATGTGTTCCTTCAAAACTCAAGCACGATTATTGCCATAATAATATTAAAGCAGAGAGGCAAAGTGCGAATCCATGTTCACAAAAAAAGGAAAAACGGGAAAATATTTTTGTATTTTTGAGGATAGGGATTAAAGAATAGAAAAGAACTTGCGACCAAGGAAGGAACTAAGAAAATGAAAACAAATGAGAAACAAAAGAAAACTAAAAACAAAAGAAAAGGAAAAAAGCAAAGTATCGGAACAAACCAACACGAGTGTTTCAAAGCTCTCATGGAGCTGGAGTAAAACCTCATTATTACACAAATAAAATTGTTGGGGGAACACATCCCAAGATCAGGCTTTTGCAAGCCCTTTTGTTGCGCATTCTGGTGGTGGATAATCTCCTATGTTCCATTGGCTGCTCCAGTCATGGAACTGGGTGGCAAGGTTGATCATGTTTTGGATATTTCCTTTGAGAGCATAGATATCTTCATAGGTGGTGTAGTAGTTTGGTGGTTACACATCTTGTTCGGGTCCTTATTGTTCTACTTATTCATATTCTCCTCCTCCTCCCATGGGTATTTCTTGATGGGAACCTGCCTCAAACTGCGCGTGAAAATGCAAACGTCCATCCTCAATAGAGAATAAACCATTAGGCAAAGGAGCTAGGATCAAGTGATCCGCTCCAGGTATATCAAGGAAGTATCTACCATTAGTTCTAGAAATCATACCACATTCTCTTAGAGTAGAAAAACCAAGACGGTGACTTCCATCAACGGTTGGATGTTACCTAGGTTGACGTGAAGTGCGCGTGCAAGAATGGTTACAACTCCTCCTCCGCATATGGGTCCTCGAGATTGTAGATCTTGATGCTTAAGGTAAAACATAAGAAGTGTGTCCAAATTTGGCATTAAGTTTCAATTAATAATAGCAGCTTTTGTGAGGACCATCATGTCCTCCTCATTGACTATAGTAAACTCACCACGTGCCTGCAAGGTGTTAGCAATAACATAAAACAAATAGCGAATATCAAGATGATCTATTTGGTTCCTCTTGGGTGTGTTTCCACGAATTCTCATTAAATTAAAGTAGTCCCAAGGTGTAGGATTTAAAACAAAGGTGTTGGAGCATATGTCGGTGGTGTTGTTAGCAAACCCAAAACATTGAGCCCATTGGTCGAGCGTCAAGGAGTACTCACAGTTCATAAGATGGAAGTTGATGCGATCAACTCCATGCATTTGCTCCTCCGAATGGTAGTGAGAGCACACTGTATGCATCAAGGTGCTGAGGAACTCAAGCGTCAAGCGGCGATACATGGCGACATCCTAGAAGACAAAGTCATACAAACCAACATTGTTGCAAAGTAAATCAAAATCCGCATGAATGCCAAGTTGGTTCAGGATATAGGGACACGCCCAATTGGTGGACTTGATTTCATGGATCTTGAGACGGTCGAAATGGTTCACCTAAAACTCCTCGGTGAACTCGATACCAAGTGACTCGAGGGTCAACATATCAATGGGTGGTGCGGTAGGTTTTTGCAGCCATCACACGTGTACGGGTCCTCGTGTTCATCTAAAACAGAATAAACATTGCTAATTATTATTTTTAGTCCAATAGAAACATAGCATAAAGTATAACCTACATTTGTTACAAAAGAAACTCCTCTAAAAACAATACTAAGCATGATCAATATCAAGATTAGCTCAAGAACAAGACCTAAGTCTAGATTGATAATGATGAAAGATTCAGCAGTGTTTTGTTGCAAATAAGTTGGGAATCGGAGGAGAATCATACCTTAGATTGATTGGGTGCGGGGAATCGAAGAAATATTGAGTAAATTTGAAGATCTAATGAAGGTGGTTTGTAGTTTGGAGGAAGAAGAAACAGAAAAATTTGTGTTTGCGGATTTTAGGTTACCTCCTCCTGGCTGTTATGGTGGCCGTGTATGTGGTATGGGCGAGCGGTACAACCGGAGCCCGCCCGTACCGGGTAACATACCTTGGGGGTGACGAATCCCTTCCGGCGATGCACTCGGTACGGGCACGCGGTACGGTCACGCACACCCGTACTACTGGTCATTATGCGCTCAGTACTTTTTGCTTCAAACCTAATGTTTTGCTCAAGGGTATGGTATAGGCGTGCGATACAGGAGCTCTGACCATACTAGTGGTCATTACGACCCCTGGGTCGTGCAGCAAAAAATCAAAGTTTCTATTTTTCCAGTGCCTCGAGGTGCTACGGGCGCATGGTACGGGCCCTTCCGGCCGTACCCCTGGTCGTTACTCGACCAGTGAGCTGAAAAACTCAAAGAATTTGGTTCGTAGCTTCATGCGACTTTACACATCTTATCAAAGGACAAAATAATAGCAAATAGACTTCATAAAAATCAACAATACTTCTTAGGCCATGTGTAAGCAAAAATAAAAGATCGAGGATTACCTTATTTCTTCTCCTCTCTCCAAAGGTCTTCTAGAACACTAATAATTAAAAACAAAAACAAACAAAACTAAACAATACTAACACACAAGAGTAAAAACTTTTATTTCACATGGGTTGCCTGAAATGAAGCACTTCTAGTTAAGGTCAATTAGCTTGACCTTGATGACAATCACTTAGGTTTGAGGAGTGGAACACCCACTCTGAAATAGTTAGCTTTTAAAGTAATTACACCATCACTATCATTAGGCTTGGCCTTCTTCTTCCTAGGGAAGTGGACTATAAAAGGATCTCTAGATGGTAGTCCTATTCTCAAATTTCCTTCATGTAAATTGATTAATGTTTTAATAGTTCTTAGGGAGGGCTTACCTAGAATTATAGGTGCTATGGGATCTTCAGGCATGTCCACAATAACAAGATCAGTAAAAGCAGGACTACCTTTAATTTCAACAACTGTATTTTCTTTTATCCCAACAACTTGTTTATAAGTTGAATCCGCTAGATGGAGTCTTAATTCAGTAGTTGCGAATGGACCCAAGTTTAACTTGTCAAATAGGCTTTTGGAAATCATTGAGACGCTTGCACCAAGATCATAAAGTGTAGATATCTCATTAACCCCAATCTTAATTTTAATAGTGGGCTCAAATATATCATCTAGCTTTGCAAGAAGCTTATTAGCTAGTCTCTTATACTCCATATCTAAATATCGAACTTTAATGCTACTTGTTGAATAAATTCTTGGTACATAACATCATTACCTTGTTCCATGCCGGGATTCTTCACGGTGATCATCTTTAGTAGATCTTCCACGGTATATTCAGGTGTTGGCGTGTTGCTATAATCCAGCTCTTCAGGCTTCTATTCATTTGTTATTATCCTCATCAACTTGAGGTCTTCTACCGGATTTGTCTCAGGCTTCCTAGCAAATTTTGATAGTATGAGAGCTTGGCTCTCAGCTACCTTGCCCAATTGAGACTCCACGGTCTTTTCCTTTCCTATAGAGCCTGCACATCATTTCTAATTGCAACAGCTTGGTTAGATAATTTTCGTATACTACTTTCATGGTTCTCTGTGATTTTAATAAGAATATTATTTTTCTTGGTTTGAGCTTGCATAAAAGTTCTAACAGTTTGCTCAAACGAGAGATTTCCATGATTTGCTCCATTATGATTATCGTAATTATTGTAAGGAGCTCTTGTAGGATTAGAATAATGTTTTAAACATTAGAAGATTTTTTTGGTTCTTCTAAGCAGGATTATAAGGAGTGCGAGCTATAAAATTAACATCATTAACAGTGGTAGTGATAGCATTAACTTGGGTATCTTCCTTACCCTTTACTATGTTGAGTAACTCGTCTACCTTAGAGGTAAGCTCTTCATTGTTTACCTTGGTCATTGAGCTCACTCTTTTCGAGGTTCTTTCCACATGCCATTGGGCATGGTTGTTTTGCATATCATCAAGTAATTTCTTTGCAACACTCACTTGCTTTCCCATGATTGTTCCTCCGGCTACATTTTCTAGCATAGACTTAGACATTGGGTTAAGGCCGTTATAAAATAATTGTAATATAAGCAATTCTTCCATCCCATGACTAGGACAGTTCATTACGACTTCTTTCATCCATTCCAATGCAAGTGCTAGTGGCTCGCGATCTTCTTGTCTAAATCTTGTAATGTTGGATCTTGGTTGCATTGTTTTAGCTAGGGGGAAAAATTTAGTCATAAACATATTAGTGCATTCCTCCCAAGATTTAATAGTTCCCTTAGGTAGAGCTAGCAACCAGTCCTTAGCCTTTCCTCTAAGAGAGAAAGGAAACAATCTTAATTTAACAACATTTGGATCTACATCCTTAATACACATCATGTCGCAAATTTTAGTAAAAGTATTTAGGTGCAAACCCGAATCCTCAAAAGATGAGCCTCCAAATTGGTTTTACTGAACCAAACTTAAAACCTTAGGCCTAATTTCATACGCTTCCACATCAACAGCGGGCTGAGTGATAGGTGCACGAATAAAATCATCAGTGGGAGTAGCATACTCATCAAGTCTCTTTTGAGCCACGGTTCTTATATATTTTTGACACTTTTAAGTAAATAAAACAAATAACAAGTAAATATGCAAATATCTATTTCAAACACTACACAATGCTCCCATTGATTAGATGCACATAATCACTGCGAATTTTCTCCCCAACCTGCAACCCATGAGGACTACTCACTCATAACAATAATCACTACAAGAAAAGTTGGCTTTTACAGCGGACCATTTTTGTAGTTGAAGGCCTATTTTTCGTGACCAAAGAGTCTTCCACGACGGATGGCCTTCATGGTAAAAGACCCGTCACAAATGAATTAACCACGGTTTTTTTCCGACTGTGGTGGATCACACCCTTCAGCCACAAAAACTTGTTACATCGTAGATCTGTTCGCTAGCCACGCTCACTACTGACGTCATGCGAACTGCCAGGTGGCAGCCGCCGTTAGCAGCCGGTTACCGCTGCTAACAACCATAGAAACCGAGGAAGAAGCCATAAGGGGAGCCCAATAAGAAGATGGCCCATTACTGTTTTGTCCTGCACTGTTTGAAATGGGCCCAAAAATACAGCCAACAGCGGTCCACGAACTTTCAGGCCTGATTCTGTTTCGGCCTACAGAAGGCCCATGTTGGTCCAACACTGTGCGGCCCATTAGTAGCCTGCGCCAAGTCGCTCCTATAAACATAAGGCATGCGGTCATCACATTACTGTTATCGCAACTCATCATCGACCGCCTACTGACGACCCTTCTCTGAGATGGTCCGTTACTGTTCTGGCTTGTTACTATTCTGGCCTTTTACTATTCTGGTCTTTAGCTGTTTAGGCCCACAAAAGGCCCTTTACTATTCTAGCCTGGTAAATTTGTCGGCCTATTACTATCCTCGTACGGGAATTTCTTGGCCCGTACTGTTCAGGCTCGTTACTATTCTGGCCTTTTACTGTTGTGGCCCGCTATTGTTTTGGCCGCTACTATTTTTTCCTGTTACTGTTTTGCGATTTGTGCAGTTTCTTACATGTTATTATAATGGGTTGTTTCTGTTCTGGCCTGCTACTGTTACAGCCTACTTCAGTAACAACTTATTTCTGTTACGGCCCATTAGGACTATTACATTTATGGCATGTTACCACATGCGCATTGGCCCATTACATTTACGTCCTTTTATAGTTTCGTCAATTCTGAAGCCCATACAAATATCATAAAATGTATATAATAATCCAGCATTTTTTTACTGTTTGTTATCGGCCGAACACAACACGGTAATGTTCCCTAATCGACCTGCCTGGCGTAGTTACCGTAACGACTACCACAATGTGTGGACGGCGTCAACTAATTGCCTACATGGCCTACGCGAGTTATCTAGATATTACATCAACTGCAAACTTCTTAAAATTATTACATATTATCAACTCAGGGGAAAGAAAAATCGGCATTTCAGTTGACAATCAAGTAGATAAAAGAGTCCTCAATTTGCTTTCTCAATCGATCACCTACATCTTCCATTGAGTGTGACAGCTACATTGGAGGAGACATGATCTTGTAACCCCCTCTTTGGTGGGGCTAGCAATAATTGCAGTTTGAAACTAAGTAATAACAAGTTAATACATCAAACAAGACAAACTACTCATTTGACTGATATGACATGAGCTATGAACTAGAGTTTACAACTAGTCAATGGTTCAATTATTGACGAACACGTCAAACAAACAGGACAAGCAAGCACACATTAAACAAGTGTGACTACCGTGTAACGAGCAATCAAAAAATGTGTGTGTGGCTTAGAATTTCAGCAGATATAAACTAGCCAGGTCAATTTGAATAAGTATATATGGAAAAAATTATATACCCTAAAATGCAAGAGACGTTGGGTTACTCGAAATTTGCGCCGAGCCACAAAATGGCATGCAGTTACTGTCATAGCAAAGAATGAACCAGGTAGAAATTATAACCGCATCATACGAGAACCTTTAGAGCGGGAATGCAAACCACGAATGAACTATATATTGTAGAGGATAGTTGTGTCATGACTTAGGATGAACCAGACCCAGAACCAGATGTGAGATATAATGGCGTTGCTCGTGAACCTGTAGAACATGACAAACAAGCATTAGACAAGTGTGCCTAGAATGAAATTAGCAATCAAACAAAGTGTTTCTTAGAATTTCAGTGAATATATATGGAAGAAGTGGCATCTCCTGGAATGCATAGTCGTTGGGCGACTCAGAATTTGCGGTGAGATACACAATGGCAAGTAGTTACTGTCATAGATAAAAATCAACCAGATAGAAATTATAATGGCACCATAAGAGAAATTCTAGAGCAGGAATGCAAACCACAAGTGAACTACATAGTAGAGGATAGTTATGCTGTTGATCACAACGAACCAACACCAGATAAGGAAGTAATAGCATCCCTTGTGAACCTATAGAATAGGCTATGCAAACCAACATGTTCATTGTTCCATTTTGAGCTCTATGCAAGAAAAAGGAAATAGTTAGGGATGCAGCTTTTGAAGAGCCAGATGGCATTATGGCAACAACAAAATTATAATCGAATTAGTACAAAGAGTTTAAACGGCTACTATAGGATAGCAAAATGATGCCAAGGAGGAAATAATAGCAGGAACTGATCTAAGGACGAACCAGATAGATTTAGCAACTGTAGAGCAGGGAATCCACACTAATATTTTCCATTGACTACAGATTTTACAAGAATTACACGGTAGCAGGCAATTACTGTTGTATGGAGTAGCTAAGAACATGTGCATGTCAAAATAATAGACATGTGCATGGCTGGAAATTTTGTAGAGTAGCGAATGCAAACCAACATGTCTAATGACCTTGCATGTACTAGCACGAAGAATAGGCGTGCCCAGTGACTTGTATGTACTAACACGATTACAAAAATGCAGTTCACTGCGTCAGGCTTGAACCTGCTATACTGCTGACAAAACAAAAATGGGTTGGAGATTAGGTTAACCTTGGTCGGAGAGGCGTCTAAGCATCGTCGGTACCGTGCGAGTGACATCCAGGTCACCGAGGATGCTGCGGTTCGAGTGGCTGTTGGCGTCAGGGAAGCAGATCTTGGGCGGTCAATGCCAGCTTGAGCGCGGTGGACGAGTGCGTCGCTGAGGAAGATCCGGTGCAGTGAACGACGACGGTCGTGCAGCTGGTCTGGAGCGGTGGACATGGAACTGCTTGAACTAGATCATGTCAGGTGGACACCGCTGAAGCGGATCCAGTACGATTGGGTAGCTTTGGGCGGCGAGGAAGCAAAGCTTGGGCGGTCGATGACACCATCAACATGGTGAACGACACCGTAGCTCTAGTGCAGTGGCAGAGAGAACCGGTGAACTAGATCTGCTAGGTGAGTGTCGGTGAAGCGGCTCCACGGCGGTGCACGAGACCAGAGATCAAGCCGGTGCGTGTGGTGGCCGTGGAGGCGACGGAGGAGCTTGGGATTTTTGGGAGGGCCAATGGGGAAAACTGTGCGAATCGAAACCATAGTATAGGTCAGTACCAATATAATTATGATCGTGCCCCCGAGGTACTGACTTTAGCATGCCCATCTATCGTCTGAACAATGGATAGAATAGGAAATTTAAAGACAAAAGGTTTTGTAACAGAGGGGCGCGAAATGCTTCAAGGTTGGTGTGTGATATTGTCGCTCGATTGAGATTTGAATTTAGCCTGCATCCAGCTAATAATAATAGAAAAATGGTACTATCCGGTGGGAGATTTTGGCTCAAAGGTTTTGAATCGGTGGGGCGAGAAATGCTTCAAGGTCGGTGGGTGATTTTGCCGCTCGATTCAGATTTTGAATTTGTCTAGCATCCATCTAGTAATAGAAAAAGGTAGTAGACCGTAACCTATCTATCCAGGAATTCAAAGCCAAGAGTCACATCAACTGATCATCCTTATCCATACCAGTAAAAGGCACGTGACACAATTTCCATACCACTATATAGTGCTTAACACTTCTTTTCAAAACAAAAAACGACTATGTTGCTTCACAATTTCCATACCACTATATAGTGTACGAATAACTTCGAACATCGGCAGTTGGATATAGATTGGCAAAACTCGACATTGTTGACCATTGGATCTCTTTCAGTACATTTGATTATTTCATGTCTAGCATATAGAAGATCCCATTATTGTTGGCCTCTAGCACCATGAATATACTATGCACAGAAAGTACAGAGAACATGGTTTTGAATGCCACAAGCCAAGTTTCCAGGTATAGTGGACAATGTTTTATGTACGATTCCAAGTTTTATGAGTTTTTAAAGCTTCCGAGCTAACTCGGACCACTCAAATGACTCTATGTCTCTATTAACAAAATTATGTCATATTTGAACGAGAAGCTCTAGAAAGTGGTAGATTTCTATCGAAGTTCTACAAAAAGCTTTTGGTGGTACGCATTAGATAGTTAATATATCGAAAACAATCGAGAGTTTTGACAAATTCAACTTCCTTCTAAGAATTTGTATCTTGACAATTTTGAACCCGTTTTGAAACAATCACATGTAATAAAGAAAAACAGAAAAACAAATATTTACGCATGGAATCCTATCACGCCACGTGTACAGCCTGCCAGGAAACTGATAACCATGGGATTTGACAACTTCTGGAAACCAGCCACGCCATATTTTCCCACCATGTATGAATATTATTAGGTTCCAACCCTGATGACCAAAAAAGGTCATGGCCATATCGACATCATAGTGAATGTACTGTTCCGACATTAATTTGGTATATGGGTGCATCTTGGCGTAGTAGGAAATGTTGCCGGTGGGAGTCTCAACATTGGGCCTGTTTTTTTAACGGGCAAGGGATGAGTTTGCCCTTTTTCTCTGAACACACTCCATCATTGGAGCAAGCAAGACTGACGATTAAGTCTGCATTTGTGTGCATACCTCGTTCTTACATCAATGCATGTGTGACCAACATATATGCAACCCAAGAAGCCCAGACCTCATCTAGATTGAGAAGGCCATGTTTCAAAAGGAAAGCAAAACAATCTACTGCCATTGATCAAAACAAGTACTGGTACAAGAGTATTAGTTCTACAAAATACTTCAATAATAGCAACATCAACACACTTGAGAGATTTGGTAGCTTTTGAAAGATTCAACAGTACAGGCCATATTCTACACTTGATGTGAGTAATTCCCACTACATAGGAATTATTGCAAAATATATTAGCAGTTGCAGAACTCCATACAAAATACTCGGTAGAAGTATAAAACTACTCATAGTAGAACCTTAATCTAGCTAGGAACGATTACATGTCCTAGCATATACTCCACACATGCATGAGAGAAAGAGGAAGGCCAGAATCACCACAAGATCTGTATGCCAATGATTCAGCGTGTCCAGGTCGTGGCCGGGTAGTGCTTGCTTTTCCGCGTGGCACGCTTCTCTCGTTTTACCATCGTCTGTGGATCCTCATAATAGGATTCTGCCTATTCATCCTTAGCAAGATAGATGTAAAATTCACGAACCTTTCCAGCCATTTACACCACCCTGATTGCGAAAGGAATCTGCCACTAAAATAAATAAAGTAATTAATATTAGAACAGAGGGACTAGAAAATTACATATACGTTCATATTAGGATCATCAAGAGAATATTAAGATGTGATATCTCTCAATGGGTTGATGTCATCGTCGATCCAACATTGGAACTCCACGAGGAACTCCGACCAACAATTGAGGAACTTGACAATAAGTCCTCGCTACCGATAGGTAATGGTTGAGCGCCTCCAGCGTGGCTTCGACCGGCGGCTGCCCAATCTTTGGCTTAGAATCACACTCGAGCGGATAGAACCCACGACAATCGACCAATGCTGATATCCTCACCTCGTAGTCGTCCAATTCCCACACCACGGACCTTACGTGGCTGACGGACAAGATAATCTCCGTGCTATGCCCGTCAATCTGGCCGATGAACAGCATGCCCGTCTTCCCGATGCCAATGACATTTGTTCTCCATGAGCACCCTGCATGCACTGGCTTAGACGGGTTCCATTGTTTGACGTTGTAGAGGACTGTGGGCACCTCGATCGAGTGGGTGGATACAATGTTAATTTGTTGTCAACCCAGTTGCATTATGGCTCCGTGCAGATAAACACGCTGTGGATGCAAGAGATCATGTGGGCATAGAGTTCGTTGAAGGAGACCACTTCCAGGCAGTTGTAGTTCGGGCAGATGTAACCTTCTCCACTGACGACTTGGCGGTGTAGCTCCTTGGATCATGCGGCCAGTCGGACGGTGCTTTTAGCATCGAGACGCTCAACAATTTTGTTGACGATGTTGTCCCCGACCTTGTTAAAGCCACTGCACCGCCGGCTCTCCCTCGAACCTCTCCAAATTTTGTACAAACAATCCACCATTGCGCCGAGGAGGATTGGGGGCGAGGGCGGATCTATATCAAACTGTTTGGTTTTTTTTGGAGGATAGGGGTGGTGGTCTGGAAGGAGAGATGCACCGGGCGAGATGGCGAGGAAAATGTGTAATCAACACGGTGGAGAGGATCCCAAATGCGGCTAGGCGGCGTCAGTGAGTGTGGATAAACTAAACGGATATGGGGAAGATGTGATGGCTCTTTGAAAGAGGTTTTTTCTTTTCTTGTAATTAATTAACCATGTCACCTCCTGGCGCAGTATAGTCTTATCATGTCGGTTTGACTAGACACATTATTTATTTATAGGTCCTACTATAGTACTGTTTGCACAAGTAGGAGTAGTAGGTACTAGTATTACTCTACCTCCGTCCCGAGGAATAATAAGGCGTCCTTATTTTGGGTGTTTTTTGACCAAGATTTACTCTAAATATATAGTATAAAGAATGTTGTTAGAAAATTAGCATTATTGGAAAGTTTTACTCTACCTCCAATAGTACGAGTACTAATTTTACACAAATTAATGAAGTGTATTAGTTACTCTATTTATTCGGTCAAATTTTACACAATGTAATCAAGTATGTATCTCTCAGCACCCCCGCGCACACCTGCTAGTTGATCTCTCCCTCGTCCGGAGTGTGGCGCTCAGCACCTGTGCTATGGTTAGGGTTGCGAGCGGGATCCCGCGAAAGTCATGCCTCTAGTTCATTTTGAAGTTTCTATAGGAGTACTTCAAAATGAACTATAAGCGGAACTTCTGCGGGATGCCGCTTTCAACTCTAATATTGGTACGTCGGCTCTGTGTCTGTCTATCGTGTGTTCATCAACTACGTTGTGTTGGTGTGCATATGAAGGAACCACTTTGGGCATTGGGTTGGGGCGGCGGCAAAAAAGTAGTCGCGAATCAAACTTTTTGGGTTTCAATTTTTTCACTTGCTTTGTCCCGAACATCGCATGGAAGGTTATTACAAGGATCAACACTCACAACACTGGAGAAGGGATATTGTACTTGGTATGTATATATAAATACATACACGTTGGCAGCCCGAGAGAAGGTAGCCCGAGAGGGCTGCAGTGAAGGTTATTAGAAGCTACTCTAGAAGAGATTATGGGGTTAGAGAAGGCATCCCGGGATGGGCTGCAGCGAAGAGGTGTTGAAAGCGGTTCGATGTCAGAGCAAAGTTATGAAAAAAAAAGATAGAAACAGAGCTGCCGTAGTACCATGGCACACGTGCGCAGTGCCACACTATGGACGGGGGAGATATCAGCTAGAGGATGGGTGTGATGCAGCAAATGAGAGAGTTATACAATTTATTTTCCCTGCATAGAGGAGGAGTAGCACACTGTAAGGCTGCAGGAGTGAGGACCACACTGATTTTCTTTGTTAAGCAAGTACACGTGGACCTCATAAAAAATGAAAATTACACCCAAGTCCATGCATTTAGCACAAGGAACCTAAAACTTAGCAATGAAGTGTGAGTTTTGAGGTTTGTGCATACTAGCGTTCATCATGCTAAAGTAGAATCTTTCTAGATGATAGGAATGGAAAAGAAGATCCAATGGTTAGCAATGTTTGGATTTGCCTGTCTTGATCAAACATTCATTGTTCCGTACACCATGTAGTGGTATATATGGTATTGTGAGATATAAGAGATAAGATAAAGATAAGATAAGAAGTACTGTGAATGGCTGATCTAACTTTATGTCTCATAGGAGCGAGGTGCTCGAGAGTTAACATGGTCGATGGAAGTATAGGTTACATCAAGGACCTCGTAAAAAATAAAATAATACATCCAAGTCCATGCATTTAGCACAAGGACCCTGAAACTGAGCAATGAAGTGTGTGTTTTGAGGTTTGCGCATAGTAGCGTTCATCCTGCTAAAGACTTTCAGTAGAATCTTTCTAGATGCTAAGAATGGAAAATAAGATCCAATGGTTGTTAGCAATGTTTAGATTTGCCAGTCTTGATCAAACGGTCAATGGTTTGTACACTCTATAGTGATGGTATGTTATTGTAAGAGATAAGAGAAGGTAAAGATAAGATAAGAAGTATTACGAATGGCCGATCTAATGGTAGGTCTCATAGGAGCAAGGTGCTTGAGAGTTAACACGGTCGGTGGAAGTACAAGTTACATCAAGGACCTCATGAAAATGATAATTATTGCATCCAAGTCCATGCATTTATTAGCACAAAGACCCTGAAACTGAGAGCAATGAAGTGTGTGTTTTGAGGTTTGCGCATATACTAGCGTTCATCATGCTAAAAACTATAAGTATAATATTTATAGATGCTAAGAATGTAAAAAAAGATCCAACGGTTGGCAATGTTTGGATTTTCTACTCTTGATCCAACGGTCAATGTTCAAAGTTAATTCATACACTATGAAGTGGTTTATTGTAGTGTAAGAGATAAGACACGATAAATAGAAGATAAGAAGTACTACAATGGCCTATCAAATGGTAGGTCTCGTAGGAGAGAGGTTCTTGAGAGTTAACACGGTCGGTGGAAGTACACGTTACATTAAGGACCTCATAAAAATGAAAATTGCGTCCATGTCCACGCATTTATTGGAACAAGGACCCAGAAAACTGAGCAATGGAGTTTGTGTTTTGATGTTTGCGCATACTATGTTCATCGTGCTAAAGTACTCCCCACGACCCAAATTAGTTGACTTAGTTATCTAGATTCAAACGTATCTAACACTATAACAAGTCTAGATACATTCGAATCTAGACAAATCTAAGTCAACTAATTTGGGTCGGAGGGAGTAGAATCTTTCTAGATGCTAAGAATGGAAAAGAAGATCTAGCGTTTGGCAATGTTTGGATTTGCTAGTCTTGATCCAACGGTCAATGTTCAGAGTTAATCCATACACTATGGAGTGATTTATTGTATTATAAGAGACAAGACACGATAAAGAGAAGATAATAAGTACTGCGAATGGCCTACCAAATGGTAGGTCTCGTAGGAGAGAGGTGTGAACACGGTCAGTGGAAGTACAAGTTACATCAAGGACCTCATAAAAAATGAAAATTACATCCAAGTCCATGCATTTATTAGCACATGGACCCTGAAAACTGAGCAATGGAGTTTGTGTTTTTAGGTTTGCGCATACTAGTGTTCATCGTGCTAAAGTAGAATCTTTCTAGATGCTAAGAATGGAAGAGAAGATCAAGAGGTTGGCACAGTTTGGATTTGCTAGTCTTGATCCAATGGTCAATGTTCAAAGTTAATCCATACACTATTTAGTGGTTTATTGTATTGTATTGTATTGTATTGCAAGAGATAAGACACGATAAAGAGAAGATAAGAAGTACAGTACTGCGAATGGACGATCTTTTGAATAACCTTCCCTCCTAATGTTTCGGAAGCAAGTGAAAATTTCGAAAACCGGAGAACTTTGAATTTTTGTGCCGCCAAGGACCAAACTGGTTTCCTTCCTATGTACTCCTCGTCCCTACTCCACACCAACGCGCGGCTGCCGAACACGCCAGAGACACAGAGCTGCCGTACCAAGGCACACGTGCGCAGCGCCACGATGTGGACGATGGGAGAGAGATCAGCCGGACCGGTGCGCGAGGGGAAAGGGGAGGAGAGCCAGTTCCAATAGACTTATGGAACATTCCCGTTCGCGTGCATCCAATAGATGGAGCATATGGAAGGAGAAAGAAAACACACGTTGTTTTGCGTGCATAGGTCCTGAAATTTACTACTAGTAGAGTGTACACTATAAGGCCGCAGGAGTACCTCGTGTCAGAAACCCATCATAACTTTGCTCTGACATGGAACCTCCTTCAACTTCTCTTCGCTGCTGCCCTCTTCCCCGGCCAACATTTTATTCTCTCAGCATGTACATCGCGTGGACAAAGGTGACCATATGTCTAAGAAAAAAAAAGTACTACTCCCACATTGTGTAAAAAAGCACACCTTAATAAGACTCAGATAGTAAACGTATGACATATCATCACTATATAAAATTATAATTGGTAAAGCAAAAAAAAAAATTTGATCAACATCTATAAAATATGGGTGTATATTTGGTCCTTGTACTTTGTATCATCATGTGTAGAAGTCAAAGATTATTAGCTACCTAACACTTGAAATTTTTGGTAACATGGTCTAGAGAAACGAGGGGGAAGATTCTAGTATGATCAAGAAGTGTGTTTTGAGAGGTTTGTGCATAGTGCATTCATTGTGTTCAAGACTATCAATAGAATCTTCTAGATGTTAGAATGGAAAAGAAGATCCAACGGCTAGAAATGCTGGGATTCGCGAGTCTTGATCCAACGGTCAACATTCAAAGTTATTCGTACACTATATAGTGGTTTGTAATGAAGACTATCAGTAAAATTTTCAAGATCCTAGAATGGAAAAGAAGATCTAGCGACTGGAAATGTTGGTATTCGCGAGCCTTGATCCAACGGTCAATATTGAAAGTCAACGATTATTAGCTACTAGTAAGTTGCACGTGAGACTCAGATAGTAGACGTATGACATGTCATCACTATATACAATTATAATTGGTAAAGCAAAAACAATTATAAATTTGATCAACATCTATAAAGTATGGGTGTACATTTGGTCCTTGTACTTTGTATCATCATGTAGAAGTCAAAGATTATTAGCTACCTAACACATGATTTTTTTGATAACATGATCTAGAGAAACAAGGGAGAAGCTTCTAGTATGACGAAGGAGTGTGTTTTGAGGTTTGTGCATAGCATTCATTATGCCGAAGACTATCAATAGAATCTTCTAGATGCTAGAATGGAAAAAAGATCCAACGGCTAGAAATGTTGGGATTCACGAGTCTTGATGCAACAGTCAACATTCAAAGTTATTCGTACACTATATAGTGGTAAGATAAGATAAGATAATATAAGATAAGATCATGTAGAAGTCAATGATTATTATCTATGAGGGAGAAGATTCTAGTATGATGGGGAAGTGTGTTTTGAGGTTTGTGCATAGCATTCATTATGCTGAAGACTATCAATAGAATCTTCTAGATGCTAGAATGGAAAAGAAGATCCAACAGCTGGAAATGTTGGGATTCACGAGTCTTGATCCAACGGTCAATATTCAAAGTTATGCGTACACTATATAGTGGTAAGATAAGATAATATAAGATAAGATATCTCTATCTCTACTACTATAGTGGAGCAGTTTTTAATTGGATCCATAACACCAATCCTGACCATTGGGCTATTGGATCTAATGGTTCAGAGAAGCTGGATCCGTGTTGAATAGTACCTAGAGCAAACTCCACCATGCATGTTCTAGAACCATCATGTCACCACCCCCAAAATTTCATAGCACAGTAGACTGTATTATCTATACTCATACTACTATAGTGGAGCAGGTTCGAATTGGATCCATAACACTAATCATGACCGTTGGGCTGTTAGATCTAATGGTTCAGAGTAACTAGATTCGTGTTGAATAGTACTCCCTCCGCCAAAATATAAGGCGCCTAAGGATTAGTCAAAAGTCAATTTTTTTTAAGTTTGACCATGATTACACAGAAAAATATAAAAATTTAGAGTACTAAATTAATATCAATAGATTCACCATAAAGAATATTTTCTTAATATGTCCATTCAATATTGTAAATGTAGATATTGTTTTCTAAATATTTGGTCAAAGTTAGTAAGGTTTGACTTTTGACCAATCCTTAGGTGCCTTATGTTTTGGGACGGAGCGAGGGAGTACAGACCTAATCCCTCCATTCAGAAATATAAGACGTTTTAACTTTGTGAATCGAATGTATTTAGACGTCTTTTAGTGTATAGGTTCATAGAGGTTCGGAGTGAACCTGTATACTAAAATGCGTCTAGATACATTCATTTCACAAAGCTAAAATGTCTTATATTTTTGAACGGAGGGAGTAGATGCTAGAATGGAAAATAAGATCCAACAGTTAAGAATGTTTGGATTTGCCAGTGTTGATCTAACGGTCAATGTTCAAGTAAGTTAATCCCTACACTATTTAGTGGTGGTATGCATGGTATTGTAAGAGATAAGAGACAAGATAAAGGTAAGATAAGAAGTACTATGAATGGCCGATTCAATGGTAGGTCTCGTAGGAGCAAGGTGATTGAGAGTTAACACGGTCGGTGGAAGTATAAGTTACATCAAGAACCTCGTAAAAAATGAAAATTGCATCCAAGTCCATGTATTTTAGCACAAGGACCCTAACACTGAGCAATGAAGTACTGTGTGCTTTTAGGTTTGCGCATACTAGTGTTCATCGTTCTAAAGACTATCAATAGATCGAATATTTCTCGATGCTAAGAGTGGAAAAAATATCCAACGGTTAGCAATGCTTGGATTTGGCAGTCTTGATCCAACGGTTAATATGTTCAAAGTTAATCCCTATACTATGTAGTGGTATGGTATTGTAAGAGATATGAGACAAGATAAAAGATAAGATAAGAAGTACTGCGAATGGCCGATCTTATGGTAGGTCTCGTAAGAGCGAGGTGCTTGAGAGTTAACACGGTGGGTAGAATTACAATTTACATCAAGGACCTCATAAAAATGAAAATTGCATCCAAGTCCATGCATTTATCACAAGGACCCTGAAACCGAGTAATGAAGTACTGTGTGTTTTGAGGTTTGCGCATACTAGTGTTCATCATGCTAAAGACTATCAATAGAATCTTTATAGATGCTAAGAATGGAAAAAAGATCCAACGGTTAGCAATGTTTAGATTTGCCAGTCTTGAGATCCAACAGTCAATGTTCAAAATAAGTTTACCCCTATACTATGTAGTGGTGGTATAAATGGTATTGTAAGAGTTAAGAGACAAGATAAAGATAAGAAGTACTGCGAATGGCCGATCTAATGGTAGGTCTCGCAAGGGCGAGGTGCTCGAGTGGTTGGTGGAAGTACAAGTTACATCAAGGACCTCATAAAAAATGAAAATTCCATCCAAGTCTGTGCATTTGGCACAAGGACCCTGAAATCGAGTAATAATGAAGTACTGTGTACTTTGAGGTTTTTTGTGCATACTAGTGTTCATCGTGCTAAAGACTATCAGTAGAATCTTTCTAGATGCTAAGAATTGAAAAGAATATCCAACAATTAGCAATGTTTGATTTGCTAGTCTTGATCCAACGGTCAATGTTCAAAGTTAATCGGTTAGCAAAGTTGGACCTAATTTTATTAAATAGTTAGGATGCAAAATCTTAGCAACAAGATGAACCTGTCATCAAAACTCTCGGTGGTTTCTGATATATATTAATTGACCCTTCCCCCTGATGGGTACTTCTAAGAGATTTTTCGTAAAACTTTCAAGGCAACCTACAAATTACCTGTAGTAGTCCAAATTTTACCTAATTTTGAATCAACATAAGGAAGAATTTTGCACTCGGGCACACTTCTTCGGTGGGGGGTGGGAAGAGATCTCCTCGTCATCGTCCTCGGCCTCCTCCCCGTCATCATCCTCGGCCTCCTCCCTGTCATTGTCTTCGGCCTCCTCCTCAAGGTCGACCTTAGACTCCTCCTCTTCCTTAGTCTCATCTTCCATCTTATCGAAGTCGCTCGGCGTTGGTGGTGGTGTCCCTTCGAAAAAGCTCTGCCAGTGGCTATCTTATTCATCAGAGGAGTCATATAGCGGCGACAGCCATGGCCCGTCGACTGAGTCTGGGCTTCCAGGTGGAGTTTCGGGGCCTTTCCCATTTGTTAGGTCAATCGGCGTGTTCTCGAGAGAGTTGTCATACGACATTTTGGAAGGAAATAGAGAGAGATCAAGTTCTAAGCAACGGTGGTTTGGGTGTTTTGGGTGAAAGTAGGGGTGTGTACTGTTGCAATTTATAATGTCTATTTATAGTCATGCTTGTGTTAATACCCTGATAACTATCCCAAAATATCATAAATAGATTGTACCAGACTCGTCCCGTCAACAAAAAAAAGGATTATACCAGACTTGTCGGTTCTTGATTTTTGTCGGCCCAGAGAATTCAGGAGGCCCCCGCTTTATCAAAAAATGAAGAGAATCATGCAGATCGTGCTGAATTACTCGGTGTCTCTTACTTGCTCCATCAAAAATTAAGTGTCTACAGTAGTACATACTTCTCTAGCTACAGTACTACTAGTATACGTATACTCTTCACAAAGTTGTGTCACCGAACTTGATTGATGGTGGTATGGTGTGGGCCTCATCTTTTTCTGCACCGCTACATCTTAGACTAGAAGTATAATCATTGCGTAAAAGCTTACACATGAAGGAAGGAGAAATGGAGAGGATAGTGGATGGATGGTGAGAGGGGGGCGAAGGAGAGAGAAAATCTACTACATAGTAGTATGTGTACTAGTACCGCGTGTCACGACCCATCGTAATATGTAAAATTTTAGCCGAAGTTAGATAGGAACCATGATCAACTACAGTATGTGTGAAACCATTGACTTGTGGCACTCTGAACCATATTATTTGGACTTTCTTCACAAAAAAACATCACCGTCCTCACTAGGAAAATTTAAATTCTTTTTTTCCTAATAGTTGGAAACTCCCACATGCAATATGCTTACTATGCCAAGATGCACCCATCTACCAAACTATCGTGGGAACTCTATCAAATTGTAAACTATGATGTCAATATGGCCTTGATGACCTTGGTCGTTCGGGTTGAAATAAACCCGATAGAAATAGGTTTCATTGTCATATCTCAATTAGTTCGTCATAGTTTCATACTATGCTATAACTATATTAATACGAAACATTAATAGACGTGTGGTATGTAAACAAACCAATTCTCTAGTTACCTCTAGCGAACTAGTTCATTTGTCATGAGGATGATCTAGTGTTTCGAGATCATGGGCATTTATGCCAATTGACAATGAGGTCACGTCATTAGTTGAATGATGTGATAGACAAACAACCCAACCAGTTGTATCTTAATGAGATCTAGTTACAAAGTTCACCATTAATGATAAACTAAGGAAACCTCGCAACCTGATCCTTAGACTGTGAGGTAATGCAAATCACCGTTCTAGAGGGAGCTTAGATGGTTATCAAGTATCACACCGTGACTGGGTGATCGAAAAGGTGCCACTCAGGTTTCCCAAAGGGGCGTGTAGAGGGGTACATATCAAGACCAGGATTTGCCCATCCATGTAACGGACATATATATTAGTGGCCATCTCGGTGACGTTGCATTAATGAAGCTTGCAAGCGTGTGACTGGGTCACGGAATGCAACAACATGGAAACGAGAAAACAAGTTCATCGGTAACGAGATCGAACGAGATACCGTATATCAAATCTCGGGTGAACTAGGTATCAAGTGGCAAAGGGAATGTGAAATGATGGTTTACGGTTCAAACAACATTATCATCATGGAATGCACAGGCGTCATTATGGGCATCCCGGTCCCGCTATTGATCATTGATGGAGATCATGTCTGTGCCATTCCCGAGCTGTGGGGAAATACACTTAAGGGTACGATGATCTAGAGATCACCTGTAAGTTGGAATCACCATATGAAAGAGAAAAGGAAACCGTAAAAGTTCTGTGAGAGAACCAGAATCGTTCCAGGAAAGATCCAAAGTTGTTCAGAGGAAATCGAAAGGGAACTGAAAGGTGTTTTGGGTCAAGTCGGATTTTGTAATATGTATTTACATGTTAATTAATGTAATTAATATTAAATATAATATTAAAATCTAATTTGAAGGGGTATTCGACTAATGGGTCAAACTTCCTAGGGAAAAAGGGCCCTTGAGGGAAAACCGAAAAAGGGAAGGGCCAAAGGGCCAAGGCCTAGGCACCTCAAGGGGCCCACTTGGCCAGCCTAGGGTTGTGCGTGGGGTGGGGCCCTCCCCTGGCCGGCTAGCCCATGGTGCCCTAAGGGCCCATGCGCCTCCCCCTCTCTCCCTTGTTTAGTCCCACATGGGAAACCTAAAGGGGAGGGCACAACCCCTCCCCCTATATAAAGGGGTGCCCATGGGTGGGAATAGACACACCAATATTTGGAGAAGTCCTTTGGTTGAATTTCTCCTTCCCTCTCTCTCTCTCGTCTCCATGCGTTAGCATGGTCCCAAGTAAGGACTGTCCATGCAAGAGACACCGCACTTGCAGCACGCCGTTGTGCTGCAGGGATTCCAAGCCGGAGATCTACTTCCGCACTCCCGGCAGGTATCAAGGAGTCGTAGGTCATGATCGTTCATCGTATGTGTATGAAACAACGAGGGGCCTCACTTGAGGCACCTTGGATGTCGTGAGCCGGAGCTGCTACACAATGAAGAAGGAGCAAGGGGTGACCTGCGAGGAGCTTCGCGACCTTGAGGTCGGCTACGAGTTCGACTACTTCAACCACGTTCCCCTCGGAACGTTAACTGTGTACGGTCTATAAGGGTATGTATTCTATACACTTCGGTCGTTACCGCATTACTACATAGATAGATTTTGGGCGTATTAGAGTTCCAACGTAGGAAATTTTTTGTTTTCTGCTGCGGAACCCTTCAGTGGTATCAGAGCCGATGTATGCGTAGGAGTGATGTACGGCCAGTACACACAAGTATTGTGAGGGAATTGATCCCTTAGTTGTTACCCTCTAATGTGTACTTGTTTATATCACGGTATTGTTTGATGAAACTGCCCGGACCGACCTTACGCGTATTCGTACGCGAGACTGGTTCCATGCTCAACATAGGGCTTGTTTCATATAAGTGGCTAGCGGGTGTCTGTCTCTCATTCAATAGTTGATATAGCATGTACAACAGAGGGCCCCGAAAGGGGTGTAGTAGAGACAACTGTTGGATCCATGTTGTGGTTGGAAAGTTTGCAGATTAGAAACGGTTCTATTGCGAAAGCCCTAACAACCACGTAAAACTTGCAAAACATAAAATACAGGCGTCTAACTTTATTTTGCAGGATGGCTTGTGTTCTGATATGGCATTGTTCGTTACAAAGGTAAAGTAGTTTACTTTTCTGTTACTAAGTAGTATAGTAATAGTCATCGTTCCGATGGACGACCGAGTGGTGGCGTTGTGGACTTGGCGTCAAACCAGGGGCAAGATGGAGATCATGCCGGAGCGCTCGATGGAGATCAAGGCGCGAGCAGAAGGACCATATCATATCACAAATTTACATGTGATGTTGATACCTATTTTATATCTTATTATGTGCTAGTATTAGATACTCAACCGTAGCAAATAAGATAATCCCTACATAATTCAAATGATAGTGTTCCCCTTGTGTGTGCACCACCAAGAAAGTTCCGATGGACGAGCCTAGCATGTGTAGACACGGCCTCGGAACACAAGAGACCAAAAGGTCAAGCATGAGTCACATGGTTGATGTGATTAACTTTGGGGAATGTCTACCTTTGATGCTTCACTGATGGCCGTGACGATCGGTGGAGGTGCAGAGGATTGGGATCATGTGATCACTAAAATCATCCAAGGGATGACAATTTTAGTGGGAGCTCAATTAGGAATGAACTCATATTATGAACCTAGTCTAGATGTCTGTTTGCAAATATCTTAGTAGATCATGGCCTATCCCATTGAGGTCCTTTGCGACCATGGGAAATATATTGCTTGATATGGAACTTAGGAAAAGGGTCCAACTTCATAGATTAATACCCACGCCTGAGGGATATCCTCGTAAAAAGGTGATCTTCTCTTCTTGATACAATGACCATTAGGAGATAATCCGATGACTCCGCAATGTTTGTGTGTTCTCCTAATCATCCAACAAGCCATTCTCCATTCGATGGAGAGTTGGATTACAATCTTCTATTCTGCAAGATCAGGCACATAAATTATAAGTCGTTGGATGAGTTTTCTTCCATGATGGATGAAAAAGAGAATATGTGGAGAAACACTTTGCAATCTTGCATTAGAGTTATGAACTCTCAGAAGGGCTTGATTGTAATTGAGGTCATGAATGAAAAATGGTATATGTTAGATATACAAAGTTATAAATGTAATCCTTGCAAAACTCATTGCAGTTGATATAAGTACTGGATACTTGTCCCGTTCTATGAAAACAAGATGGTCTGCTTGAGAATTGCTGGAATTGAGGCAATGTGGCTTGATGACGACAAGCAAAACAGTTGATGACCAACATCACTCCCTTCCTCAAAGGTTTATCATTTGGATTAGTGGACTTGAATATAACTTTGTAATCCTTGTTTGTGTGTCTTGATTTTAGCAAGACAATTGTTCATATGAATAAGTTACAAGCCAGTTGTACTATTCTTATGAATAATACATTTATGGTCACATTACGATTATAAATGATTTATTCTCATCCCTATGTTAATGATTAGAGTTTAAGCATTGATGGCTCAAAATATATCGAGCTTGTTGGGGAACCCCAAGAGGAAGGTCTGATGAGCACAGCAGCAAGTTTTCCCTCAGTTATGAAACCAAGGTAATCAAACTAGTAGGAGCAAGGAAACACCTCCAAGTTGTTGTTTCCAACTTGGAATCCTGCACAACACAACCACAGAACTTTGCCCCAATTTATAGTGAGGTTGTCAATCTCACCGGTTTTGTTGAAAACAAAGGATTAAACGTATTGTGTGAAATATAGTAATTGCTTGAAGAAAGTAAATAGTAAAAAAGTAAATAGTAGATGGTAGTTTGATGGTAAAAGAATGGACCAAGGTCCATAGTTCACTAGAGGTGATTCTCCTTAAGATAGATGACATGTTGGGTGAACAAAGTACAACAGGGTAATTGACAGACACCGAGAAAGCATACTTGCATATACTAATCAACTTGACTCCTACGAGATTTGATTGGGCATTACAACATTATACATAGACCATAATCCAACTGCATCTATGACTAATAATCCACCTTCAGGTTATCGTCCGAACCCCCTCCAGTATTAAGTTGCAAGCAACAGATAATTGCATTAAGAAAAGTGTGTAAAGTAAACAATACGATTGCTCCATGAACAAAGAATTGCTGTTTTCTCCCTAGTAGCAACAGCACATCTAGTACCTTAGAGATTTCTGTTATTTCCCTAAATTACTAGAGGCATGAACCCACTATCGAGCATAAATACTCCCTCTTGGAGTTCCTATCATCTACTTGGCCAAGATAGCTACTAACAACGGAAAACATGCAAGATCACAAATAATCAATCTAAAATAGCATATCAATTCGGATCCCCGCAAACACAACATGTAAAATTACAAATAGATGATCTTGATCATGAACGGATCTCACCAGATCTAAACATGTTAGCACAAAGGAGGAGAACTACCATCTAGCTATTACATGGACCCGTAGTCCAGCGATGAACTACTCACGCATCACACCGGAGGCAGTCATGGTGATGAAGAAGGCCTCCAGGGTGATCTCTCCCCTCTGGCAGGGTGCCGGGAAGGGCTTCAAATCCCTCCCAATCTAGGGATGGAGATGGCGGCGGCTATAGACTCTTTCGTGGAATTTTGATCGGGGTACTTAGGGTTTTGCGTCTCGGGAGACTTTTATAGGTGAAGGGGCAAGGTCGATGGAGCACTAGGGGGCCCACACCCCCTGGTGGCACGCCCCCAAGCCGCGTTGCCACTAGGTGTGGTCGCCCTGGTGCACCGCTTCGTCTCCCCTTCGGACTCCGTGTTGCTTCGGGTAAAATATTGACTTTGGCTTTGTCTGGTCCAATTACGAGAATATTTCCTTACTAGCTTCTCTGAAACCAAAAACAGCAGAAAACAGGCAACTGCACTGTGGCATCGTGTTAATAGGTTAGTTCCAGAAAATGTGTAAAAATACTCCAAAAAGTGTGGACAAAACATAAGAAGGTAGATATAAAACAAGCATGGAACATCAAAAATTATAGATATGTTTACGATGTATCAACATCCCCAAGCTTAACTCCTGCTCGTCCTCGAGTACGTAAGTGATAAAAAAGAATAATTTTTGAGGTGACATGCACCATCATAATCTTGATCAAGGTATTTGTAAAACATTGATAGCTGGGATCATAGTACTTTAACATAGACATGAAAGATATAGTTCTAGCAATAAGACATAGCAACTATGTTATAACATGAAAAGGTACAAACAAAAGATTCATGAATAACAATGCTTTGAAAGACGTTTGTTTGTTTGACATATAGAAAACATAATAAGAATGGTATTCAGCTTGTCCCTCATAGTGTAGCAAAACATAAATGGATAGGACACCTTCAAAGTTCATAAGGGTGACTAGATACAAATAGTTTAAGAACAAGCAATATCAAAGTTATGAATCAATCAACAAGTTTTGGGACAATGCACATTAAACTAAGAATTACCACTATGCTCTCTCAATAGGTGCATAAAGATAGAAGGTGGAGACTCAACATAAAAGTAAAAGAAAGGCCCTTCATAGAAGGAAGCTGGGATTCAAGTCTCATAAAGAGCTTTCAAAAATTATGGTACTTATTAGCTTTCAGCTCTCATTGCCCTTATCATAAGCATATTTAGGTGATTAAGGTTAAAGTGAACAAATATGAGGATATGCTTGACAAGTTATAAGCTGAAAATCTCATGCCCCTTACTTATGAGTACTGTTCCTCATGATACTCAGGTTTAGTCACATGTAAGTTCTTGTCATTGTAAGCACATGTGTATCATAGAGAATCGCCAACGGGGTACCCCTTGCCTGATGATACAGAAAAATCCCCATATCAAAATGACAAGGCAAGCAGACAATGAGCATCTCAACAGTCCTTTTATTTCCTATTTGCATAGGCCTCTTTTTTCTCTCTCCTTTTTTCTTTTCTATTTGCATAGGTTTTTTTATAGAGGATGCTTCATACATTGCTCAGTATGGTTACTCTGCAGGTTTCCACCATGATTAGGCATGGCTTAGACCAGCCTCACAGGTGTTTCTCTAACACATATATGAACTCCATGAGCCTTACAAGCTCCCCTTACTTTCACGCGGCCGGGATCCATAAGCAAAAGAACATGATATCAAATAAATAAAGGGCAATGTTGAAAGCGTTCCTCATGATAACATGGTTCTGCTAATTCACAACTTACAAAACACAAGCATATACGCAACATAGATGGGCATAATGGTTCAAGTTTATTAAGTGCAAGAAAAGTAAAGTGTGCCATCATGTTCGTGAGATCTTTAATCACTAATTTTCACATAACAAGTTTAATTCGGAAGGTAGATAAAAACATGAATATACTTGGAATAGCAAATGCTAATAGGTAGGTAAGGTGGACTCTTTGGAATAACTTGGTTTTATTTGGAGTTGGATGCATGAGTGGAACTCATAGTTGGTATGGAGGCTAGCAAAAGACTCGGAGCGACCAACTAATAGAGCAATAATGGCCATAATCATGCAAAGCGACAAAACATTATTAATTAAAGCATAAAGTGATATTACAAGAGAAAACTAAATGATCATAGAGGCTATGGTGACTTGGTATAGTCTTAACATTGTGTGAGCATGCGCCAAGTCAACCCAAATAAAGCATTAAAGGAGAATACCACAATATTATGCTTTTATATGCTAAAACAATGCATGATTCTTTCAAGACACATTAAGTAATCTCAATTGTTTGTAACAAGTCATGCTACAACAATAATCACTAAGCATAAATTCAAAACAATATCAAGCATGACATGACAAAGCCTAGGCCACAGTAAAAAACAAGCTCCTTTATACCACTTATAAGCATGAACTTCCTACTCTTTTCCAATCCAAATCAACCTATTTGAAACTTTGTATGAATGCGGGGGTCCAACCAATTTATTTAAGCAAACCAGGCAAATGAAAACTAAGAAGAAAAATGATGACGCTCCAAGAACAACACAATTGTGTATGAAACAATAAAAATGAAGTGTTTGGAAGAAACTTGACATTTTTATTGATGAAGAAGGGGATGCCTTGGGCATCCCCAATATTTTACGCTTGTACTTCTTGAATATATATTGGGGTGACACGGGTGGCATCCCCAAACTTGAGCTATTTCCTTCATACAAAACTTCACACAATATTCATTAGCAACATTAGTATATTCAAGATAATAAGTCTTTAGGTTCAGTTTCAACACAAGTAAAACTTCCATTAAAACATAAGCTACTGTAGCACTTCTTTTAAAAAGTTCAAGTGATCAAAGAGAACTTAAAGAGAGAGCGATTAAGAGGTAATTGCAAATAATGGCAGAAATCTGTCAAAACAGACCAGCAGGTAAAAACCGTTTTTTAGAAAACCTTCTATTGCTCAAATCAAAAAGTGTTAAACTAACGAAAGTTGGATAACAACCTGAGGCAGAAGCACAAATAATTACAGCTCAATCCGACATACAGAAAATTTTCACGAATTCTGAGAGTGAAGCACAAAAATCTGTTTCGGGACAACAACTTTCCCAAGCCCGACTTCTCTCTCATTAGAGGTTACTCTTAGCACAAAAACCACGCAAAAATGATAAGTAGAGGTTATCAAAGTGGAACTAACTTCCAAGACTCAACAAAAGAAAATTTTATTGACTAAAGATTTGGGTTATCTCCCAATAAGTGCTTTTCTTTAACGCCTTTGAGCTAGGCATGATAATTTCGATGATGCTCACATGAGAAATATGAATTGAAGTAAAAGAGAGCATCAAGAAGAAAATTCAAAACACATTTAAGTCTAACCCACTTCCTATGCATAGGAAAATTATACGCAAATACATTTACAAATAACAAAGCGACATGCATAGGAAGATAAAACGAGAGTAACTTCAAAACTTTCAGCTAATAGAGAGGTGTTTCAGTACCATGAAAACTTTTACAACCATATTTTCCTATATCATAATAATTTTCATTAGCTTCATGAATAAACTCAACAATATAACTATCACATAAAGCATGCTTTTCATGATCTACAAACACATAATTTTTATCAAGCTAAAAAATAGTGGGATTAAAACCTTCAAATCCACTTTTAACAATTTTATAACAAGATGACTGATCAATATCAATTTCAATAGTAGTAAAATTAATATTATCAACCAATATAGGACCATCATCTAGAGCTTTATTATAAACATTTTGAAAAGAATCCTCAGGAACATAACATTCATCCTCCTTTAGTAAGCATGGGGGACAATCAAATATTGTAAGGGGTAAAGAGTTACTCTCATTAGAAGGTAGGAATGGGTGGATCCATTCTTACTCCTATTGATCATCACTCTCCTCCTCTTTTTCATCTAATGAGCTTCCAGTTTAAGCAATTTCTTCTTCCATAGGCTCCTGCAAGGCATTAGTCTCTTCCGCTGGTGGAGAGCATCTATTAAGATATTCAAGAATATAGCCATTTTCTTCCTTGTAATTATCAAAGAAAAATTTAAGTATATCATAAACCTCATATTTATAAGGTGCATCATCAGTATTTTCAAGCAAATAAGCTAGTTCGAATGCACCCTTTCAAGCAATAAATTCTTCAATTTGTTCCACATCATAAAAGTCATAATTTGCCTGTAACATCCCAAAACTTTAATCTTGGTTAATCAAGATCAAATCTACCCAAATTAGGGTTAACAAAAACTATTTCCATTTAAAATCTTTAAGCATTCATATGTGTGTGCATTTAAATAGGAGTTGTTTGAAATGCCATGATTGTGTGTTCTAATGGTTGTAAAATGGTTCTATGATGAATGTCACATCATCTAGATCATTCCCAAGCAAAAACCAAAGAATAAGAAATCAAAAAGAATTAAATAAAGGAAATGGTCACTTTTGCCATTTTAATCAACTAACCCACTTTGGGTATTCCTAGCACTCAATTTCCAATAGAGACAATTGTGGTTCTTTGCACCCCTTGCTAGTACAAGTAGTGATGTGCCAAGGCACACTTTGTGATCTCCCAAAAACATTCAAACTCTAATTTTAAATGACATTTGAAAATTGAATCTAGTCCATATGTATAGATCACACTTTTTCAAAAACCACTCAAATGAATTCCGTTTGACAAATCCTAGCAACCAGAGATGCTCAAGCATGAGACCAACAACTCCACCAAATTTCATTTCAAAATTCCAAATTTGAATTCATGCGGCCATTTGATCAAACACTTGGTGGGCATAATCAAACTAGCCTAACTATCACTGTTTTTGACCAAATTTTGTTGAGCCATTTGAACTCAAATCAATGCCCTTGTCTCCCCTAAATCCAACCAGTCCATCAAGGACCTACCCAATGGTCTAGGGCAACAGTTCACCGCCACCCCGAGGCCATCCTCGTCGGCCAAACATGCACAAGCCACAGCAGACCGCCAGCCCCTCTCCACCGCTCCAGGGAGTGAGGCGTGACCTCTCCGCCGCCCACGGACCACCCCACGGCCCCTGCTAGGCCCTGGACCACCCCAGAGCCGCGTCGCACTAAGTCTCTGTGGCACGCCAGAGCTCCCTCACCGCCAGCACGGCACAGACTGCGCCTCGACCGCAGACCGCGCATGCCGCTCCGCCTTGACCACCTCACCCCGCCAGACAGGGCCGTGCCCTGCCGCGCGACCCATAGTCGCCAGGAACCCCGTCGATCACTTCCCCTGTCTCCCAGAGCACGCGATGCTCCCGACCGATTGCCATCGCCCTAGCTTCGCCATAAAGCCATAGAGGACCGCCAAGAGGCAAGCCACCGTACACCTACGCCGCCCATGCCTCTAGGCCCCTATATCATCATCATCGACGAGCTCGCCGTCGCCCCTTTCGGTCCCTCCTCGACCCTATATAAGGAGGCCTTCCCAAGCCTCAATCGCCACACCATTCCACTCCCCTCTCTCCACCAGTCGTTCCCCACCTCTCGCCGGAGCATCTCGAGCAGCAGGTCGTCGGAATTTCACCGAAGGCAGTCGTAGTAGAGGAGGAGACGTTGCTGTGGATTTCGACCACCCCAGCCCCTGCCGCGACTTCGCCTGAGCTCGATGTCGGCTACTCGTTCGTTTGCCCACCTCGCCACACTAGCTGGAGGCCCGGTACATCCCCACTGCAGCCCCACCGAGCCGCTAGGGTTCAGTCTTGCCAGCGACGAGTCCGTCATCGACGACGACCGTGAGCCGTTAGATCTAGTTCTAATACCACGGTCCATCTCGCCCCATACCGCTTCGCATGTAATGAGACACTGACAGGTGGACCCCCCTGTCAGCAGCCCTCAACGCCGCAGAGTGAATCTGGGCCGGCCTGTTAGTGTTCTCGCGCGACCCAGTTAATTCAAATTAGGATTTTTCTTTTTAGACTTAAACTAGAATCTGTCCCTTAGTTTAAAAATCAATTCAGAGAGGTTTACAAATCAAAATTGAGTGATTCCAATTTTGTTAGAAAGGTAATGAAAATCTCTATCAGAGCCCGTTGGATTTAAATCATTTAGAGTTAGAGATTTCTCCTAGTAAAAATAACAAGACAGAAGCTTTTGCACATTCAAACATTTTTATAAAATCAACCATAATAGCTTTTGATTTCATTCCAACTCTAAAAAGATCACATTTAACCATACCTATCTGAATATGTAATAATATTGAGGTTTGCATGCAGTGACTTTGGATTAGTACCAAAATAATGCTATGTAGGCATTTCTAGTCACTTTAAATCATTAATTATTAAACTTAAACTTATTAAAATGTGTTACAACTCTTAAATCACATTCCCATCTGTTAGAATATGTGGTGATGACATGTGTCCATATGATCCCATATTTTAATCGGAGAATATTAAATCTTAGTTAATTTCAATGAGTAGAAATTACTTTTCTCAAATAAAATAAATGAAACTAGTTCTTTTGACCTTGTAATGTTTGTATACTAGATCATCAAATGTGTGCCTTAGTGTGCTAAGTAGACTAGTTAAGTATTGTTTGGTGATTGCGTATCCCGTATGTATTTATAGACGATAGTACCGACCAAGCTTTCGAGGAGGAGGAGTTCTACCAAGAAGAGGAGGAAGAGAATTTCAACCACTCCACCAACCAAGGCAAGCTATTGTTAGCAAGTTAGAATTAAGCTAGATAACCTAAGCAAATGAATTAGGCATGCTTTGGTTATACCATTTTGACTTGTATCTACTCCAAGTTTTATTTACAAGCTTTACCTTGTTTACTTTACCAAAGTCCTTTACTTGTTTAAAGGTAGCATAAAGAGTATAAAACTTGAACTATCTAGTTAGACTTAGATGTCATTCTATGGCATGAGATTGATATTAGCATCCCACATTAGTGAACACTCTTAACTTAGTAGTTTAGAGTTAAACCCAACACTTGATCACTTTAGATGGGAATACTTGGTGAAAATGACTTATGAAAACCTTGGAATGATGAGTCCTTCCATTGAGATGTTTTGACATGTGTTGAGAAACACAAATGGTTTATGATGATGACAATGTTGAGGCATGAGCCTTAGCCCTTTTATAAAACTGATGGTTGGGTTCAGATGCGATACTGTTCCAATTTTACCGTACAACCACAATACCTGAATTGGGTAAGGCTTAGCCGGGAGTTTATATGCATTAGTATTAGTTCCCTCGTGGGAGAGGTTTGAGCTGAGGCTACCTCTTAATGTTGTCCACCTATGCAGTGCCCAGGATGACAGATGGTCATGGCTGGGAGGCCATACTCATAAGAGAGGTGCTTATACTAGAGTGTGTAAAGGAAATGTTATGTTTGATTATCTGAATACTAAGTATGATGATTCAGGGTTATCCCTGATAGATGTATCGAATCTTGTGGTGAAAGTGGACCACCTCTACAGAGTGTCAAACTATTCGAATAGCCGTGTCCGTGGTTATGGACAGTTGGAGTGGCCATACTGTTCTGTTGTCAGATGTTTTCCAAAACGACTTATGAAATGAATTGTGACATGACTTGACCACAACAGAGTTGTGACTATGACAACTAAGTTCCCACTTAGGTATTTTCAACTTTATTTTTATCTTTCTTTGTTTCTGAACTTAGCTTAAGTTTCAAACTTAACTTTACAAATAAAATTAGAACTTAGCATTCCTACTAGAACTACCTTACCTGTTAGTGATAGTTTGCGAGTTCTTAAAGAGTACTCATGGATTTTGTCCCTGGCTATTCCCGTGGCCAGGCTATGAGGAGGACTACCCTGAAGGAGGACAACATGATAGCTAAGACAACTAGGATCATCTCCCATCGTCAGCATTGCCTGCGACTCTAAAGATGGACCCCACCGCTACGCTATTTATTCCGCTGCTTGATTGTACTAAGACTAGATCATGAGATCCTTTATTTGTGTAAGACCTTATTATGGTTTGTAATGGATGATGTACTGTGATATCCAATCTATTATGTCTCGCAAAAATGGTAATCCTGGGATTGCGATGTATGGCATAACAAGCATCTGGGATTAAAAATCCAGGTGTTGACATTCCCTTAGCATAAGAAGATATGGTAACATCATCATTATACTCACATTGAAAAGGGACGTTTTTATACCTCTTACATGAACAAGATTTATCAAAGCAATAAGTAACATTATAAGTAGATCACACGTTTCTAGCAATGGTATACAAATTATCAATTTGTTCCCATAAGTGTTTCCCTTTTTGTGACAAGCTGTGTTCCTTATAATAATGTTTTTGTTCTTTCGTGAACCCACCTTGACAATTAGATTCAGTTTCAAAGAAACCAACCATTGATAGAAAACATGATAAAGCAAGCCAATAATAGACCAACAAAAATAACAACTATAGTAGGAACTAATTTTTTATATATTTTTGATAAAAACTAAAGGGAATATGCCCTGAGAGGCAATAATAAAGTTGTTATTATATATTCCTTATATATGATTGATGTTTATTTTACATGCTAGAATTGTATTGATCGGAAACATCAATACATGTGTGTTTAATAAACAAAAAGGGTTCCTAGTTATGCCTCTCTTATAGACTAGCTTGTTGATTGAAAAGATGATCAAGGTTTCCTGATCATGGACATTGGATGTTGTTATTAACAAGGTCACACCATTGGTGGAATGATGTGATGAACATTCATCCGAAGTATAGCATTACGATCAAGTCATTATGTTTATATTGCTATAACATCATACAAAGTAATCTTTATCCTTAGCCCATGAGATCATGTTAATTGCTAACACCGGAAGAGTATCTTGATAACATCAAACGTCACACCGTAACAGGGTAACTATAAAGATGGGTTCAGTACTACGAAGGTGTTATGTTGAGGCTCATGGATCAAGAGTGGAATTTGTCAATCCAGATGACGGATAGATATACTCTGGTCCCTCTTTGTGATATCACATTAAGATAGCTTGCAAGCAAGTGATGTGATCACTAGAATGTTATATCACGGGAACGAGAAAAGAGTGCATGTCGGTAACGAGATCAAACTAGGTATGGAGATACCGATGATCGAATCTCGGACATGTAATATATCGAGAGACAAAGGGATTTAGTTACAAGCGTTAAAGGTTCTCACGATCACAGAAGTCATCGTTGAATGTGTAGGAGTCAGTACGGATCTCCAGGTCCCGCTGCTTGTTATTGATCGGAGAAGGGTCTCGATCATGTCTGCATTATTCGCGAACCGTAGGGTGGCACACTAAAGATTTACCGGACACCATTTTGGATCACATATGTTTCAGACGAAAGAATTGCAAAGCGCAGGAATTGTTTCAATAGAAACCGGAAATTGTTTCGGGTGAAATTGCAGAAAGTGGTTCTGCATGTGATATTGAAATATTGCAAGGGGCTATATGTGAATGTTTGTTAATTAAAGTAATTAACAAAATTCTGAATAAATTTAATAAAAAGAGTTTTATTAAATGAGAGAGCATTAAATTTGGAGCAATTTAATGCATTTAAAGTGGAGACTTTAAAAGGGAATGTGAAGAGGCATTTTAATGTGGAGGGGTTACCACCACATGAATGGGGGAGGTGAGGGGTCACCCCCCCATGCGCCGTCCATGGAGAGAGGGGGCACCCACCTCCTCCTATAAAAGGCCACCCATTCCCTCCTTCATCCTCACACCTCCTTGTGAAGGATCTCTCTCCCCCTCTAGGATTATTCCCCCATGGTCTCGGATTAGCAAGATACATGTTCCCGGTGGCATTTCGTCTGGAAGGAGTTGCTGCTTCCGCTGGATCGCTGGAGCGAGGAGGTGGAGGTTGTCCGGTGGCTTGAATGTGTGTGCGACTGAGGATGTGCTACTGAGTTGCGGCGCTCGGACTTCCTCACGATCTTGAGATCCACAAGTGTACGACTACATCAACCACGAGTTCCTACTCGTTAACAAAATTCGTTGTCTTCGAGGGTAAGTTCTCGTTGAATGTATGTCCACCCGTTGCTTTGTACCTAGTAGATAGATCTTGGCGTGTAGTTCACACCGTAGGAAATTTTTTGTTTTCTATGCTGCGGACCCAACAGTGGTATCGGAGCCTGATCTATGCGTAGGTGCTTTGCACGGGTAGTACACATATGTTTATATGTGGGCGATGATGATCATGTTATTGCATTTTCTATGTATTTTGGATATTGGTGGCATAGTAGGATGAAGCGGCCTGGACCAACCTTTACATGTCATCGTACATGAGACCGGTTCCACGACTGACATGCAACTTGTTTTGCATAAGTGGCTGGCGGGTGTCTGTCTCTCCTACTATAGTCAATATCTGATTTACAACGAGTTGCTAATAAGTTAGTTATCCTCGTTGTGGTTCATGTTCGTAGGTGAGAATGGTTCTATCTCTGAAAGCCCTAAGCCACGTAAAACTTGCAATTGATAAATTAGAGGCATCTAGTTTAGATCGTTGCTGGGCTAGTGTATTGATATGGTATTGTTGTAAGTAGATGTATGATAGATACTCTTACAACACACTCAACGTGTAAGTTCCATAGACCTTGGCCTTACACACAAAGGAATGATAGAGATCATACCACGATGCAAGTGATAGAGATCAAATGCATGGACCATATCATCTCACTTTACACATTAGATGTTAGCATCTTATACTGCTAGTTTGGCGCTTTTGGTAGCATTATAAGATGATCCCTCATTTAGATATCAAGATAAAAATGTGTTCTTCCTTAAGTATACACTGTTCTGTGGATCGTGTTTCGAGACATCACGTGATGATCGGGTGTACTCGAATCTATGCTTTCATAGGAACGGGTGTAAGATAGTTTTACACACGTGAATACTAAGGTTCTTACTTGGCGAGCCTAGCATGTATAGACATGGCCTCGGAACACGGACCGAAAGGTTAAGCATGAGTCATATAGTTGATATGATGCCCATATAGATGCTCACCTTTAAAGCTACATCCACTCACGTGATGATCGGACTTGGTGTAGTGGATTTGGTTCATGTAACACCAAAAAGACACGAGGGATGTCGTTTTTGAGTGGGAGTTCATTAGTAATTTGGATTAGTTGAACTCAATCTATCATAAACTTAGTCTAAATAAACTTTACAAATTCTGTTGTAGAAGGCACCACCTGCTTTTAATTTCAATGTGTTCATGGAGAAAGAGAAACTTGCTGCGAATGGTAGCAACTTCACCAACTGGGCTATGAATTTGAGGATTCTCCTCACTGCTGCACAAAAGCAATATGTTCTAGATGCGCCGCTAGGCCCCCCACCAACTCCTGATGCCCCTGACGAGGAAAAAATGCCTATGTGACTCGTCAGGAGGACCACAACTTAGTTCATTGTGGCATACTGTATGGGCTAGAGCCAGAACTTCGAAAGAGTTTCGAAAATGGCAATGCCTTTGATACCATGGGAGAATTGAAAATGATTTTCGATACCAATGCTGCTATAGAGAGTTATAATGCTACAGAAAAGTTTTTTAGCTGCATGATGGAGGAAAACAACTCCGTTAGTGAGCACATACTCAAAATGTCTGGGTACGCCGATAAGCTTGTGTCCTTGGGAATAACGATTCCCATTGACTTAGGCATACATCATGTTCTCCAATCTCTGCCACCTAGCTACAAGAGCTTCGTGATGAACTATAATATGCAGGGAATGAAGAAGTCTCTTCCCGAGCTTCTGTCAATGCTTAAGACTGCAGAAGTGGAGATTAGGGAAGAACATGAAGTGCTGATGATCAATAGGACCACCAGTTTCAAGAAAGACAAGAAAGGCAAGCACAAGGGAAAGAAGGGTGGAAGTCTATTGCCACGCCTGAAAAGATACCCCGAGCTGGCCCTAAGTCTGACACCGAGTGCTACTATTGTAAGGGGACTGGCCATTGGAAGCGCAACTGCCCCAAGTATTTGGCGGACAAGAAGTCCGGCAAGGCAAACAAAGGTATATGTGATATACATGTTATTGATGTTTACTTGACTAGTACTCGCAGTAGCACCTGGGTATTTGATACAGGATCAGTTGCTAATATATGTAACTCGGTTCAGGGGCTACAGAACAAGCGACAACTAGCAAGGGATGAGGTCAGAATGCGAGTCGACAATGGATCAAAAGTTGATGTGATCGCTGTCGGGACGCTACCTCTCCATTTGCCATCGGGATTAGTTATAAATCCAAATAATTGTTATTTAGTGCCTGCACTGAGCATGAACATTGTATCTGGATCGAGTTTGATGCAAAGTGGTCATTCCTTTAAATCTGAAAACAACGGTTGTTCGATTTATAAGAATGATATCTTTTATGGTCATGCACCTATGTTGAATGATTTATTTCTTGGATCTCGATAGTAATATTACACACATTCATAATGTTAATGCTAAAAAGATTAAACTTGATGATTATATGTCTACCTATATGTGGCACTGCCTTCTAGGTCATATTGGCGTTAAACGCATGAAGAAACTCCATTATGATGGACTTTTGGAATCACTTGATTTTGAATCATTTGATACATGTGAGCCATGCCTTATGGGCAAGATGACTAGAACGCCGTTTTCCGGTTCAATGTAACGGGCGACAGATCTATTGGAAATCATACATACTGATGTGTGTGGACCAATGAGTGTGTCGGCGCGAGGTGGATATCCTTATCTTGTTACTTTCACAGATGATTTGAGTAGATATGGGTATATCTATTTGATGAAACACAAGTCTGAAACTTTTGAAAAGTTCAAGGAATTTCAGAATGAAGTGGAAAATCATCATAATAGAAAGATCAAATTTCTACGGTCTGACCGTGGAGGAGAGTATCTAAGTTACGAGTTTAGCACACACATGAAAGAGTGTGGAATAGTTTCACAACTCACGCCTGCCGGAACACCACAACGTAATGGTGTGTCGGAACGTCGTAATCGTACCTTATTGGATATGGTTCGATCTATGATGTCTTTGACTGACTTGCCACTATCATTTTGGGGTTATGCACTTGAAACAGCTGCATTCACTTTAAATCGGGCACCATCTAAATCCATTGAAATGACACCATATGAAATATGGTTTGGAAACAAACCTAAGCTGTCATTTCTTAAAGTTTGGGGATGCGATGTTTATGTGAAGAAACTTCAACTGGATAAACTCGAACCCAAGGCGAAAAATGCGTCTTCATAGGATACCCTAAGGAAAAAATTGGGTATACCTTCTATCACAGATCCGAGGGCAAGGTTTTTGTTGCCAAGAATGGATCCTTTCTTGTGAAGGAGTTTCTCGTGAAAGGTGTGAGTAGTCGGAAGGTAGAACTCGAAGAGGTTATTGAACCTTCTCTTCATGGAATGGCGAGTGGCGCAGCACCGGTAGTTGTTTCGGAGTTGACTTCACCTGATGAAGAGAGAGCTAATGATAATGATCATGAAACTCCGAAAGAGGACACTACCGAACCTCACAGGTCAAGAAGGACACGTGCAGCTCCTGAACTGTATGGCAATCCTGTTGTGAATTTCATGGTTGATGAAATGGATGACCCTACGACGTATGAAGAAGCGATGATGAGCCCGGATTCCAACAAATGGCTAGAAGCCATGAAATCCGAGATGGAATCCATGTACGAGAAGCAAGTTTGGAACTTGGTGGACTTACCTCACGACCGAAAGGCCATTGAGAATAAATGGATTTTGAAAAGAAAAACTGATGCTGATGGTAATGTGACCATCTATAAGGCTCGACTTGTCGCAAAGGGGTTTCGAAAAATTCAAGGAGTTGACTACGATGAGACATTCTCTCCCGTAGCGATGCTTAAGTCGGTTAGGATTATGTTAGCAATTGCTGCATATTTCGATTATGAAATATGGCAGATGGATGTCAAAACTGCGTTCCTCAATGGTAATATTGAAGAAGAGTTGTATATGATACAACCTAAGGGTTTTGTCTATCCTAAGGATGCTAATAAGGTATGCAAACTTCAGCGATCCATCTATGGACTAAAGCAAGCATCCCGGAGTTGGAATCTCCGCTTTGATGAGGTGATCAAAGAGTTTGGATTTGTCCAAACTTATGGAGAGGCTTGTATTTACAAGAAAGTGAGTGGGAGCAATGTGGCATTTCTGATATTATATGTGGATGACATATTATTGATTAGAAATGATATAGATCTTGGTGAAGCATCATATAGAGTTAAAAGTTATCTAAACAGCAAATTTTCGATGAAAGACCTTGGTGAAGCATCATATATATTAGGCATTAAAATCTATAGAGATAGATCAAGGCGCCTAATTGGGCTATCGCAGAGTACATACCTTGATAAGATATTAAAGAAGTTTAATATGGACGAAAGTAAGAAGGGGTTCTTACCTATGTTGCAAGGCAAGACATTGAGTAAGACTCAAAGTCCGGCTACGGCGGAAGAAAGAGAGATAATGGATAAGATCCCCTATGCCTCGGCCATAGGCTCTATAATGTATGCCATGCTATGTACAAGACCGGATGTGGCACATGCTATTAGTTTGACTAGTAGGTACCTATCTGATCCAGGTTCGGAACACTGGATAGCGGTAAATAACATCCTCAAGTACTTGAGAAGAACTAAGGATATGTTTCTTATATACGGAGGTGAAGAAGAGCTAGTCGCTAAGTGTTATGTTGATGCTAGCTTTGACACCGATCCGGATGACTCTAAGTCTCAATCCGGATACGTATTTCTCTTGAATGGAGAAGCAGTTAGTTGGAGGAGTTCCAAACAACCTGTGGTGGTTGGATCAACGACGGAGGCAGAATATGTTGCTCCTTCAGAAGCGGCACAGGAGGCGGTTTGGATGAAAGAGTTCATTATGGAACTAGGTCTGGTTCCTAGTGCGTTGGACCCAATGGTGATCTATTTCGACAATAATGGAGCCATAGCCAACACAAAGGAACCGAGGTCTCACAAGAATTCCAAGCATATTAAGCGTCGGTTTCACTCCATCCGCAAGCATGTCAAGGATGGAGATATAAAGATTTGTAAAGTACACACGGACCTAAATGTAGCAGATCCGTTGACTAAAGTTCTCCCTAGGGCAAAACATGATCAACACCAGAACTCCATGGGTGTTAGATTTATCACTATGTGAACTAGATTATTGTCTCTAGTGCAAGTGGGAGACTGAAGGAAATATGCCCTGAGAGGCAATAATAAAATTGTTATTATATATTCCTTATATATGATAGATGTTTATTTTACATGCTAGAATTGTATTGATCGAAAACATCAATACATGTGTGTTTAATAAACAAAAAGGGTTCCTAGTTATGCCTCTCTTATAGACTAGCTTGTTGATTAACAAGATGATCAAGGTTTCCTGATCATGGACATTGGATGTTGTTAATAACAAGGTCACACCATTGGTGGAATGATGTGATGAACATTCATCCGAAGTATAGCATTACGATCAAGTCATTATGTTTATATTGCTATAACATCATATGAAGTAATGTTTATCCTTAGACCATGAGATCATGTTAATTGCTAACACCGGAAGAGTATCTTGATAACATCAAACGTCACACTGTAACAGGGGGTCACTATAAAGATGGGTTCAGTACTATGAAGGTGTTATGTTGAGGCTCATGGATCAAGAGTGGAATTTGTCAATCCAGATGACGGATAGATATACTCTGGGCCCTCTCGGTGATATCACATTAAGATAGCTTGCAAGCAAGTGATGTGATCACTAGAATGTTATATCACGGGAAAGAGAAAAGAGTGCATGTCGGTAACGAGATCAAACTAGGTATGGAGATATCGATGATCGAATCTCGGACATGTAATATATCGAGAGACAAAGGGATTTAGTGACAAGCGTTAAAGGTTCTCACGATCACAGAAGTCATTGTTGAATGTGTAGGAGTCAGTACGGATCTCCAGGTCCCGCTGCTTGTTATTGATCGGAGAAGGGTCTCGATCATGTCTGCATTATTCGCGAACCGTAGGGTGGCACACTTAAGAGTTACCAAACACCATTTTGGAGCACATATGTTTCAGACGAAAGAATTGCAAAGCACAGGAATTGTTTCAATAGAAACCGGAAATTGTTTCAGGTGAAATTGCAGAAAGTGGTTCTGCATGTGATATTGAAATATTGCAAGGGGCCAGATGTGAATGTTTGTTAATTAAAGTAATTAACAAAATTCTGAATAAATTTAATAAAAAGAGTTTTATTAAATGAGAGAGCATTAAATTTGGAGAAATTTAATGCATTTAAAGTGGAGACTTTAAAAGGGAATGTGAAGAGGGATTTTAATGTGGAGGGGTTACCACCACATGAATGGGGGAGGTGAGGGGTCACCCCCATGCGCCGGCCATGGAGAGAGGGGCACCCCCCTCCTCCTATAAAAGGCCACCCATTCCCTCCTTCATCCTCACACCTCCTTGTGAAGGATCTCTCTCCCCCTCTAGAATTATTCCCCCATGGTCTCGGATTAGCGAGATACATGTTCCCGGTGGCATTTCGTCTGGAAGGAGTTGCTGCTTCCGCTGGATCGCTGGAGCGAGGAGGTGGAGGTTGTCCGGTGGCTTGAACGTGTGTGCGAGTGCGGATGCGCTGCTGAGTTGCGGCGCTCGGACTTCCTCACGATCTTGAGATCGGCAAGTGTACGACTACATCAACCACGACTTCCTACTCGTTAACAAAACTCGTTGTCTTCGAGGGTAAGTTCTCGTTGGATGTATGTCCACCCATTGCTTTGTACCTAGTAGATAGATCTTGGCGTGTAGTTCACACCGTAGGAAAGTTTTTGTTTTCTATGCTGCGGACCCAACAAAAACAGCAAGCAAACAAAGCAGAAATAAACTAAGAAAAACAAAAAAAACAAAGTAAAGAGATTGGTTATGAGGGACTCCCCTTGTGAAGATGTCCTTGAATCCCCGGCAACGGCGCCAGAAAAAAGGCTTGATGGCTCAAAATATGTCGAGCTCATTGGGGAACCCCAAGAGGAAGGTATGATGAGCACAACAACAAGTTTTCCCTCAATTATGAAACCAAGGTTATCGAACCAGTAGGAGCAAGGAAACACCTCCAAGGTGTTGTTCACAACTTGGAATCCTGCAAAACACAACCACATAACTTTGCCCCCAACTTATAGTGAGGTTGTCAATCTCACCGGTTTTGCTGAAAACAAAGGATTAAACGTATTGCATGGAAGATAGTAATTGCTTGCAGAAAGTAAACAGTAAAACATTAAATAGTAGATGGTAGATTGATGGTAAAAGAATGGACCGGGGTCCATAGTTCACTAGAGGTGATTCTCCTTAAGATAGATGCTAGTTTGGGTGAACAAATTATAGCGGGGCAATTGACAGACACCGAGAAAGCATACATGCATATACTAATCATCTTGACTCCTACGAGATTTGATTGGGCATTGCAACATTATACATAGACCGTAATCCAACTGCATCTATGAATAATAATCCACCTTCAGGTTATCATCCAAACCCCCTCCAGTATTAAGTTGCAAGCAACAGATAATTGCATTAAGCAAAGTGTTAGGGATATACTTTCCGGGTATCCTCACAGTTCCTCACTGACCAAGGTGGCCACCTTCGGGTTAGAGCTTTGCTTCACGGGCGGCCCAGTCAAGGAGAAGAAACGGAGTCTAGTCCGGCTACGGGAAGGCCCAAAAGACTTACCGACATAGGCGCATAGTGTTACTTGTAGTTCAAGATGTACTCTGGACTCTTAGTCGTAGCCGGATAGATCTCTCCTGTAAACCTAGGCCGGATATCTATATAAGCCGTCCTAGGGAGAGCCTTTAGGGCAACCCAATAGTCTACAATCTCAACTCGCACAGGCGAACCCTTGTAACCCATATTCCGGCTCTGCCATATTACTGGATTGCTAGCAGGAGTAGGATCCGTCCAAAGCCAGCGGATTCGAACCTATGTAAACTTGTGTGCTCACCGTCCCGGAACATCGTACGTCTCACACCCCTCTCTTCTGCACGCCTCGAGGACCCCCTCATGGCGAACTTGTCAACAATCCGACGATAGTTGGCACCCACCGTGGGGCAAGTGAGCTTCAGATCTGCATTTCGAGCGGAATCTGCAAGAATCGGAATCGGCGAGACTATCGTCGTCGGTCGCATCCTCTATCCCAGCGATGTCCCTCTCATCGTCCTCGGCGAGACTTAGATTCTGGCTAGGGAAGCCGTGACCACCTACACCATCATGTCTTTTGGCGAGATCGATGTTTACAACGGCTTTGCTGAACCTGCCCCACCCACCCCAGCGGTGATGATAGAGGCAGAAGAAATTTCTGGATCCCCTTTGTTCACGGAGGCGGCAGAGTTTCGGATCTCAGAAAACCCTAATCCCACCCAGCCCGCACCAGTTGTGGAGATAGTGGAGAAATCCGAGCCTGAGGAAGACCTGGTGGTCTAGGTTGAATCTGGAGTGGATCTCCCTGGAGAGATTGAATCCCAGATCAACTCACGCGCTGAAGTCGAAATCCAGGAGGAGCACAACAAGAACGCTGGTTCCGGCTCTGAGGACACCGGAACAGACATGCCTTTCCTGAGATACACACTAAGGCGCATGATGATGCAAAACTCAGGCATAGAAGAAATCCTTGAGACCATCAAACGTTTCGACGAAGGCTACTACGAAGACCGTAGTTATCTCAGGAGGGGCGCATCGCGCTTTGTCGGATATGTGGGATCCAGATCCGGCTCTGCTGATGCTAGAGACAACACCGACTTTGTGCTAGAGGTGATCGGAACAAACGCCGACGTACCCGCATCCTCGGATGAATCGATGACGTCAGTAGATTTCTGAAAGTTCTCCGTGGAAGATGAAGAGGAGTATAACTCCAAAATTGCAGAGGAAGGTGAGGCCATGGACGGAGGATCCGGGGAAAACTCTCCCAAAGCGCAGGATGACATGGAAATCGCAGATAATCCCGAGGTCCAGATGTCTGAAAGTACCGATCAGAGCTTGACTCCGGGAAACAGACCCAAAGCCGTCTTTGCTACCGGCGCCGCCAAGAAGGCAAAGAAGAAGAACAAGACGAACAAGACCCCGGCAAAAGATCCTCTGGCAGAGGAGGTGATTGACGAGGAATACCAAGAAGACTCGCATGGAGCACTTATCCCAGATGAGCCCAAAAAATAAGAATCGGTTGATGGACACATGATCACTGAACGTGTGTGTAAACTCATCGATGCTGCGTTAACCACACCTATTCCTACAGCTGCAGAACTTACTGCTGAAGAGCTAGAAGAGAGGGCACAAGCCCTAGAAGCGCATCGCCAAGTACTCCTCGATGAAGCCAAAAACATTGAGGAGGAAAAGAAACGCATGGCAAATGCGGAGAAGTACAATTCCAGGGAACATCAGAAGACCAGGAAACGTCATACTCATGACGACCAATTCCCGCAGATTCACAAGGTCCTTTTCGGAGGAGAACTTCGGATGCCTCAACGCGACAGCAATGAGGATTGGGTGTATCCAACGCCAGTAGAGAACACCGTTGCGGCTCGAGAAATCCTATCGGCTAATCTAGGCCCAGAGTAGATCCTGTTGGGAATCAAACTACTCAACAAAGGACTGGAGTAGCAATAGGTCGCCCTGTCCGGAAGTCAAAAATTGGTCTCAGATTCTGACCAATGTCGCATAGATCCGGCATGGGCCGACGTAAGACCCCAACGTGTTCCAGAGCAACACCGTCGTTCCGACCATCGGGAAGACAACTACTCAACAACCGGATCTTCAGGACAGCACCACAAAGCTGGACGTGACTGGCGTAACGTTAACCCAGTTGCAGAGCAAGAGGCAATTGCTGCACTGAATCCAAGGAACCCTCCCCGGTGAGAGTCGAAAGACCACAGGGAAGAAGTTAAAGAGAAACATCGGGAGGAGGACCGACAAAGAATGCCACCTCCTAGACATGCAAGCCGTCCAGATGACGGGCGAAGGAACGACGAACACCGTGCCAAGACAAGCCGGCAGGGGGCTCATCACAATGAAGACCCTCCCCGGAATCGGAATAATGACGCTCTGGATGGAGGCCGGTGATCAGCTGGAAATAACCCAGCTGCTCCACCCTCTCCGCCAAGTAGCCATCACAATGGCTCCCAAAAAGGCCAAGGAGGGCGTCATGGTGGAGGAGGTGGTGGCAGAAGCCGAAGTCTGGCTCCAAGGCACCGCAGCCATAGTCATCACTCGAGACGATCCTTATCCCCAAATGATGCAAGGCACATGATCAACTCCAATATAGAGGCACGACGCTATGAAAATGATGACATATACGTGGGCCCAAAGTGCTTCGGACCACGCATAAGAGCTACAAGATTTCCAGAAGGATTTGCTATCTCAAGACATATTCAAGCCTACGACAGCATAGCTCGGCCAGATACTTGGCTACAGGATTTCTTCCAAGCTTACTGCATCGCCAAAGGCAGAAACATCCTAGTCGCAACCCGATATCTCCCACTCATGTTGCGGAAGACGGCATGATCATGGCTCAATGAACTTCCAGAGAACACCATCCACAACTGGTATGACATGCAAAGTGCGTTCTTTTAGAATTTCGAAGGCACATACTGGAGGACCTGTATGGTCGGAGACCTACAGCATTGCACCCAGAAAGCCTGAGAAACTTGCCAGGATTATTTCGGATGATGGATCGACACCAAGAACTCCTGTGAAGGAATAAATGACCAAACTGCGATTGAAGCTTTCATTGCAGGTCACCCAATTGGTTTACTATGTCATCGCTTGAAGTGTGACAAAGTTACTGATTTGGGAGAGATGATAGAAACAACGAGCAAGTATGCAGATGCTGACAATGATGTAGAGGGATTACTCAATGCCTTAGGTATGCCACAGTCGGCAAAACAACCAAAGCAACAAGCTCAGAAGCGCAAAAACACCTCGGAAGAAAAACCCAACGCGGAAATGGCAGTTGTCACTACTACTTTTGGGTCTGGAGGACAAGGAGGACGTGACGGAGGCCGCGGACGCGGTCATGGGACTTCGAGAGTTCAAGGTAGAGGAGACCAACAACCCAAAAAACCTACTCTTGGGCCGACATTGCCAATAACCCATGTGTGCATCACTTAGAGGCCAATGGGGGCTCGTCCCACACAAACACCGAGTGTAGTTTCAATGACGACATTAAGAGAGATGATACCGCTGGCTACAAAGCTAAGAGGAAGAAGGGAAAGAAGAATCCCGAAAAGGATAAAGAGACCAAGGAAGATTCCGACATGGAGGAAGCTGACGCTTCAAATCCCAAGCCGGAAGGGAAGAAAAAATTTCCGACCAAGAAAGACACTTAGGTCACCGTCCTTGGATCTCAACCAGCAAAGGTCAAGAAAGCAGTTCTACATGAGCTCAACGCAACAGTTCCGGCTGTCCCTCAATTCTTGGACTGGTCGGAAGTGGCAATCACATTTGATCGCGCTGATCATCCGCCTAAGCTACATAGGCGAGGAAAATACGCCCTAATGGTCAATCCACTTATTGACGGTTATGGTTTCTCCAAGATTCTCATGGACGATGGCAGCAGTATTAATATTCTGTATGTCGAAACGCTACGCCGGATGAAGATCTCGGAGACCCAGCTGAACCATAGCTCTGTGATCTTTCACGGAGTTGTCCCTGGAAGACAAGCAAATTCGCTAGGAGAAATCACTTTGGATGTTACCTTTGGAACTCCAAAGAACTATTGGATGGAGGCACTTTCCTTCGAAGTGGTCCTGTTGAAGAGCACGTACCAGGCTATATTCGAATGTCCGGCTTACTGGGCTTTTATGGCTCGTCCATGTTACATTAACAATATGATGAAAATTCCAGGTCCCAACAGCGTGATCACCATTAGGGGAGACCCAAAGAAAGCGCGAGAGTGTGAGGATGGAAATGCCTCCTTTGCTGAAGCCATGCTGCACGCCCAGGAGTACCAGGAGATCAAGAAGAGCATAGATCCATCCGAGATGCCCGCAACGAAGAAGGAGGTGACAAAGCCAAATCCAGAGTTCAAGGCATCAGAAGAGACGAAGAAGACGCCGTTGAAGAATGATGACCCCTCCAAGGTGACCTAGATAGGTGTAGGCCTAGATAACACATAGGAAAGCACGCTCGTCAAGTTCCTCAAAGCAAATCAAGATATCTTCGCATGGCAGCCATCTGACATGACCGGAGTACCTAGGGAACTTGCCAAGCACTCTTTAAATGTAAACCCGAACGCTAATCCCATCAAACAGTCCTTACGATGTTTCAGCGATGAAAAGCGTAAGGCAATAGCTAAGGAACTAGCACGCCTTGAGTTAGCCGGATTCATAGAAGAGGCCATCCACACTGAGTGGTCGGCCAATCCTGTAATGGTCCCTAAAAAGGACACCACTGATTTAAGGATGTGTGTTGATTATACTGGCTTGAACAAGGCTTGTCCCAAAGATCCGTTCGCTCTACCTAGAATTCATCAAGTTATGTGGATGATATTGCGGTGATGTCCAAAAAGAAGGAAACATTGATTTCTGACTTGGAGGAAACGTTTGCCAATCTACGAAAATACAACATAATGCGTAATCGAAAGAAATACTTCTTTGGAATCCCAGACGGAAAATTGTTAGGTTTCATCGTGTCTCAAAGAGGCATAGAGGTGAACCGGGACAAAATTAAGGCTATACTCATAATTTCTAGGCCAACTCGCCTGGAGGACGTACAAAGACTAACTGGCTGCATTGCTACAGTCAGTCGGTTTGTAAGCCGGCTCGGTGAAAGAGACGCATCATTAAACAAACTCCTGAAAAAGACCAAGGATTTTGTATGGACTGACGAAGCTGAAGCTGTGCTACAAGACCTGAAAAAAGTACTTTCATCTGCTCCTATCCTTGCTGCACCGGAACCATAGGAACCGATGTTGCTTTATCTTGCTGCGAAAAACAAAGTCGTAAGTGTCGTCATGGTAGTGGAGAGACCAGAGGAAAATCAGGAACACTTGGTGCAGCGTCCGACTTATTTTGTCAGCGAGGTCTTGACAAAATCGAAACAGCGGTATCCGCACTATCAAAAGCTGGCTTACGGTGTTTTCTTAGCATCCTGTAAGCTACAACACTATTTTTAGGAGCATCCAATTATAGTGGTGAGCACAGCTCCCATGAGAGATATAATCAACAACAGCGACGCCACATGACGCGTCGCCAAATGGGACATAGAGCTCTCAGCTTTCAATATTGAGTACAAACCTCGGACAGCAATCAAATCCCAAATCCTTGCCGACTTTGTTGCTGATTGGACAGAGATGAAGGAGAATATGACCCTCCCTGAATCAGAATATTAGACCCTATATTTTGATGGGTCTAAGGCTCACGGGGGCTCGGGGGCTGGCGTGGTGCTCAAATCACCCCAAGGAGATAAACTTTTATACGTGTTATAGATCCACTTCACAGTGACAAATAATATTGCCGAGTATGAAGCATTGCTGCATGGAATCCAGATTGCTAAGGATATCGGCATCCGATGATTGATGTGTTACGGAGATTTGGATCTTGTTGCTTAGCAAGTGTCGGATATTTGTAATGCAAATAAACACAAGGCATCATATAAAGCTGTCGTGGATGATTTATCTAAATCGTTCGAGGGGTTTGAGGTTCAACACATCCCTCGAGTAGAAAATGAGGAAGTAGATGCGCTATCTCGAATAGGCTCTACACGGAAAGAGGTTCCGGATGGCGCCTTTTTAGAGCACCTCAAAGTTCCCTCAATAAAGGGAATAGATGAGGAATATCCGACCAAGTCCGACTCACCTTTGATAGCAGTTCTGGCTATAATTCCCAGCTGGACTCAACCCTACCTTGATTATTTGGTAGATGGCAAATTACCCAAAGACGAAGTTCTGAGCCGGCAGATCGTCCGACGAGCAAAAACCTATACTATAGTTGTTGGTGATCTCTATAAGAGGAGTGTGTCTAGGGTTTTTCAGCGCTACATATCTCCGGAAGAAGGAGTGGAAATCCTAAGAGAAATCCATGAAGGCGAGTGTGGTCACCACGCTGTAGCCAAATCTTTAGTGGCAAAAGCTTTCAGACTCGGTTTTTTCTGGCTTACAGCCAAGGCAGATGCCGAACAGCTAGTCAAGACGTCCAAGGGCTGCCAAAAGTACGCCAAACAAGCTCATGTTCCGGCAGATCAGCTACGAACAATGCCTATAACATGGCCTTTCACGGTCTGGGGGCTTGACATGGTAGGACCGTTTAAACGGATTCCAAGTGGATTTACTCACCTCTTAGTGATGGTGGATAAGTTCACCAAATGGATTGAGGCTAAACCCGTCACTAGTTGTGATGGAGCAATAACCAAAAGATTTGTCGAGGATGTTATAATCCGGTATGGTTATCTGCACAGTATTATCACGGACAACGGGAGTAATTTCTCTATGGGAGAATTGGCCGAATTCTGCAATGAACAAAATATCCAGCTTGACATTGCGTTAGTCGCGCATCCACATGCTAATGGACAAGTCGAAAGGGAAAATGGTTTAATCCTACAAGGCCTAAAAACGAGACTCGAAGCACCACTACGATGTGCTGCGGGGGCTTGGGCGAAGGAATTACCCTCTGTAATATGGAGTTTACGAACAACTCCGAACAGGTCAACCGGATACACACCTTTCTTCTTGGTATATGGCGCATAAGCAGTTCTTCCTAGTGATTTGATTCACACTTCTCCTAGAGTGGCTGCGTATATCGAAGAAGATGCCGAGATTTCTCGACAAAATGATCTCAACTTAGTCGAAGAAGTTTGCATCCTTGCTGAAACGAGATCAACAGCCTATCAATAGAAGTTATGCAAGTATCATAGCCAGAGAGTCAGAAACCGGTCTTTCAATAAGGGCAATTTGGTTCTCCGGTTTGTGCAACAAAGAAATCACAAACTTTCCCCAGTATGGGAAGGGCCCTTTTTAGTTAGTCGAGTATTGCACAATGGTTCGTACTACTTAACTGATATGAGGTCAGTCAAAGAAAGACCTGCTACAAAGAAGAGAAAGAGAGCTGGAGGCAGTACAAATCCAGATGAGTTAGACAGACCATGGAATATTTCTCAGCTACGTCCCTTTTATTCTTAGTTTATCCTTCTTTGTAATCATATATGTGTACATGTTCTGTGAGAAATAAAAGTTTTGGTTGCCTCAAGTTTTTTCCTGAGAAGTTTTTACCATCTTATTTCTGAATGATCATGTCACAAAGTCGAAAATCCCAGAATACTTGAAAGTACTTTATGCTCATGTTTGTTCTGGTTTAGATTTCCGATTCTAAAAATGCTACTTTCGGGTATAACTCTAAATTTCATAGTCTATACTTTGGTTATTTGTCTGATTGCTGGATGCGGGTATTTTCCTAGTAGTGAGTTGTTGGTACTGGAAGCTGGCTTTGTTTCCGATTTTAAATTGGTTCAGCAATTGAGCTCCATTGCTCAGCAAAGTTTCCGTGCAGAAAGTTTAGCCGGCTCATGAAAGGGACGAGGCAGAAAGCCAGATAAACGATAAGTATAGACAAAAAACTACAAGTGCTTATGTAAACATTTTAGGCACACAAAAATTTAAAGCCAAAAGTGTTGAATAGATAAAAACTTAGCACTAGCAAAAGTATAGTACTGCATATTTACAGCCCCATAATGTTTTTCAGAATAACACATTTGTTTCTGGTAATCTATGATGCAGGAGAGGAGGTAGGAGCTATCGGCTTGCTGGACACATCTACGGCGCCCTAATAACGATCCGACATGTCCAAATCCGGTATGGTTTGTTCATCGTCAGAAACTTCGGCTGCTTCTTCAGGAGGCGGAGGCAACGTGTCCACGCGGGTGAAGAAGGGAGTGTCGTAGCTAGTTAAGTTAGCTACATGACACCCATATCCGGCGCAGGAGTCCATGATGGCCTTGATGTCTTGCTCATGTCCGTCTTCATCCACCTTGAAGTACCCTCTGGTCACTTGCTAGATTTCCATGCTTCCATGGTGGCTCATGACCATGGTGAGGGTGTTCTGCGCTGCTGATCGCGCGTAGGACATATTCCAGTCCCGGACGAGCCACGGCATCTCCTTTGCCCTGTCCTGCACCTGAAAGTCAGACATGCTATGCATGTCCGGAACCTTGAGAGTTTCACCAATATCCTCAATGGATTGGCGGAAGTCATGAAGCAGATCACCGACTTGGGTAAGCCGATGGGTGCGAGGCTCGGCAGAAGTGGAGTCCGTCAAGTTCAGAGGACCTATACATATAACCCAAAACAGTTAAGTAAATCCGATATCGAAAGAGTCGAAGAATGTAGACAAGTTAGAAAGATGGAAACATAACAAAGATGACGTCATCAACTTTGGTGTTCTCTTCCCGAAGACTCCGGAGTTCAGCCCGGAGTGCTTCGAAAAGGTCCCTCTCTCTGCAAAGCTCGTCGTTGAGATCTGAGATTTTCTTCTCGTGGAGTGCAATATTGCGATCACGCTCCATAGTGGACATGGAGGAGGATTCGAGAACTTGAGCTATGCTCTTCTCATGATCCGCCTTAAGCTGATCTAGCTCTTAGCGGAGATCTTTGTTTTCCACCACCAAGGTCTTCAAATTCTCGGCCTCTTCGATCATAGCACAAGACTGCTTTACCAGTGCTGTAAGACAAAAGAACAACAGTCCAGCAAAAAAATATTCGACTATGGAAACACAGGACAAGATTTGAGTCTCAGAATGTTTACCTTCGGCCTCATCCTTGGAAACCTTCAGCTCAGCATTTTCAAGTCAGAGAGCTTTGATCTCTCTCCGCTTATTGCAGATATTCTTCAACAAATCCTGGTTATATGAATTAACTTCCTATAAGTCAGAATACCCAGAGTCAGAAGTCTACTGAAGACTCGGGCTAATATTGTTACTAATATAAGCATGAGCCTTGGGGGCTACACTAGTTCGTTCTTTAGCATCCTAAAGAAGCATAAACCCAGATTGTATATCCAACTTCATGCTTGGGGGCTAGAGGATATGATATAAAGTACAATAAAGAAAAACATGAGTTGGAATTCTGACTTACATGATGTTCATGTGTGAGCTTGCTTAGGCACATATTCACCTCGGTGGTAACCTTCTCGGTGAGGGTGAGTGGAATAACCGAAGGTGGTGGAAGCACACCAGCTCTTAGTCCCTCGTCGCGAAGGCGGACTTGTTCAAGAAGGTAGGAGTACTTGATGTCCTCCGCTTCTTCTGCTTCTTCTTCAGCAAAGAGATTATGGCTTTCTAGGCATTGGCAGGCTAGCCGCTGGATTTCCTCCGCAGATTTCTGAGACAAGCCAAATTTGGCAAGTCCCGGATTGTTCAGGAGGTTTTCGGCGAAGGTCTCTGCTGAGGGATCATTAACCGAAGAGGGTTCACCCTTATAAAAACCTGAGCCACCGATGGTGGCGTCAGTCTGCGACTCAAGGGTCACTGGCCCTATTGAGGGAGACGGATCTTCTGTGACAACTGGCGATGGAGTAATCACCGGCGTTGCAGAAGGTTGAGGGGCAGGAGTCGGAGGAGCCGCTGCAGGAGAAGCCATAGTCAGCTTCGTCTGCTGCAGGGGCTTCGAAGAAGTTCCCTTCCCCTTGCCCTTGATGAGCTGTTTAGCTCTGAGAATGTGATAGAATAGAAAACATTACATCTCGGAAGAAATTGCGAGTAAAGTACAAAGGCAGAAGTTGTGTTGAAAGTTACCTCTTCACAACGGGCACCTCCTTTGTGCCGACGGCCACTGTCGGAGCTTTGCGCTTCCTAGGCACAACATTCGGCAGTGGGACTAGTTCCTCCTCCTGAGAAAACTCTAGAGGATATCCCTCGATAGGAGCCAGTTCCGAGTCGGGGAGGTCGTCAAGCTGAAAAGAAGATAATATCTCAGTATTGCAAAATAACTTAAAGGTGAAACACATAAAAAGGGTTTATTTCTAAAGCTTACCGGAACTACAGGGTCTTCCGCTGTGTGCATGTCCAGAGACAAGTCCGGAATCTTTCTCTCAATCCGCTCCTTAATCAGCCATTTGATCTGGCTTATGTAATCCTATGGCTTTAAAGCCTTGGGACTGATGCAGAGGGAGTCATTTTTCGACGCCGCGATGGAATGCATCAGTCGGTCGTCGTGGTACTAGAGAGGCTAGATCCGGCGTGCCACCCAGGACTGGACTAAGTCGGACCCTTTCAGGCCCTTGTACTTCATCAGGTAATTAATCTGCCTCTTGGCAAGGATCAGATCGTCACTGAGAGCCGGAGGAGCCTCGTCCCAAGACACTAGGGCCATGGCGGCTCCGTCGATGAAAGCCGGCGAAGCAGTAGCTTTGCTGGGAGCAGGAATATCCTTATGGTAAAAGAAGGTGGCTGGCCACTGTTTAACCAACTCACTAGCTAAATGCGAGGATAAATATGCTAGCGTCCAACTTAAAGGCTAACCATGCCGGTAATATAAGGATTACCGGAAGTGATGTAGTTTCTCCGGACATGAAAATAAAACCGGAACAAAGTGAGACTCGGCCTAATGCCGAGATATCCCTCACACAAAGCTGCATAAGATCTCATCTCTAAGATGGAGTTCGGAGGAGGATGGTGAAGCTGAATGCCATAATGATCTATCACCTCGGAAAAGAATTCCGAGGGAGGGAAAGGGAAATCTCTGTCGAGGTGGGTGCCAAAGTGTACCCGCTCGTCGGCGTGCGGGTTGCGGATGGTTTCACCGAAACCGCTCTGCCAGTTGTCGGCGCGGAGGAGCCCTTCATTCTCCACGCCGCGGAGCTTCTCGTCGCCGAGGAGACACGAGATCCAAACACCACAGTTGCTTTCTTTCTCCACCGCCGCCACCGCCGTCGCTGCCGCTGCGGCCCCAGCCAAGTCGGATGATGAAGATGAAGCCATTTCTCCGGTGCGCCGGTGACCTTGGATGGGCGGCGCTGGGAATCAGGGAAGCAGAGGAGCTCTGTGCACGGAGGAGAAGTTGAGGAGAGGAAATGGCAAGGGGAATAGGTGAAGATGGGGGAAAAGGAATCCTCACCCCTTATAACCACCTAACCGCGCCAAGATTCATGCAAAAGCCACAGTGTTAACGCCACACGTCATGGAAGGAACTGGGAAGGTCCCATGGGATGATTATGTCGCCTCGATCTCCACGTAGGCATTGAAACAGCGCCTCGGTTCCGCGAATGATGGACCCACCAATGGTCGTGCTGACAGGATGTTTGTCAGTGACGTGACTTGACTATGACCAGTGTCAGATAACGTCAGAGACCAAGTTTTGGCTTAGTTTGAATATCAAGCTGGAAAATCCGAATAACGTACTGATAGGTCCGACTTACTTTTGAGACCCGGATCGTATCTTTTTCTTTGAAGTTTCAGGAGCCCTTCAAGATTCTGCAAGACGAAGCTCAAGCTAGACGATGATGAATCCGACTTTGGATCTCGGAGACTTCCGGGGGCTGCTAATGGGGATATAATTTCTGGGTATCCTCACAGTTCCTCACTGACTAGGATGGCCCATTTTGGGTTAGAGCTTTGCTTCACAGGCGGCCCAGTCAGGGAGAAGAAAAAGAGTCCAGTCTGGCTACGGGAAGGCCCAGAAGACTTACCGACATAGGCCCATAGTGTTACTTGTAGTTCAAGATGTACTCTGTAACCGACTCTTAGTCGTAGCCGGATAGATCTCTCCTATAAACCCTAGGCCAGATATCTATATAAGCCATCCTAGGGAGAGCCTTTAGGGCAACCCAATAGTCTACAATCTCAACTCGCACAGGCGAACCCTTGTAACCCATATTCCGGCTCTGCCGTATTACTGGATTGTTAGCAGGAGTAGGATCCGTCCAAAGCCGGCGGATTCAAACCTGGGTAAACTTGTATGCTCACCGTCCCGGAACACCGTACGTCTCACACCCCTCTCTTCCGCATGCCTCGAGGACCCTCTCATGGCGTACTTGTCATCAATCTGATGACACAAAGTGTGTAAAGTAAACAATATGATTGCTCCATGAACAAAGGATTGTTGTTTTCTCCCTAGTAGCAACAACACATCTAGTACCTTAGAGTTTTATGTCACTTCCCTAGATTACTAGACGCATGAATCCACTATCGAGCATAAATACTCCCTCTTGGACTTGCTAGCATCTACTTAGCCAAGATAGCTACTAACAACGGAAAGCATGCAAGATCAAAAATAACATAGACATGATAGAATCAATAATCAATCCGAAATAGCATCTCAATATCCATCGGATTCCTGCAAACACAACATTAATCATGAACGAAGCTCACAAGATCTAAACATGGTAGCACAAAGGAGGAGAACCAACCATATAGATACTACATGGACCCGTAGTCCACGGATGAACTACTCACGCATCACACCAGAGGTAGTCATGGTGATGAAGAAGGCCTCCACGGTGATCTCTCCCCTATAGCAGGGTGCCGGGAAGAGCTTCAGATCCCTCCCTATCTAGGGATGGAGGTGGTGGCGGCTATAGACTCTTTCGTGAAATTTTGATCGGGTACTTAGGGATTTCGTCCCGGGAGAATTTTATAGACGAAGGGGAAAGGTCGTGGAGCACTCGGGGCCCACACCCCTGGTGGCGCGCCACCCCAGGCCACGCTGCCACCAGGTGTGGCCGCCCTGGTGCGCCATTTCGTCTCCCCTCCGGACTCCGTGTTGCTTCGGGTAAAATATTGACTTTGGCTTTTTTCCGGTCCAATTCCGAGAATAATTCCTTAATAGCTTTTCTGAAATGAAAAACAGCAAAAAACAGGCAACTAGCACTGTGGCATCTTGTTAATAGGTTAGTTCCAAAAAATATGTAAAAATACTCCAAAGTGTGGACAAAACATAAGAAAGTAGATATAAAACAAGCATGGAACATCAAAAATTATAGATACGTTTACGACATATCAAGCATTTATAAAGTATTAGAATGCTAAAAGATATCCAAGGTCTAGTAATGACATGATACTATAGTTTAAGTCATTTTGGTTACTGCATGTTCTTCATTCTAAATGAAGATCGGGGTCCTAGACGCTTTATCTAGGGACTGCAAAACCATGCCTCGTTGGGCAGAATGACTAAAACTCCGCATTCTGGTAAAATGGTGATATGCGAAGAAATGTCAAAATTTATACATAGTGATGTATCGTATTTTCAACGAATAGTGGAAATCATTATTCATACTTAATGTTGAATCTTATACATAGTGATGTATCATGTTTTCAAAAAATAGTGGAAATCATTATTTCATACTTAATTGTGGACTTAAGTGAATAGGCATATTTACTTAATGAAACATAAGTTTGAAACTGTTTTGAATAGTTCAAAAGATTTCAAAGTAAAGGAGGTTATTGAATTAACAAGTATACAAAAGTATCTTTGATTTGATCAACATGACTAAGGTATTTAAGTTAATTTTAGCATAAAAGGACATGTGAAAGAGGTTTCACAAATTACGATAATAGGGCAATTTCAAAGTTATTGAAATGTCTAAATATCATAATCATTATGTATTAGAACATATGGTATAATAATATCTCTTATCGGGGTTATAGTTAGAGATCGAAATGAGCGAACACTCGTTTGAAATACAAAGGGACATCTAAATATTCATGGAAACAACACCATAAGTGTTATGGCACGTTCGATTTTCTGGAGATTTCAATAATTCAAAATCATGGCGAGTAAACAAGTATTGTAGAGTATTCTTACTCAACTATGAATACATCTTCCAAAAAGGGGCAAACCTGCTATTGTCCAAAGTTGATGTGTCTTGATGAAGATACAGGTGGAAGAAAGTTAAAGATCAAAACAAGGTGTTTGACCTTGCCTCCGAATTGTTGAGTGGCGCAGCGGAATTTGTTTTGTGAAACTAAACTCTACAAATAGAGGAGAAACTAATGATAATGATCATACAGTTTCAGTGAATACTTTTACTAAAGAAAGTAGGATTCAACAATATATACTCTGCAAGTTCATGGAAATATATAATTGATTCACTTGTCATGTTTATGAACAAGACATACCTACGAACTACAAAGAAGCGTGATGGATCTAAGTACGAGAAGTGACTAGGAGTCATAAAATCCTATATTAAGTTACATTTAAGATTGCAAAGTAATATATTACTTGGTCTTATTAAGTAAAGAATTTTACTTGATATTTCTGAATGACTTCAAAGTCATAAGATGGAAATGAAACTTAATGGAGACATAAAGCTCGATTTGTCACAAAGTATGGACAAATTCAAGGAGTTTACTACAATGTAGTGATGCTTGAGTCTATTGAATTCACACTAGCAATATATGGATACTGAAGTCTCGTAGCTGGAATTCTCAATTTGATAATGATCAAAGAATTTTGGAATGTCCAAGATTATTGAGAGGACTTGCATTTGAGTGGGATCTAATTAGCTTGGCCAAATCTTAATATGTAAGAGACATATTTTGAGTGGGAGCTAAGTAGCTTGGCTGAATCATAATATGTATCAGACATATTTTGAGTAGGAGCTAAGTGAAATCTCTATATCTCAAATATGGATGCCATATTTGAGTGGGAGCATGAAATCATTCTAGGATATGTGGATGACATATGTGAATGATGTGATTGGTGTTAATAACATTTAAGTAGATAAATTGGGATGAAGTTGAAGTTATTAAACAATTAGATCTTTCAAGATAGATTGGTGAGTTTAATAAACACTGAATGTTGAATGCTTCTTGGACTTGATTCTGAAGATGTTCATAATGTCCTAAGCAAGATTCTGAAGAAGTTCAAAATGGAACAAAATAAGAAAGAAGTTCTTACTATATGAAGCATTGTCTTAGTGACATGGGTATACCCTACAGATACTCGAGTTTGGTATATACGGTCCAGATACGGTGGAAGCCCACGGCGTTGCCACGACCCAATGAAGACTTCTAGTGGCCCATAGACTCTCAATGACTTGGGAGACAAGAAGAAGCTTAAAGATAGACAGTTTAAAGGGAGAACCCTAATCTGTAACCGACTCGACCTTCTACCCGAGACCTGGCCTATCTATATAAAGGCTAGGAGGGGTGGCAAGGAGGACACACGCAACCCTAGTTTCCACAACTCTCGCCAGATTGCATCTGTGCGCCCCTGTAATCTTCGATTCCTTTTTTAATTCCAAGAGTAGACAAGCAGGAGTAGGGACCTCTACGAGGCCTAAACCTGGGTAAACCTTGAGTCCCTGTGTGCTTGTTTGCTAGAAGATTGGTGCTTCTAGCGCTCCCTCCTTCTCCAAAACCCAAGTCCATAACAATGGGCATTGACGAGTTAAACCCTCGTCAATTGGCGCAGTCTGTGGGAACTGGGAGTTCTGATGTTGCGGCTTCTTCGGCCTCATCAACCGCGATCTACAACTCCACAACAATGGAGATTCGCCAACTCTTCGGTGCGTTTGACTTCACCGTCCACACGCCAGCCACTCGCCCGGCTTTCGAGTCTGTGGGCGACGGAATAAGCCTGGCGACCGGGAGCTTCCGCTTCCAAGTTGGTCAGGTGGGCACGCTTCGCATGCCTGACCAGCCAACAGCAGCCGCGATTGCTCCAGCATCGTGGTTCCCACCACCAATCGACGCCCTCAGCAAGCTCAACACCTTAGCAGTAGCTGAGAGCACGGACAACGACAGTAGTCACGGATCCGATCTGGGTGGCCTAGCAACGGAAGATGGGGTCTACGGCTCTAGATCCGAAAGTTGTAGAAGCAACAGCTTCCCCAACCACTTCATGTGTGCCATCATTAACGCCGGCGAAACCAGTGCCAATCGCGAAAAAAGGTGGCAACGGCCCTAATCCACCCAACGGTGGCATACCTAACAGCAGACCACCAAATGGCGGCACCACCAACGGTGGAAATGGCACACCCGTCAACAATGGAGGGGAAGTCGAACCTCCAACCATGGTGAACGAACACACTGGTGAACGTGTCGTGATCAAGCTCAACGATCTCGAGTGGGCTCGTTGCCGAGAAGCCCTGCGAGGCAATCCTCTGCCCCATGGCAACCGCAAGATCTACGATGATCGTGACGACGTCAACATGGTCGCAGCCGGCTACACCGACAGGCGCGACGACAACCGCAACAGCGGCTATCGTAGCGGTGGACACCACGACTCCGAGAAAACCACGCAGGTATGGCAGCACCGCACTCGCCAAGAGGCACCCGCGACAACAATCGAGGACAAACTGTCCGGGCCGTGCAATGTGCACTTCTACATCGACAAGCATGATACAAGAAGAAATCCAGCCACCTTCTCAAGGACTGCCGCGAGTTCCTCAAACTCCACGAGGGTTTGGCTCGGATGAATCGCGACGTAGTCAACAGGGGATACAAAGTCGCCCCAAGCGCTGTGGCACATGGAGATCCTCCACCACCACCTGGAGTGCCACCACCCGCTGCCACACCAGTCCACAATCAAGGCGGCGAGCCATACCCATGGGCTGTGGGCAACATGATGATCCAAAAGGGACGCCCCTCGAATCGGGTGTAGAAGGCCATCACTCGCCAAGTCAACTTGGCGACAAACTCACCACCATCCACCACTGAGTACCTCAGCGGAAGCGACTCCTGCATCACCTTCGACAAGCGCGACCACCCGCACCAAGTACCTCGCCCAGGACATTGCCCCCTCGTACTCGAGGCAAAGATCGGAGGGTTCGACATGAGTCGTGTCTTCATGGATGGTGGAAGCGGCATTAACCCGATGTTCGCAATTACCTTGCGAGCGATGAGGATCCCTCTGACCTTCCTAGAGGTCTCGGATACGACATTCCACGGCATCGTTCTAGGAAAGGGCGTCTATCCACTAGAAAAAATCAACCTCGACGTCATCTTCGGCACGCAGAAAAACTTTTGACGCGAACGCTTCGACTTCGAAGTCGTCCACTGGCCCTCACAGTACCACTGCATCCTCGAACGCGTCGTGTTCGCAAGGTTCATGACAGTACCGCACTACGCCTACCTGCAGATGAAAATGCTAGCCCCAAATAGCGTCATCACAATCAACGGGAGCTTCGAGAGGTCCGACAGCTGTGACAGGGAATTCAACAGAATTTCCCAGTCCTTCGGCATGCAGGAGGAACTCGCAAGATTGAAGGAGTCGACAAACAACAGTCTGCCTCCCCTGAGCCGGCCAAGTTCACCCGACCTGTCCTTCGACTCATCGGTGCACACGAAGAAAGTCCAGGTCCACCCATCGGACCCAACCAAGACGACCCTCATCGCCAATAACTTGAGTCCCGCATAGGAACTCACGCTCGTTGAATTCCTCCATGAGCACTGGGAAATCTTTGCCTGGTGTCCAGCAGACATGCCAGGGGTCCCCAGGGAATTCGCCGAGCACGCACTCAATGTCATCCCAGACGCAAGGCCAGCCAAACAAACAATCCGGTGACTATTTGAACCAAGAGCAAAAGCAGTCAGAATGGAGATAAACAGGCTCCTCGACGCCAAATACATACGCGAGATCAAGGAAAGTACCTGGCTCGCCAACACAGTGCTGGTAGCCAAAAACGCCACGGATATCCTACGGATGTGTGTGGATTTCACCTCCCTGAATAAGCATTGCCAAAAGGATCACTTCCTGCTACCTCGACGCCTACTCAGGCTATAATCAGATTCGAATGAAGGAGGAAGATCAAGAGAAAACCGCATTTACAACGCCTTTTGATGTGTTCTGCTACAACACAATGCCCTTCGGGCTAAAAAACACAGGAGCTACCTATCAGCGATGCATGCAGGCTTGCCTCAAGAATCAAATTGGTCGCAACATCCAATCTATGTTGACGACATCGTCATCAAAACCAAAGAGGAAGCTTCGCTAATTGACGATTTACGCGAAACCTTCGCCGACCTCAACAACTACCGAATCAAGCTCAATCCGGACAAATGCACCTTCGGCGTACCATCTGGGCAACTACTCGGGTATCTCATCTCCGCAAGAGGGATCAAGGCAAACCCGAAGAAAATAAAAGCCATACTGGCCATGGAGAAGCCAAAGAACGTAAGAGGCGTCCAGCAGCTAGCTGGGCGAATTGCGGCGGTCAGTCAATTCATCAGACAAATGGGCGAAAAGGCACTGCCCTTCTACCAACTTGTCCGCAAAACTAACAAGTTCGAGTGGACCAATGAGGCACAGGAAGAATTCGAAGATCTCAAGCGTCTACTATCTACCTCACCAGTACTGGTGACCCCACGCGAAAGGGAACCACTGCTGCTATACATCTCCGCCACCAACCAGGTGGTCAACATAGTACTCATGGTGGAACGAGCCGAAGAAAACAAAGTCCACAGTGTACAGCACCCAGTCTACTACCTCAGCGAGGTGCTCATGCCAACAAAGCAGCGGTACCCGCACTACTAGAAGTTGGCATACGGTGTCTTCATGACAGCCAGGTGACTATGTCACTACTTCCAGGAGCATCCAATCGTGTTGGTCAACGATGCCCCGCTTGGGCACATCCTCAACAATCCCGACACCACTGGACGAGTCGCGCTTTGGGGAACCACGAGACATTACATATGAAAAGCGTGACGCGATCAAATCGCAACGTGCACTAGATGGAGAACCAGCTCCCCGAAAAACCAGATATGTCTTACCTCTGGACAATGCACTTCGACGGATCCAAGCGTAAGGACGGGGCTGTCGCAGGCGTCATACTGACATCGCCCCAAGGAGACAAGCTGAAATACATTCTGCAAATGCAGTTCACTGCCTCCAACAACGAAGCTGAATACGAGGCCCTACTGCACGGGATGCGGATGGCAAAAGCCTACGGCGCCAAGAGGCTCATCATCTACGGCGCATGAGTGCGACGCGCTGAATGACAATATGATCGCCTACCGCGACCTCTACAACACACTCGAAGGGAACTTTGACGACTGTGAGTTGTGGCACGTAGGCCATGAAAGCAATGAAGAGGCGGATGCACTCGCCAACATTGGCTCCACCTGCGCCCACATACCACCTGGGGTATTTCTCGAGCGTATCTGCAAGTGCTCCATCAAGCCAAAGGCTGCAGAGAAGAAAACAAGCGCAACAATAGACTCGAGGGCTACGCTGCCCAATGAGCCAAGGGCACTCGACGACCTGGAGCTTGACACAGGACTCGAGGGACCAATGGGGGTCATGATGATCGAGCCATCTTGGACTCAACCCTACATCACATATCTTCTCAGCAAGAGGCTACCGGACGACCCGACTAACACATGACACCGTCATCAACGGTGAACTATACAAGCGCAGAATCATTGGAGTACTCCAACGGTGAGTCTCCAACACGGATGGAAGGGCCGTCCTCCTCGACATACACGAAGGGACTTGCGGGCACCATGCCAGCAGTCGCGCCCTTGTCGCCAAAGCTCTACGAGCTGGATTCTACTGGCCCACGGTCATGCACGACGCCAAGGACACCATCCAGAGATGCAACGCTTGTCAGCGATTCGCGGACAAACCGCACGCACCTAGCACGGAACTCCAGCCAATACCACTGGCTTGGACCTTTGTGCAATGCGGACTCGACCTGGTCGGCAAACTCCCAAAGTCCTCATGAGGAGGCTACGTCTACCTCTTGGTCGCAATCGACAAATTCACCAAGTTGATAGAGGCCATGCTAGTGACAAACCAGTCAGGAGCCAGTGCAGTCAAGTTATTTGAGTCCATTGTCTATCGCTTTGTAGTGCCACACACCATCATCATGGACAATGGAACAAACTTCACCTCTAAGGAGTTCCAGGATTTCTACGAAAACTTGGGAATCAACATAAACTATGCCTTCGTAGCTCATCCACAGACCAACGGTCAAGTCGAAAAGGCCAACGGGCTTGTCTGCGGCGGAATCCAGAAGCGACTCCTTCGGCCACCTGAGCAAGCCGCCGGATGCTGGCCAGACAAATTGCAGTCCATACTTTGGAGCCTACGCACAACCCCAAACAGCGCCACGGGATACACCCCGTTCTTCATGGTGAATGGAGCTGAAGTAGTACTACCCGCAGAATTACGCTTTAAAGCCCCACGGGTAGTCGCGTATAGCGAGCAGGAGTCAACGCTTGCACTCGAAGACTCCGTCGATCTCCTTGACAATGCACGAGAAATCGCAGTAGAAAGATCGACGATCTACCAGCAGAACCTGCGCAACTACCACAGCAGAAGGCTACGCCCCAGATCCTTCGTCGAAGGAGACCTGGTCCTGCGACTGAAGCAGCAAGGGAACCTCAAACTCGAGTCCCCTTGGGAAGGACCATACGTGATTACAGAAGTAATCCCAGGTGGCGCCTATCGCCTCAAAGATTTCGAGACAGGAGTAGCATACTCCAAACCCTGGAACGTCACGCAACTGCGGCGCTTCTACCCTTAGTCGTCTTTTCTTTCTTACATTACAAATAAGGCTATTCAGCCAAGGCTCCTTAGCCACACATTGTACCTCGTACTGATTCTGCAAATAAATAAAGCTAGGTGCCCTGAAACTCTGTGTTTTTCTAGCCATTTTATCACTCGGGGGTTGCGCCACCCTTTATACAACTGTTCTACGAACCAATCGCGATATCCCGAGTAGCTGACGCAATAATCAAACCCTTGACAAACACAAACCCAGCTGCAATACACCTGGCAGGTTGGCAAGGTGCTGAGATAAACACACGTGAGGCTAACGAAAAGGAATCGCACAGTGCAACGCACTCGCAAAAGATACGAGCTAGCAAGCTCTTTACATATCAATATTAATCAATTATATACAACACACATACAAACTTTACAACACCGGTATACCTATGTGCAGGATACAAGCTAAACTACTGTTACAACAGAAGAACGTTTGTCTGCTCCTCGAAGAAGTCGACAATTTCCTCTGCTGGGTGATCAACCGTCTGGTAATGAGGAACCATATTCCAGGTCGAACCTGCCGGCGGAGCCGGCGGACCAGCAGCAACAGCTGCAACATCAACATCAGGCCTATGCAGTCGCACCAGCGACAATGCAGCCTTGGCACCAGCGACAATGCAGCCTTGGTACCAGCCACTAACTGTTGCCGCACACAGTCGCGGACTGCACTCAAGTCTTGAAATTTAGCAAGGAGAGCCAATAGGCTCGAGGGAATGACGTCCATCGGAAACATCGTCTGGTAGATATTCCTCAGGCATGATTGTGATTTCTTTAGAAAATAGAGCACTCGTGAGGCACGATCCTGCAGGGTCGCAAGTGCGATTGCGCGATCATGATCCACCCAGAAGTACCCACTTGCCTAAAGTTTTTCCTGGGTCAGGTTGTTCATGTGAATGCTGATCCTGTCTTTCACATCCTGCGGATGACGCACGCTGACAACTATACCAATCAAGGGCAAAAGTATGAAGACAAAGAAATACCGCGATTGACTACAATAAAAGATAAGGAGGCAGAAAGCTAACACTTGAACTGGTCACCTAGCTGTGCCACCTCCTCAAGTAGATATAGCCCTCGGGCAGTGGCCTTCTCCGCCTTCGACTTCCATACATCCGTGTTACTTTGGAGGACGGGCAGTTTGCGTTCCAACTCCTTAACACGATCGCGTAGCCACGAAAGAAGAGACAACTCATCAACCCTTGAGTGCGACTGCGCTAAGGTATCACCAATGGTAGGCGGATCCCGAGGTTCACTCGAGGGGCCACTCGAGGTACCCTATCACACGATAAGCAAGAGGTAATAAGGGACCAAGCACCACATGGTCAAAAACTCAAGTGCATTCAAACATAGCAAAAGTATCAACGGAGACATTCAGCCAGTGGCATGTTTTCAACAAAAGAAGTCGAGATATTAACTATTACAAATATAACTACTGAGGAGCACCCTGCTTCTTCGACTTGGACTTCGGTTTCGGGGGCCTCATCGAGTTCGTGGCAGTATCAGATGCCACAGACTTCCCACTGGCCCCTGACGCCGCAGCCTTCGCCGCCTTCTTGTCTCGCTGCAGCTCCTCAGAATACTTGGCGACTATGTTGATAAGTTGCAGCCCGTACTTGCCGCAGAGAGTTGCAAAGGGAGCAAAAACTACCTGTTGCCCATCTGCGTCGATGGGCATCACCTTGGAGACTACAACTGGATCCATCTCCACTCCATGGGCTTGAACCATGGTGAGTGCCATGGTGGCGCCGACCGCGCGGTGCGATTTCCTGAAATCCGAGGGGATACCTCCAGCGAGGGACTCCACTAGGTCATCAAAGTTCTCAATCAGCTTAGCCTTGGGAGCCAGCTCCTCGCGGATGCGACTGAGAACACCCTTAGCTTTGGACAGTGTTCCCTGAATGGACGCGCTGCGGTCTTCGACTGCCGCGACAGCGCCTTCCAAGGCATCATCGCGACGAAGCACTCGGGCGTCAAAGCTCAAACCGCCAGCATGTACACAGAGCAGAGCGTCAGCACAATAGCAAGACATTGAAGAAAGAAGCAGTCAAGACACGGAAGGAAAAATACCTGAAAGAGACTTGGCAATCGAGAAGAGCTGTTCTTCGAACAACTTCTACCTCACAGCGATGGAGGCGCGCAAATCCTCTTCGCGTTTCCGTGATTCATCAAGCGCAGCGACTGCCTCGTCGCGACTCTTCGCCGCCGTGGCGAGCGTCTTTTCAAGAGAAGCGGCTTCGCGAAGAAGTACGTTATGCTCAGCTGCAAAAAATACAAGATGGACCATGCTCAGTCGAATATATAAAAATATCACAAGGACGAAGAAGAAGAAGCAAAAAATACTAACTTTCAACCACGCAATGGCGATTGTCCAACAAGACATGCTGTCGACCCATTGCAAGTACTTGCTCCGCCAGGCGAGCAGCTTCCTTGACAATAAGCTGCAACAGGAGAAAAGTAAAAGGATCAGCACATAACATGGATGACTAAATGGATTGCAAGTAAAAGCAACATCACACATACGTGCTCCTCCAGAGACTCCGAAGTCGATTGCCGCACAGTCGTCCGGACAACCATCTGGTGTTCCACGACGTGTGGAGAACTTGATGAATTGTGCTCGGAGTGGGCCGCCAATGGAAGAGAAGGAGTTCGCTCAGCCACTTCCTTGGCCTTGGAGTCTGCGACTACAGATTCCTTAAAAAATTGGACGTTGCCAGAAGATGACGATCCCGGTTGACTACGGAACAAAACCAACATAAGGAAATGCAACTCCAAAAAGAACAAAGATGATAATTGTATACTTACCAGTCAAACTTATCAAAATCGGAGGTTTGGTCCTCCGACTCCGATGACTCCTTCGGCAGCCGCATCTTCTTGCGGGCATATGGCGCCATGGAACTCACAGGAATAACAGGAATTGGCGACTCAACACCAATAGCTGGGCCTTCTGGAGTTGAAGGAGACGACGCATCCGAATCTTCGCTAGGCGAACGCTTGTGAGTGTCCGGGCTGCTGGACTCGAGGGCTTCCTCCTCCTCTTCAAATGGGACGGTCGATTCCGACTCGTCCTCTTCATCTACTTCGCGAGGAATAACCCCCTTAGGAAGAGGGGGCAAACTGGGAGACACCTTCCAATCCTGCATACAGAAAACAAGTCAGCACACGTCAAGAAAATTAGAAGCACTCGACAAATAAAGCTACTTCGTAGCACAATCATACCCCAAGAGGAGGGTTAGAAGCATCAAATGGAGGTACGACTGGTTCACTTGGGAGTACATCCTTGGTAGTGTACTTGGTCAACAGTCGCACCCTCTTATCTACTTCACTCGGGGAAATGCCATCAGCAGATATGCGAGTGACATCGCCCGCACCAGCCCATTGGAACATGGGGTGGATTCTAGCCTGCAGGGGCTGGATGCGACGGCACAACCATGTGTGAATGAGGGCGCAACCTCCCTCTTCTTTACCCATGCGACTCTCGAGGTTGCAAACGCGCTCGTACATCACTTCTGTCTCCTCAAACTCGCCGGGCATCACCATGTTCTTCCAAGAACGCCTCCTCTTGCACGGCGTCACGGGATCAAAAGGCGCGAGTCCAAAGTGTTCTCCGTCGGCCTTCTGGTCGCGGATGTAGAACCACTTGTCCCTCCACCCTTGGACGGACGCCATGAGCTTGATATCGAAGTATGTGATGGAGGAGTCGACATGGATCCTGCAGCCTCCTACATCGTAGACTACGGAACCAGATGCCGACTGGCGCTTCAGCTTGAAAAGCAGTTTGAAGAGACCAAAGTGTGGCTCGGTTCCGAGCCAGCACTCACAAAGTGTAATATAGCAGGCGATGTGGAGAATAGAGTTGGGGGACAGCTGATGCAGCTGGAGCCCATAGAAGCAAAGGAGGCCCCTGAAGAAAGGATGTAGAGGCAGAGATAGATTGCGGATGATGAACGCTAGGAACATCATCCGAAAACTAGCAGGAGGACAAGGAGTTACCTCGCCACCCGGCACTCGCGAGTAACCAACCACGAGAGACAGAACTCCATCTTGATGAAGAAGACGGAGCTCGGATGATTTGATGATGGACGCACGCCACGCACCATTGGTGACGTGGGTGCCCGCGCCCTTCTTCTTCCAAGCGCCGGCGGTGCTAGTGCCCGCAGCGGTGGAGCTGCCTTTCTTCTTGGCAGCAACAATGGCGGCGGCAGACTCAGCGGCATCGCCTCCTTTCTTCTTCACCATCTTGCGGTGGCGATGCGAGCAAAGGAAATAACTCGGAAACACATGAAGTTGGTCCAGCGCCGCGAAACGGGACGAACTCTAAGAGATAGAGAGTAGCAGCAATGGCGATGGAGGCACAAAGCAGAGAAAGAGCAGATGAGAAATTACCGCAGCTACGCTGCTACTTAACCCCCTAGTGGATGCAATCCAACGGCCTGCAGAAACCCTATTGGACGCGTGGTGCACATCGCGATCGACACGTGGAGAGGCTAAAACACGAACCGTCCCCCACTATCTCCATTACGCGTGGAAATCGAGGAGGTGCAGTTAAAACAAAGATTACGCATGACTGGTCAAGTCAGGTTCAGAAAATGGGACCCATCGCTTGTCACGTCCCGTCAAAGCCGCTCACGCGGGAAACTGAGGTCATCACATCGTCAACACTGATGTCATCAAATTGAACACTAGAAGACTTGGACTACTTTAGTCCTTGCTCAAGTCTTCGACTCCACCAAGCACTCGGGGGCTACTCCCATAGGGAGCGCTGGTCGCGCACCCTACGATTTTCTTTTTTATTCAGGAATATGGACATTCAAAGCATACACAACCACTCGAATCTATGAATCAACTATGGATCATGGGTTACTCCCATAGGGAGCACTGGAAATAAATTCGATTGAAACAAGCAAACAAAATACGACAGCAGTAGTAAAAGCTCTTTAGTCCCTGCCTGAGTCTTCGACTCAACGAGGCACTCGGGGCCTACTCCCATAGGGAGCGCTGGTCGCGCACCCTATGATTATTTGTACATTGTATTGTGTGTTGATAACATCCACACTCGAAGTCTATGGCGACACTGCCTCATACTTTTCCCTACAAAGAGACTACGTCTCCTAGGTCACCTGAATCATCTCCGCGATGACAAAAATTCGGATGCCGCGCTTGCAGCGTGATGATAAGACCTGAATAAGGCCTAGCAACGCATTTGTTGTTCACTACCAAAAATATATCCGTGCCTACGGGTACGATGAACATGCCTTGACGGACGCGTCAAGTGCTCACACCCTTATACTAGATTTCAACTCTTGTAAGACCTCCATGGCTTGAGTTGAATTACACCAGCACTTTCCTGAATTCGAGTCTAGGGACTCGAGTTCGAGTAGATTGTGTTGTTTTTACCTAAGGCAGTTAACTGATACCGATGCATCGGTTAAATCAGGCACGCATATCAACAATCCCTATGATATGAACAAAATACTCTGTCATGCACTCGAAAGGCTTCATAATGTCCCTAGTCGAATTTGCGGTTCCACTTGACACTCGGGGGCTACTGACATGGGTATACCCTACAGGTACCCGAGTTTGGTATATACGGTCCAGATACGGTGGAAGCCCATGATGTTGCCACGGCCCAATGAAGACTTCGAGTGGCCCACAAACTCTCAATGACTTGCGAGACAAGAAGAAGTTTAAAGATAGAAAGTTTAAAGGGAGAAACCTAATCTGTAACCGACTCGACCTTCTACCCTAGACCTGGTCTATCTATATAAAGGCTAGGAGGGGCGGCGAGGAGGACACACGCAACCCTAGTTTCCACAACTCTCACCAGATTGCATCTGCACGCCCCTGTAATCTTCGATTCATTTGTTAATTCCAAGAGCAAAGAAGCAGGAGTAGGGAACTCTACGAGGCCTGAACCTGGGTAAACCTTGTGTCCCTGTGTGCTTGTTTGCTAGCCGATTGATGCTTCCAGTGCTCCCTCCTTCTCCAAAACCCAAGTCCATAACAATGGGCATTGACAAGTTAAACCCTCGTCACTTAGTATTACAATGATGGTTAAAAAGGAAGAAAGAGATGAGTTGCATCTCCTATTCCTCAGTCATAGGTTCTTCCATACAACCATATTGTATACTCGGCGTAATGTGACCCGAAGTTCTGGTTGGAAGGACAAGCTCTTAACTGTAAGAACATTTCTTGAAGTGATTCTTGAGTTAATCACTGAACCAGAATTAAGTTTGTACTTAAATGGCAAGAAGCAAAGTAAGTGGCATAGTTGCATTTCATGCACTGGGATCTACATAGAGATAGAAGTATAAAGGCTCCATCTGATGTGATGTATATTGTTATGCCGGGGCTAGTTTGCTTTTAGCGTAGAATGATGTGTCCCAGGGCATAGTGACCATGAGATAGCCCTCGAGATTGATCTAAAGGCACTGTAGGCTCCTGGAAACCAGCCTCGTTCTGCTGCCATAACTGCCGTATATACACAAAGGATTGCAAAGTGTGTTTTGAAGTTTATATGACAACAGTTAAAACAACTGTCATTATAAACACTAGAAACAAAGTCTCACTTTGTCGCCAAATGAATACTTCAACCCATTATGAGATAATGGTATCAATGTCAAAGTTAGGAAGACATTAACGATTTGCAAAGACATAATGATCTAGTAAACCAAAACATGGACAGGATGTTTTCCATAAGCATACATAATCAATAAACGCATATGTGATATGGTTTATGATGAGTAAAATGCAAGCTAGATTATTTGTACTCTAGTGCAAGTGGGAGACTGAAGGAGATATGCCCTAGAGGCAAATAATAAATAGGTTTTTATTGTCATATCCCAATTAGGTCGTAATAATTTCATACTATGCTATAACTATATTAATACGAAACATTAAGCACGTGTGGTATGTAAACGAACCAAGTTTCTAGTTACCTCTAGCGAACTAGTTCATTGGTCATGAGGATGATCTAGGGTTTCGAGATCATGGGCATTTATGCCAATTGACAATGAGGTCGCGTCATTAGTTGAATGATGTGATAGACAAACAACCCAACCAGTTGTATCTCAATGAGATCTAGTTACAAAGTTCACCATTAATGATAAACCAAGGAAACATCACAACCTGATCCTTATACTGTGAGGTAATGCAAATCACCGTTCTAGAGGGAGCTTAGATGGTTATCAAGTATCACACTGTGACTGGGTGATTGAAAAGGTGCCACTCACGTTTTCCAAAGGGGCATGTAGAGGAGTACATATCAAGACCAGGATTTGCCCATCCATGTAACGGACATATACATTAGTGGCCATCTCGGTGACATTGCATTAACGAAGCTTTCAAGCGTGTGACTAGGTCATGGAATGCATTGACATGGAAACGAGAAAACAAGTTCATCGGTAACGAGATCGAACGAAGGTATGGAGATACCATAGATCAAATCCTGGGTGAAATAGGTATCAAGTGGCAAAGGGAATGGGAAACGACTGTTTACGGTTCAAACGACATTATCATCGTGGAATGCACAGGGGTCATTATAGGCATCCCGGTTCCGCTATTGATCATTGATGGAGATCATGTCTATGCCATTCCCGAGCCGTGGGGAAATACACTTAAGGGTATGATGAGCTAGAGATCCTCTGTAAGTTGGAATCACCATATGAAAGAGAAAATGAAACCGGAAAAGTTCCGTGAGAGAATCGGAATCATTCTGGGAAAGATCCGAAGTCATTCGGAGGAAATCGAAAGAGAACCAAAAGGTGTTTCGGGTCAAGTCAGATTTTGTAATATGTTTTTACATGTTAATTAATGTAATTAATATTAAATATAATATTAAAATCTAATTTGAAGGGGTATTCCACTAATGGGACAAACTTCCTAGGGAAAAAGGGCCCATGAGGGAAAGCCAAAGGAGGGAAGGGCCAAGTGCCAAAGGGCCAAGGCCTAGGCGCCTCATGGGGGCCCACCCGGCCAGCCCAGGGATGTGCACGGGTGGGGCCCACCCCTGGCCGGCCGGCCCATGGTGCCCTAAGGGCCCATGCACCTCCCCCTCTCTCCCTTGTTTAGTCCCACATGGGAAACCCAAAGGGGAGGGCACACCCCCTCCCCCTATATAAAGGGGTGCCCATGGGTGGGAATAGACACACCAATATTTAGAGAAGTCCTTTGGTTGACTTTCTCCTTCCCTCTCTCTCTCTCGTCTCCATGCGTTGGCACGGTCCCAAGTAAGGACTGTCCATGCAAGAGACACCGCACCTGCAGCACGCCGTTGCGCTGTACGAATTCTATAACACCCCAAAAATATTATTCGAGATTATCAAGTTCTAATCACCCAAGTTTAGGGTTAACAAAAACTTTTCTTATTAAATTTAATACGAGTGTATGTGTGAATTGCATTAGTGTATGAATGAGTGCAATTGCCATGTTTGATTGCTACAAATGATAAGGAATGGTTTAAAGATGAATACTACATCATCTAGGCCAATTACAAACAAAATCAAAAGAAAGGAAATTCAAATATGAATCATATAATCAAATGGTCATTTTGACCAAAATTAACCACTAGATCACTTTGGTTGTTTCTAGTAAAAGATTTCTAATATAAACTTTCTCAATTATTTTCACCCCTTGCTAGACCAAGTAAAAGTGAACCCAAGCCAACTTTACAAACTAACAAAAACCAATTCCAAATATATTTAAAGGACATTACAAAATTGAATCAAAATCATATGCATAGATCACCATTTTGCAAAAACCACTCAAATCAAATCACCTTGGCAAACCCAAGCAACCATAGACACTCAAGCATATGACAAACACACTCACCAAATTTCATTCAAAAATTCAAATCTTAATCTCATGCGGCCATTTGGTCGAGCACCTTATAGACACAGATAAACCACTGCCTAACTTCTACTGTTTTGAGCAGTGATCAATCGCCACTAGTGCCCCATTTCTCTCCCCCTGTCTCCCCTAGTGTCTAGTAGCGCAGGACACGCTTCCCCTTTGTCGTTGCTTCAGTGCAGCACCGCCCAAAGCTCACCGCGCCGGTCGACCATGCACAACTCGCCACAGACAGCGCCGCCCTCTCCCACGATGTCTAGGAGACAGGATCCATACCACCGCCACCCTCTGTCCACCCCTCGACCGCAGACAAGCCGTGGACCGGCCATGATCGCCGTGCCCACCTTCCTGTCTGCCATGCCGAGAGCGCGCCAGATCGCCGGAGCCGACACGCACACACACGCCACGCCTCACCCTCACCACGCGTGACTGCACTCGTCGTGACCCTAGCTACCCCCAGACATGCCCGTTCACCGCCGTGTGGACCGTAGCAACTGTGCACCGTCTCGAACGCCGCCGTTTCTGCCTAGCGCACTGACCGTTCTCGACCGCTCCTTGCCGCGCCATCACGCACACGACGACCTCCCTGAAGCACCGCGTCAGCCCCTACCCTCAGCCATGCTGCTAGCCCCTGTATCGACGTCGCCGATGAGCCCGAGCCATCCCGCTCTGTCCCTCTCGCCAGTGTATAAATAGAGGCTGCCCCAGCTCCAATTCGCCACACCATTCCACTCCGGTCTCTCTCAGACACCTCCCACACCTCTCCTCGGAGCAAGGCGAGCACCACACTGCCAGAATTTCACCGGAGCCTTCCGCTGTAGAGGAGAAGAGGAACTTTAGCTAGGAGTCACCCCAGGAGCTACCGTGACCACCATTCGAACTGCCGTCGTGTACAACATCGTTTGCCCCCATTGGCGACCTTAGAAGGAGCCCAGGTGAGCCCCCACGTACCCCCACCGTCGCGTTAGGGTTCTTTCCTCGCCGAAGTTGTTCGCCGGAGACGACGAACCACAGCCGTAGATCCTAGTCTAATCGCACGACCCAGATTAAAAGATACCGTTTTGGTTTAGTTTAGTCGCTAACCAGTGGGACCGTCCTGTTAGTAGCGCGCTACGCCAACGCTGTGCAGTTGGGCCGGCACAATTAGTTTCCCGCGCAGAGCCCATCGATTCAAATAGAATTTTTCCAATTTAGTTAAAACTAGATTCTGTCAGTAGATTCAAAAATCAATTCAAAGAGATTCACTGAACCAAATTGCATGATTCCAATTTTGTTATAAAGGTATTAAAAATATCTATCTAGGCCCATTTGATTCAAACCATTTAAAATTGTAGATCACCTATACCAAAAATAACAGTACAGAGGCTTTTTCCACTTCAAACATTTTTGAAAAATCAACCATAAATGCTTTTGAGTTGATTCCAATTCTCAAAAAATCACATTTGACAAGATCTATCTGAATGTAAAATAATTTAGGTTTACATGCAGTGACATTGGACTAGTACTAAAAGAATGGTATATAGGAATTTCCAGTCAATTTAATAGTATTAAATAGTAATATTAACCTTTATAAAATGTGAACACCACTTTAAATCACATTCCCAAGTATTAGAATATGTGGTGATGACATGTGTCAACATGATCCCATATTTTAATTGGAGAATATTAAATCTTAAGTATTTTCAATGAGTAGAAATTAGTTTTCCTAAATAAGATAAATAAAATTAGGTCTTTATTTCATGTGATGTTTGTGGTGATGCTAGATCATCTAGTGTGAGCCTTTGTGTGCTACATAGAAGTAGTTAAGTATTGTTTGGTGATTGTGTACCCCTTATTCATTTATAGACAATAGTACTGACCCGGGATACAAGGAGGAGGAGTACTACCAAGAAGAAGAAGAGAACTTCAACCACTACACTACTCAAGGCAAGCCTAACACTACAAGTTAACTATGCAAGCCATCACTAATTGAAATCTAGAACTATGCAACCTTGATTATACTAATCCCATGTTTTACATGCAAGCTTTATTCTTTTACTTTTACTAAAGTTCTTTACATTTAGTTAGAGATTTGTGAGTACTTGAAAAATAATATAGATACCATAAAGAGTATAAAACTATGCCTAAGTAGTTACGCTTAGATGTCATCAAAAGACATAAAACTAGAGCTGGATAGTTACACTTGATTAGCACCCCTCATGAGTGAATACCCTCAAATTTAGTGGCTAGTGCTAAGCATAAAAGTTGATCTTTTTAGATGGGAATACTTGGTGAAAATGATTATGAAAACCTCGGAATGATGGTTCATTCTATTGAAATGTTTTGACATGTGTTATGAACACAAAAGGATTTGAGGATGGAAATGTTGAGGCATGAGCCTTAGCCCTTTATAAAAACTGATGGTTGGGTTTGGATGCGATCCATTCCAATTTTACCGTACAACCACAATACCTGAATTGGGTAGGGCTTAACTGGAAGTTTATATGCCTTAGTATGGGTTCCGTCGAGGAAAGAGGTTGAGTTGAGGCTACCTCGTGAGTGTGAATGTCCACCTATGCAGTGCCCAGGATGGTAGATGGCCATGGCTGGGAGGCCAAGCTCATAGGGGAGGTGCCTATACTAGAGTGTATAATTGAAAGGTTATGATTGATTATCCGCATACTAAGTATGATGATTCATGGTTATCCCTGACGGATGTATCAAATTTTGTGGTGAAACTGTACCACCTCTACAAAGTGTCAAACTATTCGAATAGCCGCGTCCGCGGTCATGGATAGTTGGAGTGGCCATACTATTCCGTTGTCAGATGTTTTCAAAATGACTTGTGAATTGAAATATGACTTTGACTTGACCACAACTGGGTTGTGGACATGAAAACTAGGTTCCCACTTAGGTGATGTAGAAAATTAAATTAGTTTTGTTTACTTTTGAACTCAGTATGAAATAAACCTGGCTTTTTGCACATAAACCTAGAGCTTAAGATTCCTACTAGAACTACCTTACTTGTTAGTGATAGTTTGCGAGTACTTAAAGAGTACTCATGGCTTTGTCCCTGGCTATTCCCGTGGCCAGACTATGAGGAGGACTACCAGGAAGATGGACAGCAGGAGGTCTATGATAACTAGGATCATCTCCCATCATCAGCATTGCCTGTGACCCTGAAGATGGAGCCCCTACTATGTTTACTTTCCGTTTCTTTGATTGTATTAAGACTGGATCATAAGATCCTTTATTTATAAGACCTTTGTTATGGTTTTTAATGGATGATGTAGTGTGGTACCAATTCTGTTATGTCTCACAAAAATGGTAATCTTAGGATTGCGATGTATGGCATAACAGGCATCTGGGATTAAAAATCCGGGTGTTGACAAGTTGGTATCAGAGCCATCCTGACCATAGGAGACCCTAGTTAGAATGGACATCTGAACAAAAACTTAGTTTCAAAACAAAAGAAGTGAATATTTATGAAAACTTATTCCCACTCTTATCCTTGAGATTCTTTCAAAAAAAATCATGTTCCTCAAAAATTCTTGCAATCCTACATAAAAATTGACACACTTGATTACCCCAATAACTTGCTCACCCTAAATTCTTATAGATGGAGGTAAAGTATAACAAGTTCTACCAGCTGGGCAACGGAGGTCACCTGATCTTTGAGAGGGATCTAGATGCACTTGTAGAGTACATTGAGCGCTCGCACCCGGAATTCTTCGGGGCCCAACTCATTGATCAGCAAGGAGGAGAGATATCGTGGCTGATAATTGCCGATCTCAGAGGCAAGATGGAAGCACCCACTTCAGGGAAGATCCAATTCAGCGTTCGGGAGAACAACTGGCTAGATGGATTAGCCAGGGCTATGCAAGAAGCTCTTGCCCATCTGTGTGGGCAAAACATCAACCAGATCATTGGAACTCGCTTTGCTCACTACACAAGGCGTGATTCTATGGGGATGCCCTTGGAGATGCAAGGACACTAGGAGCTATGGCACCAAGTGGATAATCTCGACTTCATGTTGTATGATAGATAGCAAGAGTTGGACAACGCCTGTGCCTACGCCAACCACAACCATGCCATTGCAGTCAAGAAGGACCAGACCCTCGCCATCCTCACCAAGGAGCGCCAATCACTTAGCCGTCAGCATGACAAAAAGGATCGCATCATCGATCATCTTCGCAAGAAGGTGGCCACTCTCGAGAAGACCATCCGTGAACAGGAGGTCTAGCTTGAAGCGAAGGAGGAAGGTGAAGATATCAGTGGAGATCTCTACTCTTACCTTAGTGATGATGATGACTACCTGGAGGACGATGCCATGGAGTTCCACACTGATGATGATGATTCCTCCTTCATTGATGATGATTAGATGCACTTGAGCACTATCGTAGGAATGAGTTGTACCTGGTCCCACTGTATCGTTGTTTCACATAATGGTTCTTAAAACTATCTGTTTTCTATTTGTGTTATGGTGTGTGTTTGTATTGTGTGCTTTGAATGAATGAATGAATGAATGAGAGGAAGTTGTTTTTACAAAACCTGAGTCAAAACTCAAAGTTTAAAGCTTTTGAAACAAAACCATGAACCTTAGAGATTTCCCTCTTATCTCATTATCTATCTCAATCTTCAGATGACTCGTGGAAATCCCCGAGGAAGCAGATCATCTCAGGACCCAATGCTGCAGATTCTGCAAATTCTTGTTTCTAATCGTGAAGCTAGTAGAGCTGAACGTCAAGCCAACTTAGCCACTCTCCAACATATAGCTTGGATGGCCCACAATAATCAAGGCCATGAAAACCAGGATAACCATGGATCCAAGCTCAAGAACTTTCAGAATACCAACCCACCTATCTTTAGTAAGTCTAAAGAGCCCTTAAATGCTAATGACTGGCTGCAAACCATGGAGAACAATTTAGAGGTCGCAGGAGTTGAGGCTAATGAAAAAGTACTTTTTCCACCCATTATCTGGCAGGTGATGCAAGAGCCTGGTGGAATAGCACCCGTACCATGAACTGAGGTCAGATGATGACTTGGGAGGAGTTCAAACTCAAGTTCAGCAGGACTCATGTGCCCCCAGGTCTGATTAAGAGGATGAGGGATGAGTTCATAGATTTGAAACAAGGAAGGATGACTATGATGGAATACCGTGACAAATTCTTATCTTTAGCTAGATATGCCCCTGATGAGATTATCACAGAAGCAAAGAAGAAAGAGAGATTCCTAAAAGGACTACATGATGAGATGCAAACCGTGCTAGTCAACATTCCCTTTGATGATCTTCAAGCTTTAAGTGGACTCTGCCATTCAGATGGAAGGGAAGATAAACCAAGCCAATGACAACCGTAAATGTCGCATGATGCACCAGCCTGGATCCCACCATACCTAGAAGCATCGCCCCAACCCGTCTTGCAGGATATGCCCCAAGAAACAACATACCCCCTATGTCCTGTCCAAGCTATCCCAACCGTGGAGGAGGAAACCTAAGGTCTGGAGGAAACCACGACAATAACCCCAGCAACTCCAATAACTTCAACTGTTCATCGCCCAAGTCCAACAACAACAATACTGCCCCAAGGACTAGAAGCAATGATGTGCCTATTGCAGGAAAAGACAAGTCCTAGATTACTTGCTTTGAATGCGGAGTCAAGGGTCACTACTCCAATGAGTGCCCCAAGAAGCTTGTATCAACCACCAATGTGAATGCACCCGCTCAGCAGCAGCGCCGTGTTCATCCTAGAAGGAGATTTTCCCCAAGGAACTCGCTCAATCGTAATGGTCGTCTGTTCCACATCAATGCTGAAGAAGCTCAGGAAGCGCGAGATGTCATGATGGGTATGTTTTTTGTTAACTCAGTACTTGCAAGAGTGTTGTTTGATTCTGGAGCATCGCACTCATTTGTTACAGAAGAATTTGCATGCACTAGTAAGATTCAACCAACAAAATTAAAGCATGTTATGATAGTTCAAATACCTGATTCAACCACCAAAGCTAGAAAAATTTGCAAGGTTGTACCTATCAGAATCCATGTAATATATTTTTATGATAATCTAATAGTACTTTGAACCAAAGGTTTGGAGGTAGTACTAGGAATGGATTGGATGTCGAAACATAAAGGATTAATCAACTATGCCAAGAAAGCCATAACCATGACTAGTAGCATTGGAGTATTAGTAGAGCATGTATCTGAGACATTGCCCCGTCAATTAAAATGCAACAAGAGTCTAGACCAACCAACCCTAGACCAAGTTAGAGTAGTCTATGAATACCCCGACGTGTTCCCAGATGAATTGCCCGGTATGCCCCAGATCGGGATATCGAGTTCATCATTGAACTAGTTCCTGAAACTGGACCCATAGCTCAGAGACCTTATAGTATGAACCCATTTGAATTAGTGGAGATGAAGAAGCAACTTGATGCTATGCTGGAGAAAGGTCTGATTCAACCAAGTGCATCGCCATGGAGATCGCCTGTGTTGTTTGTGGATAGAAAGATGGAGGTAATCGTTTGTGTACGGATTACCAGAAGCTGAATGATGTCACCATCAAGAACAAGTACCCACTGCCGAAGATCGAGGATCTGTTTGACCAGTTGACTTGTGCCAAAGTGTTTTCTAAGATTGATCTTAGAACTGGTTATCATCAACTCTAGATTTGTGCAACGGATATTCCAAAGACCGCATTTACCACCAGATATGGATTGTATGAGTACACTATCATGTCTTTTGGATTAACCAATGCCCCCGCTTATTTCATGAATCTCATGAATAAGATTCTTATGGACTTCCTGGATAAGTTTGTTGTTGTTTTTATCGTCAATATTCTGATCTATTCCAAGTCAGAAGAAGACCATGAGCTACACCTGAGAACCATCCTTGAAACCCTTAGAGAGCATCAGTTGTATTCCAAGTTTATCAAATGTGAGTTCTGGTTAAAGGAAGTAGGATTGCTAGGAAATATCGTGTCGGCAAGAGGAGTTGCTATCGATCCCACCAAGATTAAGGATGTTGAAGAATGGAAATCCCCAACCACTCAAACACAAGTCCGTGCATTTCTCGGATTAGCCGGATATTACCGCAAGTTCGTAGAAGGATTTTTGAGTATCGCAAGACCAATGACCCATCTGTTGAAGAAAGATCGGAAGTTTGAATGGATGGACAAATGTGAAGCAAGTTTTCAAGAGATCAAGAAGAGATTGATTTCAGCCCCAGTTCTGATTATGCCGAATATCTAGAAGCCTTTTGATGTGTATTGTGATGCATCCAAGATTGGTCTCGGATGTGTGTTGATGCAAGAAGGCAAAGTTATATCCTATTTGCCCTGACAACTGAAGCAAGATGAGTAAAACTACCCTACCCATGACTTAGAACTAACAACCGTAGTTTTAGCTTTGAAGACATGGCGTCATTACCTTATGGGTAACCGCTGTGAGATTTATTTGGATCACAAGAGTCTGAAGTATATTTTCACCTAGAAGGGGCTGAATATGAGGCAAAGGAGATGGATAGAGTTAATCAAGGATTATGACCTTGACATTCACTATCACCTTGGCAAGGCCATTGTGGTAGCGGATGATCTTAGCAGATTGCCGTGTAGATTGAACACCGTGATAAAAGAAACCTAGCCAAGTTTGCATGAAGAGTTGGAGCAGTTTAGAACAGAGCTAGTTAGTGAAGGATTTTTAGCTAGCATTGAACTTCAACCCACTTTGATCAGTCAGATCAAGGAGGCACAGAAAGGAAATGCAAGTATCAATGGAATCAAGCGTCATATCAGTACAGGGAAGGTACCCGGATTCACCGAAGATGAAGAAGGAGTTTTGTGGTACAAAGGACGTATCTGTGTGCCAGGAGATTCCGAGTTGAAGCAAGTCATTGTGCAGGAAGCTCATGATACTCTTTATTCGATCCATCCCGGAGGAACGAAGATGTATCAGGATTTGAAGGAGAAATTTTGGTGGCACAAGATGAAGAGTGAAATTGGAATCTACATAGCCAAGTGTGATATCTATTAGAGAGTCAAATCAGAACATCAAAGACCTGCATGACTTTTGCAACCATTGCAGATTCCAGAATGGAAATGGGATTCTGTCGGAATGGACTTCATCACTAGTTTGCCTACATCTAGTAGGGGAAATGGCTCTATTTGGGTCATAGTGGATATACTGTCTAACGTAGCCCATTTTATACCTGTTAAGACCACCTACCAGAGTTCGAAGCTAGCAGAGTTGTACATTGCTAGAATCGTCAGTTTGCATGAAACCCCTAAGACCATAGTATCGGATCGAGGAACCCAGTTTACCTCAAGATTTTGGCAGAAAGTCCAAGAAGGATTAGGAATGAAGCTGAACTTCAGCACAGCTTATCACCCGCAAACCGATGGACAAACTGAAAGAGTCAACCAAATCTTGGAAGATATGTTGAGAGCTTGTGTGTTAGAATATGGATCAAAATGGGAAGATTGTCTGCCTTTCGCAGAGTTCTCATACAACAATAGTTATCAAGCCAGTTTGCAAATGGCCCCATTTGAGTTCTTATATGGAAGAAAGTTTGGTAACCCCTTGAATTGGTCGCAAGTAGCCGAGTCATATTTTCGGACCTGACATCCTACGAGAAGCTGAAGAGAAGGTTCACAAAGTCCTTGAGCACCTCAAGACCGCCCAATCTAGACGGAAGAGTTATGATGACAAGAGACGTCGATACCTGACCTTCAATGTCAGAGATTTTGTGTATCTCAAAGTATCACCCTTGAAAGGAATGCAACGTTTTCAACTGAAAGGAAAGTTAACCCCCAGATATATTCAACCCTTCAAGACTTTGAATCACTGAGGAGAAGTATCATATCAACTAGAACTGCCATAGGAGATGTCAGCCATACATAATGTGTTCCATATCTCGTTACTTCGCAAATTCTTAGAAGTTCTGGAGAAAGCCGAAGGTTTCAAGAATATCGATCGCCGAGCCATAGATATCAACAAGGATCTAACCTATCGTGATGTACCCATTCGTATTTTGGAAGAAGCCTTCAGAACCACCAGGATCCGGAGTATAAAGTTTCTCAAGATCTAGTGGAGCAACCATACTGAAGAAGAAGCTACTTGGGAGCAAGAAGATTACATTAGGACTGAGTTTCCGAATCTATTTAGATCCTAGGTTTCCTTAAATCTCGGGCCGAGATTTTGTTTAAGGAGGGAAGGTTTGTAACACCCCAAAAATATTAATCAAGATTATCAAGTTCTAATCACCCAAGTTTAGGGTTAACAAAAACTTTTCTTATTAAATCTAATATGAGTGTATGTGTGAATTGCATTAGTGTATGAATGAGTGCAATTTCCATGTTTGATTGGTAAAAATGATAAGGAATGGTTTAAAGATGAATACTACATCATCTAGGCCAATTACGAACAAAATCAAAAGAAAGGAAATTCAAATATGAATCATATAATCAAATGGTCATTTTGAACAAAATTAACCACTAGACCACTTTGGGTGTTTCTAGTAAAAGATTTCCGATATAAAATTTCTCAATTCTTTTCACCCCTTGGTAGACCAAGTAAAAGTGAACCCAAGCCCACTTTACAAACCAATAGAAACCAATTCCAAATCTATTTAAAGGACATTGCAAAATTGAATCAAGTTCATATACATAGATCACCATTTTGCAAAAAACACTCAAATCAATTCACCTTGGCGAACCCAAGCAACCATAGACACTCAAGCATGTGACAAACACACTCACCAAATTTCATTGAAAAATTCAAATCTTAATCTCATGCGGCCATTTGGTCGAGCACCTTGCAGACACAGATAAACCACTGCCTAACTTCTACTGTTTTGAGCAGTGATCAATCGCCACTAGTGCCCCATTTCTCTCCCCTTGTCTCCCCGAGTGTCTAGCAGCACAGGACACGCTTCCCCCTTTGAGGTTGCGCCAGTGCAGCACCACCTGAAGCTCACCGCATCGGTCGACCATGCACAACTCTCCACAGACATTGCCGCCCTCTCCCACGATGTCTAGGAGACAGGAGCCATACCACGGCTACCCTCTGTCCACCCCTCGACCGCAGGAAAGCTGTGGACCGGCCGTGATCGCTGCGCCCACCTCCATGTCTACCATGCGGAGAGCGTGCCAGAGCACCGCAACCGACACGCACACACACGCCGCTCCTCGCCCTCACCGTGCATGCCCGAACTCGCCGTGACCCTATCTACCCCCTAGACATGCCCGTTCGCCTCCGCATGGACCATAGCCACTGTGCATCGTCTCGATAGCCGCCGTTTCCGCCCAGAGCACCGACCTTTCCTGACCATTCTCGACCGCCCCTTGCCGTGTCATCACGTGCACGACGACCGCCCTGAAGCACCGCGCCGACCCTTACCCTCCGCCATGGTGCTAGCCCCCTATATCGATGTCGCCGACAAGACCAAGCCATCCCGCTCTATCCCTCTCACCGGTGTATAAATAGAGGCCGCCCTAGCTCCAATTCCCCAGACCCTTCCACTCCCCTCTCTCTCAGACACCTCCCACACCTCTCACTGGAGCAAGGTTAGCACCACACCGCCGGAATTTCACCGAAGCCCACCGCTGTAGAGGAGAAGAGGAACCAGAGCTAGGAGCCGCACCAGGAGCTATCGCAACCACCATTCGAACCACCGTCGTCTACAACATCGTTCACCCCCATCGCCGACCTTAGCTGGAGCCCATGTGAGCCCCCACGTACCCCCACCGTCGTGTTAGGGTTCGTTCCTCGCCAGAGCTGTTCGCCGGAGACGACGAACCACAGCCATAGATCCTAGTCTAATTGCACGACCTAGATTAAAAGATACCATTTCGGTTTAGTTTAGTCATTGACTAGTGGGACCGTCCTCTCAGCAGCCCATTACGCCAGTGCTGTGCAGTTGGGATGGCCCAATTAGTTTCCCGCGCAGAGCCCATCGATTCAAATGGAATTTTTCCAATTTAGTTAAAACTAGATTCTGACAGTAGATTCAAAAAGCAATTAAAATAGATTCACTAAACCAAATTGCATGATTCCAATTTTGTTAGAAAGGTACTAAAAGTATCTATCCAGACCCGTTAGATTCAAACCATTTGAAATTATATGTCACCTATACCAAAAATAACAAGACATAGGCTTTTGCCACTTAGAACATTTTTTGAAAATCAACCATAAATTCTTTTGAGTTGATTCCAACTCTCAAAAATAACATTTGAAAAGATCTATATGAATATGTAAGAACATTTTGGTTTACATGTAGTGACATTGGACTAGTACTAAAAGAATGCTATATTGGCATTTCTAGTCAATTTAATTGTATTAAATAGTAATATTAATCTTTATAAAATGTGACCACCACTTTAAATCACATTCAAAAGTATTAGAATATGTGGTGATGACATGTGTCAACATGATCCCATATTTTAATTGGAGAATATTAAATCTTAAGTATTTTCAATGAGTAGAAACTACTTTTCCAAAATAATATAAATAAAATTAGGTCTTTATTTCATGTGATGTTTGTGATGATGCTATATCATCTAGTGTGAGCCTTTGTGTGACACATAGAAGTAGTTAAAGTATTGTTTGGTGCTTTTGTACCTCGTATTCATTTATAGACGTAAGTACCGACCCGGGATACGAGGAGGAGGAGTACTACCAAGAAGAAGAAGAAGAAGAAGAAGAAGAGAACTTCAACCACTGCACTACTCAAGGCAAGCCTAACACTACAAGTTAACTATGCAAGCTATCACTAATTGCAAGCTAACCCTTGCAAACTTGATAACCTATGCAAGATGCATTAGGCATTCCTTGGTTATGCAACCTTGATTATACCAATCCCAAGTTTTACTTGCAAGCTTTATTCTTTTAATTTTACTAAAGTTCTTTACCTTTAGTTAGTGATTTGTGAGTATTGGAAAAATAATATAGATACCATAAAGAGTATAAAACTAGGCCTAAGTAGTTATGCTTAGATGTCATCAAAAGACATAAAACTAGAGCTAGATAGTTACACTTGATTAGCACCCCTCATTAGTGAATACCCTCAACTTTAGTGTCTAGTGCTAAGCATAAAAGTTGATCACTTTAGATGGGAATACTTGGTGAAAATGATTATGAAAACCTTGGAATGATGGTTCATTCTATTGAAATGTTTTGACTGTGTTGTGAACACAAAAGGATTTGAGGATGGAAATGTTGAGGCATGAGGCTTAGCCCTTTATAAAATTTGATGGTCGGGTTCGGATGCGATACCATTCCAATTTTACTGTATAACCACAATACCCGAATTGGGTTATATGCCTTGGTATGGGTTCCCTCACGGAAAGAGGTTGAGCTGAGGCTACCTCGTGAGTGTTAATGTCCACCTATGCAGTGCCCAGGATGGCAGATGGCCATGGCTGGGAGGCCAAGCTCATAGGGGAGGTGCCTATACTAGAGTGTGTAATTTAAAGGTTATGATTGATTATACACTTACTAAGTATGATGATTCAGGGTTATCCCTGACGGATGTATCGAATTTTGTGGTGGAAGTGTACCACCTCTACAGAGTGTCAAACTATTCGAATAGCCGCGTCCGCGGTCATGGACAGTTGGAGTGGCCATACTGTTCCATTGTCAGATGTTTTCAAAATGACTTGTGAATTGAACTATGACTTTGACTTGACCACAACAGGGTTGTGGACATGAAAACTAGGTTCCCACTTAGGTGATGTAGAAAATTTTATTAGTTTTCTTTACTTTTGAACTCAGTACGAAATAAACCTGGCTTTTTGCAAATAAACCTAGAGCTTAAGGTTCCTACTAGAACTACCTTATTTGTTAGTGATAGTTTGCGAGTACTTAAAGAGTACTCATGGCTTTGTCCCTGGCTATTCCTATGGCCAGACTATGAGGAGGACTACCAGGAAGATGAACAACAGGAGGTCTATGACAACTAGGACCATCTCCCATCATCAACATTGCCTGTGACCCTGAAGATGGAGCCCCTACTATGTTTACTTTCCGCTGCTTTTATTGTATTAAGACTGGATCATGAGATCCTTTATTCGTCAGACCTTTATTATGGTTTGTTATGGATGATGTACTATGGTACCAATTCTGTTATGTCTCGCAAAAATGGTAATCCTGGGATTGCGATGTATGGCATAATAGGCATCTGGGATTAAAAATCCGGGTGTTGACAGATTCCAAGCCGGAGATCTACTTTCGCACTCCCGGTGGGGATCAAGGAGTCGGAGGTCGTCATCATACACCGTATGTATATGAAACCACGAGGGGCCTCACTTGAGGAACCTTAGATGTCGTGATCCGAAGCTACTACACAATGAAGAAGGAGCAAGGGGTGACCTGCGAGGAGCTTCGTGACCTTGAGGTCAGCTACGAGTTCGACTACTTCAACCACGTTCCCCTCGGAACGTTAACCACGTACGGTCTACAAGGGTATGTATTCTATACGCTCGTTACCGCATTACTACATAGGTAGATCTTGGGCATATTAGAGTTCCAACTTAGGAAAAATTTTGTTTTCTGCTGCGGAACCCTTGAAATAGTGTCCATACACATGGTACGACACTATGGTGAAGGTATTTTTCCAAAACTTATCTAATCCCATGATTATAGTTTTCATGGCACGTGGTGCACAAGACATGATAGGACATCATGAGTAAAACTTTTGTTTTTTGTTTTTCGTTTATTCAATGTGGTCAATGTTCAAAATGGGTTCAAAATTGTTTTCCCTCCTGATGTTTGGTCGATCTTTTAGATAACCTTCTCTCCCGATGTTTGGGAAGCAAGTGAAAATTTCGAAAACCGGGAAATTTTTAATTTTTGTGCTGCCAAGGACCAAAGTGGTTTCCTTCCTATGTACTCCTCATCCCTACTCCACACCAACACGCGGCTGCCGAACACACCAGACACACAGAGCCGCCATACCAAGGCACACGTGCGAAGCGTGATGCTGTGGACGAGGGGAGAGAGATCAGCCAGACCGGTGCGCGAGGGGAAAGGGGAGGAGAGATGGAGCGTAGGGAAGGAGAGAGAAAACACACGATTTGTTTTACGTGCATAGGTACTGAAATTTACTACTAGTGGAGTGTACACTGTAAGGCCACATGAGTACCTCGTGTTAGAAACCCATCATAACTTTGCTCTGACATGGAACCGCCTTCAACTTCTCTTCGTTGTTGCCCTCTTCCCCTGCCAACATTTTATTCTCTCAGGATGTACAGCGCGTGGACAGAGGTGACCATATGTCTAAGAAAAAAATATACGTACAACTCCTGCATTGTGTAAACAAGCACACCTTAATAAGGCTCAAATAGTAAACATATGACATATCATCACTATATAAAATTATAATTGGTAAAGCACAAAAAAATATAAATTTGATCAACATCTATAAAGTATGGGTGTATATTTGGTCCTTGTACTTTGTATCATCATGTGTAGAAGTCAAAGATTATTAGCTACCTAACACTTGAAATTTTGGGTAACATGGTCTAGGGAAACGAGTGAGAAGATTCTAGTATGACCGAGAAGTGTGTTTTGAGAGGTTTATGCATAGTGCATTCATTGTGTTCAAGAATATCAATAGAATCTTGTAGATGCTAGAATGGAAAAGAAGATTCAATGGCTAGAAATGATGGGATTCACGAGTCTTGATCCAACGGTCAACATTCAAAGTTATTCGTACACTATATATTGGTTTGTAATGAAGAATATCAGTAGAATCTTCAAGATGCTAGAATGGAAAAGAAGATCCAGCGACTAGAAATGTTGGGATTCGCGAGTCTTGATCCAACTGCCAATATACAAAGTTGTTTGTACACTATATAGTGGCAAGATCATGTAGAAGTCAACAATTATTAGCTACTAGTAAGTTGCACGTGAGACTCAGATAGTAGACGTATCACATATCATCACTATATACAATTATAATTAGTAAAGCAGAACCAATTATAAATTTGATCAACATCTATAAAGTATGGGTGTACATTTGGTCCTTATACTTTGTATCATTATGTAGAAGTCAAAGTTTATTAGCTACCTAACACATGATTTTTTCGATAACATGGTCTAGAGAAACAAGGGAGAAGCTTCTAGTATGATGGAGAAGTGTGTTTGGAGGTTTTTTCATAGCATTCATTATGCCGAAGACTATCAATAAAATCTTCTAGATGCTAGATTGGAAAAGAAGATCCAATGGCTAGAAATGTTGGGATTCGTGAGTCTTGATCCAACGGTCAACATTCAAAGTTATTCGTACACTATATAGTGGTAATATAAGATAAGATCATGTAGAAGTCAACGATTATTAGCTACAAGGGAGAAGATTCTAGTATGATGGAGAAGTGTGTTTTGAGGTTTGTGCATAGCATTCATTATGCTGAAGACTATCAATAGAATCTTCTAGATGCTAGAATGGAAAAAAAGATCCAATGGCTAGAAATGTTGGGATTCACGAGTCTTGATCCAACGGTTAATATTCAAATTTATTCGTACAATATATAGTGGTAAGATAAGATAAGATATCTCTATCTCTACTATTATAGTGGAGAAGTTTTGAATTGGATCCATAGCACCAATCCTGACCGTTAGGCTGTTGGATCCAATGGTTCAGAGAAGCTGGATTTGTGTTGAATAGTACCTAGAGCAAACTCCACCATGCATGTTCTGGAACCATCATGTCACCACCCCCAAAATTTCATAGCACAGTAGATTGTATTCTCTCTACTTACTACTATAGTGGAGCAGTTTTGAATTGGATCCATAGCACTAATCATGACTGTTGGGTTGTTAGATCCAATGGTTTAGAGCAACTGGATTCGTGTTGAATAGTACTCTCTCCACCAAAATATAAGGGGCCTAAGGATTAGTCAAAAGTAAACATTTTTTAAGTTTAACCATGATTATACATAAAAATATAAAAATTTAGAGTACTAAATTAATATCAATAGATTCACCATAAAGTATATTTTCTTAATATGTCCATTCAATATTGTAGATGTAGATATTTTTTTCTAAATATTTGGTCAAAGTTAGTAAGGTTTGAATTTTGACCAATCCTTAGGCGCCTTATGTTTTGGGACGGAGTGAGGGAGTAGAGACCTATATGCTAGAATGAAAAAGAAGATCCAACGGTTAGCAATGTTTGGATTTGCAAGTGTTGATCCAACGGTCAATGTTCAAATAAGTTAATCCCTACACTATTTAGTGGTGCTGTGCATGGTATTGTAAGAGATACGAGACTAGATAAAGGTAAGATAAGAAGTACTGCAAATGGCTGATCTAATGGTAGGTCTCGTAGGAGCGAGGTGATTGAGAGTTAACACGGTCGGTGGAAGTACAAGTTACATCAAGAACCTCATAAAAAATGAAAATTTTATCCAAGTCCATGCATTTTAGCACAAGGACCCTGACACTGAGCAATGAAGTACTGTGTGTTTTAAGGTTTGCGCGTACTAGCATTCATTGTGCTAAAGACTATCAATAGATCGAATACTTATCGATGCTAAGAATGGAAAAAAGATCCAACGGTTAGCAATGTTTGGATTTGCCAGTCTTGATCCAACGGTTAATATGTTCAAAGCTAATCCCTACACTATGTAGTGGTATGGTATTGTAAGAGATATGAGACAAGATAAAAGATAAGATAAGAAGTACTGCGAATGGCTGATCTTATGGTAGGTCTCGTAAGAGCGAGGTGCTTGAGAGTTAACACGGTGGGTAGAATTACAATTTACATCAAGGACCTCATAAAAAATGAAAATTGCATCCAAGTCCATGCATTTATCACAAGGACCCTGAGACCGAGTAATGAAGTACTATGTGTTTTGAGGTTTGCGCATACTAGTGTTCATCATGCTAAAGACTATCAATAGAATCTTTATAGATGCTAAGAATGGAAAAGAAGATCGAACGGTTAGCAATGTTTGGATTTGCTAGTCTTGAGATCCAACAGTCAATGTTCAAAATAAGACTATGTAGTGGTGGTATATATGGTATTCTAAGAGATAAGGGACAAGAGAAAGATAAGAAGTACTGCGAATGGCCAATCTAATGGTAGGTCTCGTAAGGGCGAGGTGCTCGAGTGGTCGGTGGAAGTGCAAGTTACATCAATGACCTCATAAAAAATGAAAATTACATCCAAGTCCGTGCATTTGGCACAAGGACCCCGAAACCAAGTAATAATGAAGTACTGTGTGTTTTGAGGTTTGCACATACTAGTGTTCATCGTGCTAAAGACTATCAGTAGAATCTTTCTAGATGCTAAGAATGGAAAAGAATATCCAACGGTTAGCAATGTTTGGATTTGCCAGTCTTGATCCAACGGTCAATGTTCAAAGTTAATCGGTTAGCAAAGTTTGACCTAATTTCATGAAACAGTGAGCAAAGTTTGACCTAATTTCATGAAACAGTGAGCAAAGTTTGACCTAATTTCATTAAATAGTTAGGATGAAAAATCTTAGCAAGAAGATGATCCTGTCGTCAAAACTCTCGGTGGTTTTTGATGTATATTAATTGACCCTCCCATCGATGGGTACCTCCAAGAGCTTTTTCGTAAAACTTTCAAAGCAACCTACAATTTACCGGTAGTAGTCCAAATTTTACCTAATTTCGATAAATCGACATAAAATCATTCAAGTGGGTGAAGTTAGCTAGGAAATTTGAGAACTGATAAAACATGGGAAATGGTAAGTACATCGTGTTGGTCCACTATATATGTGTGAAAACTTGGCTTATGGCATTCAGATCCATAGTCTTTGGAATTTCTTTAGTGGAAAGAACAATCTAGTCATCACTCGAAAAATTAAGAATGTTCTTTCCTAAGATAGTTGGAAACACACACTGGCGGCATTGTCTACTACAAGAAGCTACACCTATATCTACCTCCAAAAAGACTTTTAAATCAAGAGGAATCTATTGCACTTACTTTTAGCTAAAGTTTGGCCTAGTTTTGTTAAACTGGCAAGATGCAAAATATTATCAACAAGTTGAATTTGTCGTCAAAAATCTCGTTGGATGGTTTCTCATATATTAATTGTGACCCCCTGATGGGTACCTTCAAAAGCTTTTTCATAAAACTTTCACGGTAACCTACAATTTGCTTGTGGTAGTTCAAATTTGACATATTTTTGCTAAATCCACATAAGGTTATTCAAGTGGGCGAAGTTAGGTAGCGAGTTTGAGAATTCATAAAACACAGGAAATAATAAGTACAATATGTTGGTCCGCTATATATATATCTGTGAAAACTTGGCTTCTAGCATTTAGATCGATATTCTTCGGACTTCCTTTACGAGAGAGAATAATCTTGACATCACTCAGAATTCTGAGAATGGTCTTTCCTAATAATTGGAAACTTGCACCGACAACATTGTTTACTACAAGAAGATGCACCCATCTACCTTCGAAAAGACATATAATTCAAGAAAAATCTATCGCACTTACATGTAGCTCAATTCTGACTTAATTTTGTTAAATTGTCAAGATGCAAAATCTTAGAAAGAAGTTGAACCTATCATCAAACCTCATAGTAGTTTCTGATATATTAATTCACCCCTCCCCCGAAGGGTACCTCCAAAAGCTTTTTCATGAAACTTTCAAAGCAACCTACAATTTACTTGTAGTTCAAATTCAACCTAATATAATTTTGATAAATCAGGATAAAGTCATTCAAGTTGGCAGATTTAGATAGGAAGTTTGAAAGCACATAAAACATGGGTATCGTCAGTACAACATGTCATTCCACTATATATATATGTCTGAAAACCTGGATTGTGGCATTCAGATCCATATTCTTTGGACTTTCTTGACAAAAAATAACAACCTCGCTTGTCATCTCTCAAAAAATTCAGAATTGAATGTTCTTTCCTGATAGTTCGAAACTCACACCGACAACATTGTTTACTGTATATTGATTTTTTTCAATGAGTATACTATTTAATATTGTATATAGTTGGTCAAACTTTGTAACGGTTGACTTTTACTAAACATAATATTGTGAGTAATACTCCCTTTGTTTGGAAATATAAGACGTTTTAGCTTTGTGAATCGAATGTATCTAGACATATTTTAGTGTATGGGTTCACAGAGGTTCAGAGTGAACCTATACACTAAAAGGCATCTAGATACATTGATTTCACAAAGCTAAAACGTCTTATATTTCTGAATAGAGGGAGTATTAAATAAATGGAGTATAGGATAAGATTAGGAAAACAACATTTTTTTAGGACCCTCACAAGCTTTTTTTTAGCATCACATATCTGAATATTACATTGACACTGATGATTAACCAAACTGCAAACAGAGCAAACCAAAACACATACGGAGTAGTAGTAGTACAACTTAACGACTTCTAGGGGGACTCCGCGGTCTTCTCAAGTGACTTGGCAGCATCCTCTGCAGGCTACTTGGCTGCGTCCTCCGCGGTACCATCGCCAAGCAGGGACTCGTGGATGCTGGGCAGCATATCACTGTGCACAATGGTAACACTGGCTAGCAGCTTGCTGAGCTCCTCATCGCGCATGACGCTGAGCATCACGTGCCTCAGGATGATGCGGATCTTCTTGTTGTCATTCACGGCTTTCCCGGCGAGCTCTAGCACCTCGGTGGTGAGGTACTCGAGAACGGCCGCGAGGTAGACGGGAGCCCCAAAGCCTATGCGCTGCGAGTACCGACCCTCCTTGAGGTAGCGCCTGATCCGGCCAATGGGGAAATGCAGCCCGGCCTTGACGGACCTCGACACCTGCTTCTTCATGCGGCTGGCTGGTGCAAGACCGCATCTTGGAGTAGCCAGAGCAGGATTCAGAAGACGGCGACATGTCTTCTTTTTCTCCACGGCCTTTGTCGCTGCCACCTGGGTCTTCTTCTATCCACGGGGAGCTCCGGTCTTCGGATCCATAGCTACAAAGTCTAAGATGAAGAAAGGTTAATTGTGGAGGGCCAGTGAAGGTGCCTGATGGCTCAAAATATATTCGAGCTCGTTGGGGAACCCCAAGAAGAAGGTATGATGAGCACAACAGCAACTTTTCCCTCAGTTATGAAACCAAGGTTATTGAACCAGTAGGAGCAAGGAAACACCTCCAAGGTGTTGTTTCCAACTTGGAATCCTGCACAACACAACCATAGAACTTTGCCCCCAACTTACAGTGAGGTTGTCAATCTCACCGGTTTTGCTGAAAACAAAGGATTAAACGTATTGCGTGGAAGATAGTAATTTCTTGTAGAAAGTAAACATAAAACAATAAATAGTAGATTGTAGATTGATGGTAAAAGAAAGGACCAGGGTCCATAGTTCACTAGTGGTGATTCTCATTAAGATAGATAACATGTTGGGTGAACAAATTACAGCGGGGCAATTGACAAATATCGAGAAAGCATACATGCATATACTAATCATCTTGACTCCTATGATATTTGATTGGGAATTACAACGTTATACATAGACCATAATCCAACTGCATCTATGACTAATAATCCACCTTCAGGTTATCATCCGAACCCCCTCAAGTATTAAGTTGCAAACAACAAATAATTGCATTAAGCAAAGTGTGTAAAGTAAAAAATACGATTGTTTTATGAACAAAGGGTTGCTATTTTCTCCCTAGTAGCAACATCACATCTAGTACCTTAGAGATTTCTGTCACTTTCCTAGATTCCTAGAGGCATGAACGCACTATCGAGCATAAATACTCCCTCTTGGAGTTGCTAGCATCTACTTGGCCAAGATAGATACTAACAACGGAAAGCATGCAAGATCACAAATAACAAAGACATGATAGAATCAATAATCAATCTAAAATAGCATCTTAATATCCATTGGATCCCCGCAAACACAACATCTATGATTACAAATAGATGGTCTTGATCATGAACGGAGCTCACAAGATCTAAACATGGTAGTACAAAGGAGAAGAGCCAACCATCTAGATACTACATAGACCCGTAGTCCAGGGATGAACTACTCACGCATCACACCGGAGGTAGGCATGGGGGTGAATACAAATCTAACGGCCAAACGGTCGTTTGAACTAGACAAAAAACGGTTGAACTCAAATACCGCTGTTAGATCAACTCTTCTTGGCCCACCCTGTCAGTATTCCCCCTTATCTTTTGCAGTCGTTGACTAGCTTACCCCTTAAGATTGATTGTAAAAGAAAGGACGGGGGTCCATAGTTCACTAGAGGTGGCTCTCCTTAAGATAGATAACATGCTGGGTGAAAAAATTACAGCGGGGCAATTGACAAACATCGATAAAGCATACAAGCATATACTAATCATCTTGACTCCTTTGAGATTTGATTGGGCATTACAACATTATACATAGACCGCCATCCAACTGCATCTATGACTAATAATCCACCTTCAGTTTATCATCAGAACCCCCTCTAGTATTAAGTTGCAAGCAACAGATAATTGCATTATGAATTGCGTGTAAAGTAAACAATATGATTGTTCTATGAACAAAGGATTGTTGTTTTCTCCCTAGTAGCAACAACACATCTAGTACCTTAGAGATTTCTGTCGCTTCCCTAGATTACCAGAGGCATGAACCCACTATCGAGCATAAATACTAACTCTTGGAGTTGCTAGCATCTACTTGGCCAAGATAGCTACTAACAATGGAAATCATGCAAGATCACAAATAACAAAGACATGATAGAATCAATAATCAATCTGAAATAACATCTCAATATCCATCGGATCCCCGCAAACACAACATGCAGAATTACAAATAGATGATCTTGATCATGAACGGAGCTCACAAGATCTAAACATGAAAGCACAAAGGAGGAGAACCAGCCATCTAGCTACTACATGGACCCGTAGTCCAGAGATGAACTACTCACACATCACACCGGAGGCTTGCATGATGATGAAGAAGGCCTCTAGGGAGAATTCCCCTCTCCAGCAAGGTGCCGGGAAGAGCTTCAGATCCCTCCCGGTCTAGGGATGGAGATGACGGAAGCTACAGACTCTTTTGTGGAATTTTTGATCAGGTTCTTAGGGTTTCCGTATTAGAGGCAATATATAGGCGGAAGGAGATGCCGATGGGGTGCCTGGGGCGGCCAGACTACCCCCTGGCGTGGGCCAGGCCTGGCCGCGTGGCTAGGTAGTGTGGCAAGGCCCCGGCCCCTCTCCGTCTGGTATTCTGGATCTAGATGTCTCCCGGTAAAATAATAACTTTGGTTTTTGTCCCGTCCAATTCTGAAAATATTCATTTTCCGACTTCCTGAAACCAAAAACAGCAGAAAACAGGCAGTTGGCACTGTGGCTCTTGTTAATAGGTTAGTCCAAGAAATCATATGAAAAGTACTCCAAAGTGTGGACAAAACACAAGAAAGTAGATAAAACCAAGCATGGAACATCAAAAATTATAGATACATTTGCAATGTATCAATGAACTGCAGGACCATTTTGCAGACAACACAAGACAAAGGAAAATGGTTTACAACACAGACAACAGACGCAAAATCTATAGTCTGGGATAAAAAAATGCCAGTTAACTAGATTTAACCATGACTAGTAATTGAAGGAAATAGATACTTGATAATATTTGCTTACAACAGTAGTACTTCCATACAAAAGGGTCTTATACCTGCACAAAAGTGGGCTAAACTTCCTACTAGTTTATAGAACAATTCGTCAGCATTTCATCTACAAAAGCCATTCTTCAGTCTGCACTTAACTATTCTACACTGAAGAAACTACAGATCTCCACTAGAAAAGTTGGCTGGCCAATTACCTTGAGAGGACATAAGTCTTTGATCATTTAACCCAAACTGATCTATTTCCTTCCCACGAAACTACAAGCAATCTGCATCATTCATGCACGAGCGATTTGCGTGAGCCAGTCCCGGTTCAGTTGGACCATCCACCCCGCCACAACGTTTTCTTCGAAACTGAAATTCGGCATCTTCTTCTTGGGACCGTAGGTCCGTGTGAACTAGAACCTGAATTCCGGCGCTGAGCTGATGCCCGCCACCGGCTCCGGCTATCGAACAATCTAGCATGCTGAGTGTAGACGCTTGGTCACCGCCACGGTACGGCCTCCGACAGTGCGTTGGATGGAAAATATTTGCCGCAGACAGCGTGTTCCCAGCCTCCCCCACTGCGGTAAGGTAGCCCGCGCCTCTGACGGTGCGTTGGTAAGGTAGTTCCTAGACCTTGGTGCTGCCCTGTTCGAGGGTGTGTACCGTCGGTGGCATGCTCTCGTGAACGATTTGATATGTACCTTGTTCCCACTGCCTAGAGAATGCCGTAATGCCGCCACATGATTTCTCCACATCGCTTTCTTGGCCCTGCTTGCCGCATCCGGCGCCGGCGACGTCGGCACCGTTGCCACGGCCGATTCGGCACATTCGGCGAAATCATCAGCCTGGCAGGGCAATGGGAGACCGGCCTTGAAGTAGAGCTTCATGGCCTGCCTTAGAGGGGCTATATACCCCAGTTTTGGCGGCTACCGCGGCGGCGGCAGCGGCTGCTTAGGCGGGGCCACGTTACCCTAGGTGGTGCCGCATGGAGGAGCTGCGCAAGGTGAACTATGGTTTGTCGGAGAAGGGGAGTGAAAGACTGACATTAGGTTTGGACTACGGGCATGCGTGAAAATAACCATCTCCCATTTCCTTAGAGGGTAATAATTCGACACTCGTTGCATTAACCGCTCAATATTTATTTCCCTTCTCAGCATAAGAGTGCGAATGTATTAAAAAGATCGGTCATGGCTATCCACCTCATCGGGCCAGGACAGGTAGGAGATCGAGTTTCATTTTAGAAATGTTGACGACTACCGCGCCAACAATGCGGCGAGGCCAAAATTTGACCCTACCGCCCTGCTCAACCAGCCCTGCGTCTACCACAGCAGGGAGGGGAAACCCGACACCCACACCACCGCGGACTACCACTCTCTCAAAGAGATCGAAAAGGCAAGGAGACCAAGGGAAGACCCCAACAACAACCCACCTCGGGACAACGGAAACGCCGGCGGCTTCGGCAACACCGTCGGCTCGCTACACACCTTCACCAGACTTGGCACCAAGCGTGAGAGCAAGGTGCTCGCCCGCGCAGTCGCCATCAGTGTGGTGACACAGGTCAACATCCCACGCTTCCTCAACTAGTCCAAGCAGAGCATGACTTGGAGTCACCAGGATCACGCTCCCAAAATCGAGTATCCAGGGCAATTCGCCCTGGTAGTCAGGCCCAAAGTGGCCGATTATTGGCTACCCAAGACATTGATGGATGGCGGGAGCTCCATCAACATCATGTATCTGGACACGTTCAAAAGGCTACAGCTCCCGGAGTCGACAATCCAGCCAACCCTGACAACCTTCCATGGCATCGTCCTCGGTCGGAAGGCATACCCGATCAGAAAAGTGACGTTATCGGTCACCTTTGGCACACTGGCCAACTACCGCACCGAGCGAATCGAGTTTGAGCTGGTGAACTTCCGCAGCCCCTACCACTGTGTCCTAGGATGCCAAACGTTTGCGAAATTTATGGCGACCCCCCACTACGTGTACAACATTATGAAGCTCCCAGGGCCGAGCGGCATCATCACTGTCCACGATGACCCCGATATGGCCGTGGAATGCGAGGACAAAGGCGCTGAGCTCGCCGACACCGTCATCTCCGTGGAGATTCACCACGCGGAGAAGCTCGCGAAATACGAGGGAACATCAACAAGGATGACCCCACCATACTAAAGAAGCCAACCACCACGAACTCCATGTTTGAGGCGACCACGCTTACCCGCACCGTCGAGCTTGTCCCGGGCGACTCCAGCCAGACGATCACCATTGGCGCGCATATGAGCCCCGCATAGGAAAGCGCGCTCATCGGGTTCCTCCGTGAGAACCGCGACATCTTCGCATGGAAACCTTCCAACATGCCAGGTGTCCTGAGGGAACTCGTTGAGCACAAACTACACGCCGACCCCAAAGTGTGACCGGTAAAGCAGTCGCTGCGGCCCTTCAATGAAGAGCGCCGCCAAGCAATCACCGAAGAAGTGCAACGCTTGTTGGCCGCAGGCTTCATTCGGCCAATACAACACTCCAAGTGGCTGGCGAACCTAGTCCTGGTCCTGAAAAAGAACAACACTTGGAGAATGTGCATCGACTACACCAACCTCAACAGCGCCTGCCCGAAGGAGGAGTTTGTCCTACCACGCATCGATCAGATCATTGACTCGACCGCGGGATCATAGTCACTGTGCTTCCTTGATGCTTACTCTGGTTACAACCAGATCAAGATGGCGGTCAAGGACGAGGAGAAGACAACGTTCATCATGCCATTCGGCGCCTTCTACTACACGGACATGATGTTTGGCCTCAAGAACGTTGGGCGCCACATACCAAAGATGCATGCGGGAGTGCCTTGCGAGCCAAATTGGCCGCAACATTCACGTCTACATCGACGATGTGGTAGTAAAATCCACCTGCCAGGATGACCTGCTCCTCGACCTAGCCAAAACCTTCGCAAATCTGAGGAGGTACAACATCAAGCTAAACCCAGGAAAGTGCACCTTCGGCGTCCCCACCGGACAGCTACTGGGATACGTAGTCTCCAAGCGAGGCATTGAAGCCAACCCCACCAAGATCGACACCATCGCGTGACTCAGAAACCCCGAGTGCCTACGTGACGTCTAGAAGCTGGCCGGGTGAGTCGCCACTCTCAGTCGCTTCATTCCCCGACTAGGCGAGAAGGCCATGCTTCTTTATCGCCTGATGCGCAAGAACCCCACGTTCCGATGGGACACGGAGGCGGACAACGCACTCAAAGCACTCAAAGAAGTGCTACTCGCGGCTCCACTACTCGTCGCACCAGTCGACAAAGAGCCCATGCTCGTCTATGTGGCGGTCTCCAATCGAGTCGTCAGCGCTGTAATGGTCGTCGAACGGCCAGAGGAGGGCAAGGAGCGCCCCGTTCAGCACCCCGTCTACTACATCAGTTAAGTCCTAATGGACTCACGATAGCGCTACCCGCAGTACCAGAAACTGGTGTACTCGGTATTCCGAGCTCAGCAGCGACTCCCCTATTATTTCCAAGAGCACCCAATAACAGTGGTTTCATTCGCACCACTGCAAGACATAATACGGAATCACGAGGCGACTGGGCGAGTCGCCAAGTCGGCCGTCAAAATCGGCATCCACAATATTAAATATGAGCCCTGCAAAGCAATCAACTCACAAGCCCTAGCGGATTTCATCACAGATTGGGAAGAAGCACAACAGCCGGAGAAGCTACCATATCTCCACTACTGTTTGCTACACTTTGATGGCTTGAAGAACGCCGACGGAGCAGGAGCCGGGGTACTACTGACCTCCCCCAAAGGGGACAAGCTCCGATACGTGCTCCACCTCAACTTCAAGCCCTGCACCAACAACATGGTAGAATACGAGGCCCACCTTCACGGCATGCGGGCAGCCAAGGAAATGAACATCAACCACCTATGGTGCTACGGCGACTCTGACCTAGTCGCCGGCCAGGTCGCTGGAACATGCGGCGCCATCTCTCCAACAATGATCGCGTACCACCAAGCGGTAGACCAGCTGGGAGGATACTTTGACGACTATTCTGTTGAATGGATCGACAGACGCAAGAACGAGGAGGCAGACGCCCTTTCCCGGATCGGGTCGGCCCGACAAGCGCCACCAGCAGGCGTTTTCCTCGACATCATCCACAAACCTTCGGTCATCCCACCAAAGGAGATCGATGTCAGGATACCACTGCAACCAACGCCGGCCCTAGTCGCCATGGTTGTGAAGCCTAGCGACTAGACAGCTCCATACATCGCCTTCCTCGAGCACAAGATCCTCCCATGCAACGAGACGGAGGCGCGAATGGTCGTGCACCGCTGAAAATCCTTCGTCATCATCAGAGGCGAGCTACACAAACGCAGCATGACCGGCGTGTTCCAGCGATGCGTACAGCCAGAAGAAGGCCGCAAGATCCTCCAGGACATTCACGCCGGCGACTGCGGCCATCACGCCGGTGCCAAGTTGCTGGTTGCCAAGGCCATGCGGCACGGCTTCTAGTGGCCAACCGCGCACACCGACGCCACCAACATCGTCTAACAATGCGTCGGGTGCCAGAAGTACGCCAACCAGACACACCTCCCTAGTTTGGCACTCAAGACCATCCCCATCACATGGCCATTCGTCGTATGGGGCATGGACATGGTAGCCCCGTTCAAGAAGGCCCCATCCGGCTTCACCCACCTCCTGGTCGCGGTCGACAAGTTCACCAAGTGGGTCCAGGCCAAGCCAATCAAAAAGTGCGACGGCAAGACCGCCACCAAGTTCCTACGCGAGGTCATCTACCGGTACGGCTACCCGCACAACATAATAATGGACAACGGCACCAACTTTGCCAAAGGGGCCATGGAGGAATTCTGCGAAGAGCACGACAAACGACTCGACCTTGCCTCAGTCGCCCACCCGGAGTCGAACGGCCAAGCAGAACGCGCCAACCAGAGCATCCTCCATGGGCTCAAGCCACGACTTTAGGTGCCCCTCGAGCGCACCCCAGGATGCTGGGTCGAAGAGCTCCCTTCAGTCATATGGGGGATCCGCACGTCCGTCAATCGCTCCACCGGATTCACACCCTTCTTCATGGTGTACGGCACCGAAGCCGTAATGCCAACAGACCTAGAGCACGACTCACCTCGAATCGCCAATTACGTCGAGGCGACAAACGAGACCGCACGCCAAGACATCATCGACCAAATCGACGAGGCACGCGACCTAGCTCGCTCCCGCACCACCATTTACTAACAGGGACTCCGCTGCTACCATAGCCGCCGAGTCCGGACTTGCACCTTCCAAGAGGGCGACCTGGTCCTATGACTGGCTCAAGACAAGAAGGGCATGCACAAACTCTCCCCCCATGGGAGGGGCCGTTCGCCATAGGGCGAGTCCTTGGCAATGACGCCAATTACCTCATCGACATACGAGGCGACGACCAGCTCGAGGTTGGGAGGCCATGGAATGTAAACCTCCTCCGGAAGTTCTATATATAGAACCGAAACATGTACTCAGTTGACATATATAATGAAATTCATCCGGTTCACAAAATTGTGTCTACTCGCCGCATTGTGCCACTCGCACTCGTACAATCAGCAGTATGCTACCCACGGAAGTCAACCCTTGGTCGAGCGACTAGCACGGCTAAGTAGTAAGGCCCAAGGGCACCGAAAATACTCGGGCCTTGGGACGTCCACAAAAACGCCAACCCGGAGCCACCATCGGAGTCACCAAGCCCGACTGGCCTACCCGGCCAAGACGACTGGTATACGCTTCTTACAGCGACCTATCCTTTCCATCCTCACGCAAAGCGACTCGAACGGTTAAGTACCACGCACGGGGACTCCGCAATAATGGAACCCTCATGCGGCTCGGGAACACACCAAGTATGAGAGCTGCCTTGGACTCGCCCAGCGACTGGCTCTCCGAGCTAGGGGAAGAGACGCGTTACAAACAACGCATTAGCAACCTACAACAGAAATGCGCCCTATACGGCTAAGAATCACGCTCGGGGACTCGCCTACAAACAAAACTAGTCGCGTTCGGGGACTCGCCTCTTCAGGAGACGCAAAGGATAAACAAAACACAATAAAACAAAACACATATGTACACAATCGAGATATATCCCATTAAAGGGCGGACGCGCTCGAGGACTCGCTCAACAAAAAATAAAATGCGTTACACAGTCATAGTCGCATTACAAGTCGATTGACTCCTCTTACTCAAAATATTGTTCATATTACAGAAGTCGCCACTTGGCATACATTACAAACTTCCCAATGATACTATCTATTCCGTAGGTCCTAACGAAGAAGCACCACCACCTCCCTTGACACGAACAAAAGGTTGCCACGGGTTCGTGGGGTAGGTCGTCAGCGACTTCGACAATACCGACCGGAAGGGTTGCTCTGACTTCATATTGCGATGCTCTGGCTCAGGGTCGCCAGATGCCAATACCGTTTCCTGTTATGGAAGAAGATCCCCCATCGCCAACACCCGATCAGCAAAAGGGGCGGCCTTGAAAGTCAACTTCAGCACCTCTGACATCTCCACTATGCAGGTCGCCGATGGGTAGCCGTTGGTAACGTCGTCGAGGTCGAAATCGTCGGGAAAGTGGGCAAGACCCAAGCTCAATGTCGTGGTGGCCCCGCGCTTGAAAGCCGAGCGTGCCATCCACTCCATGGCGACAGGCGCCTCCTATAGATAGCGCCACACTTCTGTAAGCCCCCCAGGAATAACCTCGGTGGGGGACATTCCTTGAAGGACCACTTGGACGCACAATGCCGAAGCCATGGCCGCGTTCACCACGGCAATCACGCACTGCGAGGCGTTGAAAGTCTGAACCACTGGGTCGCTTTGCCCTATCACAGCTAAAAAATCAGACGTCAGTGACACTATGGACCTCCCCAATCGGGGATTCGCCAAACGTGTTAAGAAAAAGAGGGAGACTCACCAAGAAGCTTGTGGCAGTTCTCCGTGACATGCTTCTCCAAGGTGGCATGATCATTCTGCAGCCCCACGATGATCGAGTCCGTGGCCTTGCGATCCTCTTCAGCCACAGCAACCACATCCTTCACTCGATCCTCAGACGAAATTGAGGCCGCTTTCGCCTCCTCTAATTCCTGGATCAGCGAGGCAATTCGCCCATTCGCCACGTCCAGCTCGGCAACTAGAACATACCCTTCATGAGCCTTGGAAATTGCAGCTGGAAGACCATCTGAAAAGGAAAGACACAAATCATCAACGCGCCACACACCAACAGGTCAGAACCGAAAAATAAAAATAAAAAGAAGCAAGTACTTACCAACAGCCTCCTGGAGTCGCCGGTTCGCTTCCTGTGCCACGCGCAGATCCCGCTCCAAACGCTCCCTTGCGTCCTGTCGATCAGTCGACTCCCTCTGCAAACCCTGCAAAAGCAACAAAACTCAGTACTTACCAAGAACTATATACAGTTCCTAGCCGCTGACATTCAACAACTAAGAACTCGGAGACTAGAGAGTGGAAAGAAATTCAGTTCCTAGCCTCTGAAATTCAGCGACTAGGAGCTCGGGGACTAGACAGTAGAAGAAAGCCAGTACCTAGCCGTTGAAATTCAGCAGCTAGGAACTCGGGGACTGGACGTACCTGAATGGCAGCGCCAAGCATCTTGTGGAGTTCTCCGGCGTCAGTTGAGGGGATCGTGAAGGAAGTGCGCCCACGACGGGACCCAATGTCTTCATCGACGATGTTCGGGCTCTCTGGAGACTTGTTGTCCGCCACGCCTGGAAACCCCCTAGCCATGAAGCGCGAGAATGTTGCTGACACCCTAGCCGGGGCACTGGTCGTCGGAGCCGGCGCTTCCGTCGCAGGTGCGACCATGACTGGCTCCGACCGCGCCACCACCACTTCTTCGGCAACTGTAGCGAGATTGTACTCCTTGGCGCTATCCATCGCCACGACATCGTTGGCACTCCCCTGCTGCCTCTTTGCGCCTTCCACGGTCGCTGCATCTCCGACAGGTTTCCTCTTCTTGGGGAGGTCGCCCCCTCCCATGGTGGCGACTGGTGGAATCTTCGCCACTGAAGGACGACCAATCTTCTTGGCCCCAGATCTGCCAAAACTTCCACTGTCAGCACAATGACAATACAAAAACGAGACACGACTCGGAATGGAAAAGCCAATACTTACTGGAAGAATGCGCAGCCCAGTGCTGGTGTGGGTGGGCTTGTCTAGTTCTGGGCCTAGCTTGTGCGTGAGACCCCTTTCAAAGACATCTGAAGCCCATGACACCGCGGGCTTCCTTGATGATGAGGCCACGGTCGCTGGAATTTCCGGCTCCGGAGACGCGGTCGCCCTTGAAGGTTGCGGCGATCTCGACGCCGTGGCCTCAGCCGCCTCTTGGCTTGGGTCCCTCGAAGCTTCAGGCGCGATCACCGCCAGAGGGACTTCTACCGCCGCCTCGGTGTCCTCGTCCCCCAATCCCTTCACTAGAATTGCATCCTCGGGGATCTTTGGCGAAGAATCGGGGGCATCCTCGTCATCGGAGTCATTGTCAGACTCAAACACCACCACCGACTTTCATGGCGACGCTGACTTCTTCGCCGGCAACTTTGGTCTGCACGCAGGTTTCACCGGCGTGGCTGTGCGCCGAGACATGTGCTCTTGCACGATCTCGTTGCACCCTTCGAGTTCATCGAGACTGCGACTCGCCTCGAACTCGTGTTGCTTCTACATGCGGGTCTTGCGAGCCGCAGGCACCGGGGGACGAACCTCCTCCTCCTCGTTGCTTTCTGAGGAATCTCCCTCGAAAACTTCATCGAGTTCTTGGGGAACCACTTCGTCGAGCGAAGGGAGCCAACCTTCTAGTACCTGGAACAACTGAGAACGACCACCAATGAGTATGGAACAACACGACTATAGGTTACGTTGCAGATATGGCGACTAGGAGGAAAACTTACTGTGGGGGCTTCGTTCTTCATGGGAGTATACGGGGCGAGCCCGACCGATACGGTGGTGAACTTCACATCAGTGATATTCTTCAGGGCGGCCTAGTAATCCTCGGTCTCCCACGACTCTTTGCAGGTTTGGGGGGATTGTGTTTCCTGCTATACTCATACATCCAATGTGGCCGAGCCGCTAGCGGAACCAGACGCCGTCCGAGCTAGCATTTTTAGAGGTTGATCGAAGTCAACCTCTAGTCCTTCAACCTCTGGATCTGGTCCATCATCTCTGCGACGTCCATCTTCTGGTCTTCAGGGAGCTTCTTCGGCGCCGGCCGACGAGGCTCGCTCCTTTCGGCGACGAACTCGGGGAGCGCCACCTCGCCAGAGGGAGTGGATTCCTTCACATAGAACCAGCTCTTCTTCCACTCGCTCGCGGCTTTCTTCGGCAGAAGGAGCTTGACGAAGTTGGCCTTCGGCTTCAATTGGAACGTGACACCGCCGGCCGCCAGCATCAAGCCGCTGGACGCCTCGCTCCCGATGTGTCCATGGAAGAGCTCCAGCCACAGCGGGAAATACGGCTTGCAACCGAGGTAGCACTCGCAGAAGGTGACAAAGATCGCCAGCTGTTCGATGTTGTGTGGGCCAAGCTCTGACGGCTTGATTGCGTAATACACACAGAAGCGTCAGAAGAAGAGCGAGGTGGGAAACCCCAAACCTCTCTCTATGTGGCTGGGGAAACAAATTAATTCGCCGGCTCGCGGTTTCAACTCGGTCTCAGAGGGAGGGGAACCCGCCAGTTCCCCTTACGGAGGACTCCGACGTCCTCGAAGGACTTGAGTTGGGCCGTGGTGCACTTGGATTTCCCCCATGAACCTTTGGGAGGTGCCATTGGGAAGGATATGGAGTCGCTTGGTGCGGAAGGATCGGATCGAAGGAAGACAGAAAGAATGAATGTGAGAGAATGAAGAATGCGGGGAAGGATCTGCAGAGCTGATTCACCACTCCCCTTATAGAGGAGCGCTACCCCAAATTCGGGGTAGCCATTACCTGAGGTAATTACGTCGAAGTTATCGTTGGAGTACCCAACGGGTAGTTTGACCAGGTTGATGATCCAACTCCTCCATTCCACTCACCGGCAACTAGCCCTTTCCACTTGCCAAAGCAGCGACTTGGCAGCTGTGACATTCGCCGGAGCGGCGACCGGGAGCCTGGGGAAAATTTCCCTAGTTTTAGTGGAGTCCACCGCCGATTCAACTGGGCGTCCAAATTGGACTCGCCTACTCCGACTGCCAACTGACCACCTGCGTCCGATTCAACGGTGGCCTCGGGGACTACTGATGGGGATATGCCAAGTGGGGTATACCCAGCAGGACCTTCCGATTGGGACAAAAGGTCTCACGAATGGGTCTGCGTGACGGTGACTAGAATGCGACTAAGATGAAGGCCCGGTGACTGGTGACTAGAGGCCTAGGTGCATACCAGAAGCCTAGTTGGATTAGGTCAAAGCCTCCGAGTCCATATCTTGTTCAGTTGCAACTTGTAAAACCCGAGAGAGGTGCCTCATATATAAACGTCCCTAGGGTACCCTCAGAACTTACGTTCCATCATACACCACTTCAAGCGACTCGCTGCTTAGACGCCGAGCTCGCCCTCTTGTAACTCGCTCTCCAATAATCTAATCTAGCAGGAGTAGGTCATTACCCTCCGGGGGGCCGAACCTGGATAAATCCATGTGCATCCGCCCCCATCTCGCACTGCAGATGGCCGCCAGCTCTCGCCGCCGATTCAACCAATCGATACCTACTACAGCGACTGCCGTGGTCATTTCCACGACACCACGAGAAACACTGACGAAGTAGAATCTTTTGGAAGAGGAGGGCATCAGTTAGCACTAAGATGTTTACAATGGAAAATACCAATAAATGAATGTTATATATATATCGGATGTGAATGTGAACCTGCGATGGACGTCCATTAGATTCATCCTGAAGCAACGACCAGTGGCGAGGTTGAGGAACATGAAGTCTCCAACGTCTGGAAGTGTGTGATCTATCATGATACAGTTGTTGAGATGGAATTCGGGCATCTTTAAAGTGCGGCGCCAATCGGTGCAGACTTCCCGACAAGTAGCATAGGTGTCGATGTACTCCTCTTTCTCCAGCAAGTAGTCAACGATCTTGCGAAGTGGGTCGGCCGGGAGATCGGACCAGTTCCTCTTCATCCGGCTACTGGCCATGGCTTACATGCGGGAATGTTTTGATCAAGGAAGAAAGAAGAACTACCACTGCAAGGATAAGAAGAAGAGGAGAACATACGAGGGAGACGAAGCGGAGCTGCCACTGCGAGGAGACGAGGAGACGAGGGAGAAGAAGGGGAACTGCCACTTCAAGTTTGGATCAACAGGCTTTTTTTGGAACTAGCGCATGAAACAGCCATGCACTGCATGCAAGTTTTGATCAAACATACTGACATGTGGGACCTGCTAAAAAATTCCGTGAAGTGCTATCATGCATAGTGCGCTGATAGGTGGCATGTTTTCTGACTGGCGGGCCCGCCTCCTCCACCTTCGACAGTGCGCGTCCTAGGTTCGAGGGCTGGTGCCGCCCACAAACACATTATTGTGCAATTTTCCATGTTTTGTCGCAACCAGCTCTGCTCCGCTCCTCTGCTCCTGCCGCCGCCACTCCGCCCAGTCGTGCACCACTCTCATCATCCCCTTGGGCCATCGTCCTCTTGCCCTCTGGCCCTCCCCTCCCTGCCATCCCCTCATGTCCCCACCCCTCCTCTCCTTGCCCTGTCTCCTTGCCGCTGTCCACCGGCCAGGCGCATTTGGAAAAAAAACCGAGAGTCGGGCATTGGGTTAGGCGCCCAACGACGCTGGTGATCCGGATCCCACTCGGAGATGGATCCTACGAGGCTTGAGAACACATAGATGGGTCCTGTGCGGCTGGAGAGCACGAAATCTCCTTCAAGTCTGGAGAGCACGGAGGACAACGAAACAGGTGAAGGGGAAGCGGGGTGCAGAGCTTTGGAGGTATGGAGCCTAGAGAAGGTGTCGTGCGTCCACATTGAAGGGTAAGAGCTATGATTCCTTTTCTACATACCCCAATTAGCCTTTCTAGTCCCGTGGTGATGGCAAGGATATGTGTTGGTAACCGCAGGATGTCAGTACAGCTTGTCCTTGAGCATCATGCTTTGTCAAGCGAGCATGAAGGCACTGAAATGTGTGGCGGTGCGTATGATGATGAGAAAGCATATCCAGACGTGGGTGCTAACCCTGATAGGATGGAGAGTAGGGAATATTTGGTAGATTCGAACTTTGAGCCTGACTATGGGACTGATGAGGAAGAGGAATGTGAAGATGTGGAAATGGGATGTAGATTGGACAACGAAGACGAGGATAGGCCATTGATACACTTTGACAGGGACAATCCTACAATTGATGAGGGGACTGTCTTTGAGAATGTGGAGGACTGCAGATATGTAGTTGCAACCAATGCAATCAGAGTTGGGTCCGAATTTATCATTGAAAAGAGCGACCAAAAGAGATTTAGGGTGCACTGTAGGGAAAGTAATGTGTGTAAATGGAGATTACATGCATCTCCAATGCGGGGTGGACACCCATTTCAGGTTGCAATAGCTACATTTAGTTTCAGTCTTTCTCATATTTATTCTGCTGATAACTAGCTCTAAATTATGTGGATTATTATCGAATGCAGATCAAAGTAAACACGAAGAAACACAATTGCCCTAATACTTCTTTAAGTGATAAAATTAAACCGGCGACTACCAAGTGGATTGCTACTACTGTACTTGACTGGGTGAGGCAGGATCTTAACATTGGACATGCTGAACTCAGAGCAAAGATTGGCAAAAAGTTTAACATTCTGATTCCTTACCACAGAGTCTTTGATGGGAAGGAGATGGCTCTAGACTTCATTCAAGGCAAGTGGAATGACAGTTTTCATATGTTGTATAGTTTCAAAGCTCAGGTAGAGAAAACATCACCTGGTAGTGTTGTTGACATCAATTACAAGGTAGTGAAAGGAAGAAAAAAGGTCTTGAGGGGGGTCAGGTATAAGCAAGCAGATAAGATATGATTCAGGAGATGTTTTTTCTGCTTGAAGGCATGCTAGAAGGGGTTCCTAGACGGCTGCATGCCATACTTGGCAATAGGCGCAACTTCTTTAAAAGGGAAGTTTAGGGGACATGTTGCTTCTGCTTGTGCTTTGGATGCGCACAATTGGCTTCTACCCGTAGCTTATGTTGTTCTTGAGGGTGAATCAAATGAAAGCTGGACATGGTCCATGCGGAGACTGCGGGCAGTAATTGGTCACCTGAAGGCTTGGTGATACACACCGGTGCATGCGAGGGTCTTGAGAATGCTGTTGATGTTGTGTTTCCTGGGGTTGAGCATAGGGAATGCATGCGGCACCTCACTACTAACTTCACGAAGAAGTTCAAAGGAAAGATCTTTGAAGAGGACTTGTGGTGATCATCATACCCATACACCCCAAGCATGCATGCTAATTACTTGCAGAACATCTATGTAGTGCCAAAGGTGAAAAAATACCTTGAAGAACATCACACCAAGCTATGGGCCAGAAGCAAGTTTGGTGAGTTAAGCAAGGTGGATTTTGTTTGCAATAATTTGGCAGAGAGTTTCAATGATAAGATTGCGGGCATGAAGACACTTGGAATTGTTATTTTGTTGGATGCAATAAGACAGTGCATAATGGTGAAGATAGATTTAAGGCAAAGAATTTGTGCAAGAAATTTTTTAGGCCATAAAATAGTTCCAAAGGTGGTTATGTTACTAAATGCAGGAACCAGGGAAATGAGAACGATAAAGATGAGGATGGTTAGAAGTTCCAGAACATTTGCTGAGGTTTATGCAGAATACAAGCGTGGAAGTGAACGGAGGTACACTATAGACATTGGAGACAAGACTTGTTCATGCAGGCAGTGGCAGATTACTGGTCTGCCATGTCACCATGCAATTTACTTCATCTTAAAGCTTAGAGGTAGCAGAGCTGAAATAGAGAACTATGTCGACAATTATTTCTCCATGGACAAGTTTGCTGCAACTTATGTAGAAAACGTACCACCTATGGCCGATGAAAATGATTGGGAGATTGTCGATCCAGGGTTCAAACTTCAACCACCAGTTCTTAGGAGGCCACCTACGAGGTCTAGAAAGCTAAGGATCAAAGCCTCCACCGATAAAGGTTCAAGGCTGGGAGCTAGGAAAAGGAAATGCAAACATTGTGGCAGATTCGGCCATATCAAGAGGTTGTGCAAAAACCCAGTTACACATGATATTGTCCCTGTTCACACCCCGGTGGCAGAAAATGAGGCTTCTCAGCCAGAACTGGAGGAAGAGCAGCGCGAAGACGAAGAACTTGAGGAAGTGCAGTAGGTGGAGGAAAATAGTGATGAGCACTCAGAGGAAAACATACGTAAGCAGCCAATTTATGAAGAAGTGGAGGTGCCGGCGAGAAAAGGGTATGAAAAGAAACAAAAGGGTAAGCAGAACGAGGAGGAAAGGGCAAATAATGGAGGTGTATTAGAATATGAAGAAGTTGCAGGGGTGATTGAGGATGTTCTTGAGGATCTTTCATCTGACTACAGGAGAAATAATAAATCCCTGCAAATTTCATCTTTGTACAATTCTCCAGATGAAAGGTATGCTTAAAAATTGTTTTATTTGCCATTTTATCATATTTATTTATCCTCATCAACTGATGCTTAATGCAGTGTGGGCTAGCAGACTAATAAGAGGAGCAGAAAGATGCGGGCATGATGTCTACGCACTTCTATTCTTGTAGACAGTTGTTGGGCCTCCAAGTGCAGAGGTTTGTAGAACAGCAGCAAGTTTTCCCTTAAGTGGATCACCCAAGGTTTATCGAACTCAGGGAGGAAGTGGTCAAAGGTATCCCCTCTCAAGCAACCCTGCAATCAAGATACAAGAAGGTTGTTGTGTCCCCAACACACCCAATACACTTGTCAGGTGTATATGTGCACTAGTTCGGCAAAGAGATAGTGAAATACAAGTGGTATAGATAAAAGACAACGGTGCTAGAAAATAGCTTGATGGCGTGGAAGAGATTAAAGGCAAACTGAAATAAAGATGGAAGCAAGAAAATATGTAATAGATCTAGTTGCAAATGGTGTTTCAATGCTTAGAAACAAGGCCTAGGGATCATACTTTCACTAGTGAACACTCTCATATAAATATCTTCTCTTTATGATACTACTCTTAACTACTCTCTAGTTGGACACTTTAATCGATGGTAGGGCTATAACAACACACCTCAAAGTAAGCCTTTCCCATCTATAAAACCCCACACTATCACCTTGAGTACTAGATGAGTCCAACAAACACCACAATTTCATAAAGACATCCAACTCCAAATATAACTCAAAACAAGTATTTGTAATCTCTAGCCTAAGTGCCACCATGGTGAACACGCTGTCACTTTCACACACATGGGGAGAGCAGAGATCTATTAAAGCACTTGAGTAGCAAGGTAGATCTACTTGATTACAAAGCTCATGACCACAACAAGATCATGCATAGATAGAGAGATGAACACATAGCTACCGGTAGAACCCTTAGCCTCGAGAGAGAACTACTCCCTCCTCATCATGGGAATCAGCAATGCTGATGGAGATGGTGGTGGAGATCGATGGAGATGGCTCCGGGGGCACTTCCCAGTCCCGACAGGGTGCCGGAACAGAGACTTTATGTCCCCCGAATCTCCCCTTCAGTGGCGGCGGTGCTACGGAACTTTTCATGGATTTCTGATTGAAAATTTAGGGTTTATGCATCGGGAGGCTCTTATAGGCGAGAGGGGAGACCGAGGGGGTGCCGGAGGGGCCCACACCACCCCCTGGCGCGGCCTGGCCTGGCCCCTCTCCATCTCGTCTTCTGGCTCCGTGAGTCTTCCGGTAAAATATCGACTTTGGCTTTTGTCCAGTCCAATTCCGAGAATATTCATTTTGTGACTTCCTGGAACCAAAAACAGCAGAAAACATGCAACTGGCACTATGGCTCTTGTTAATAGGTTAGTCCAAGAAATCATATGAAAAGTACTCCAAAGTGTGGACAGAACACAAGAAAGTAGATAAAACCAAGCTTGGAACATCAAAAATTATAGATACATTTGCAATGTATCAACATCCCCAAGCTTAACTCCTGCTCGTCCTCAAGTAGGTAAGTGATAAAAAGAAAGAATAATTTTTGAGGTGACATGCACCATCCTAAACTTGACCAAAGTATTTTTAAAACATTCAAAGCTGGGATCATAGTACTTCAATCATAACATGAAAGACAAAGTTCTAGCAATAAGACAAAGAAACTATGTTGCAACATGAAAATGCACAAACAAAAGATTCATGAATAACAATGCTTTGCAAGACGTTTGTTTGTTTCACATAAAAAACATAGCATAATAGTATTCAAGTTGTCCCTCATAGAGTAGCAAATATAAATGCATAGGACACCTTCATAGTTCATAAGAGTGACTAGATACAAATAGTTTAAAACAAGCAATATCAAGGTATGCATCAATCAACTAGTCTTGGGACAATGCACATAGAACTAAGAATGGCCACTATGCTCTCAAAGTAGGTGCATGAAGGTAGAAGGTGGAGACTCAATATAATGGTGGAAGAAAGGCCTTCATAAAAGGAAGTAGGGATTCAAGTCTCATAAAGAGCTTCCAAAAAGTATGGTACTTATAGCTTTCAGCTCTCATTGCCCCTATCATAAGCATCTTGAAGTGATTAAGGTTAATTGAACAAACTATGGTGTACATGCTTGACAAAGTATAAGTTAGAAATCTCATGTCCCTTGAATACGAGGGTCGCTCCTCATGCTACTCAAGTTTAGTCACCGGTAAGTTCTTCTCATCGTAAGTACATGTGTATCATAGAGAACCGCCAATGGGGTACCCCTTGCCCGATGATACGGAAGAATCCCCATATCAAAATGACAAGGCAAGCAGACAACGAGCATCTCAGCAATCTTCTTATTTACCATGGGAATATGGTGCTTTTTTCTCTCTTTCCTCTTTAATCTCATTTTTTCTTTTTCTCTTTTTTCTCAATATAGGACTCTTTTTTTATAAGAAGAATGCTTCATAGACAGCTCATTATGGTTACGCTGTAGGTTTCCACCATGTCAGCATGGATTAGACTAGCGGCCCAGGCGTTTCTCTAACACATATACATAACTCCATGGACTTACAAGCTCCCCTTTCATTTCACACCGACAATATCCATATACAAAAGACCATGATATCAACTAGGTACAAGTACCAAGTGCAATGTTGAAAGCGTTCCCCATGACAGCATGGTTCTGCTAATTCCCAACAAATAAGTGCAAGCATATACAACATACACGATACAATGGTTCAAGTTTATTAAGGGCAAGAAAAGTAAAGTGTGCCATCAAGTTCGTGAGAGATTTAATCACTAGTTTTCTCATAACAAGTTTAATTTGGAAGGTAAACAAAAGCATGAATATACTTGGAATAGCATATGCTAGTAGGTAGGTATGGTGGACTCTTTGGAATAACTTGGTTTAGGGAGTTGGATGCATGAGTGGAACTCATACTTGGTTGTAGAGGCTAGCAAAAGATTGGGAGCGACAAACTAAGAGAGCAATAATGCCCATAATCATGCAGAGCGACAAAACATCATTGATCAAAGCATAAAGTGATACTACAAGTTGAAAAATAAAGGATCATAAAGGCTATGGTGACTTGAGATAGTCATAACATGCTGTGAGCATGTGACAAGTCAACCCAAATAAAGCATCAAAGGAGAATACCACTATACTATGCTTTAATATGCTAAAACAAGCATGATTCATCCAAGGCACATTAAGCAATATCAATTGTTTATAACAATTCATGCTACAACAAAGAATACTAAGCATAAAGCCAAAACAATATCAAGCATGGCATGACAAAGCATAGGCCATAGTCAAAAACAAGCTCCTTTTACCACATAAGTATGAACTTTCCTACTCTTTTCCAATCCAAACCAAACTATTTGCAAACCAATGTATGAAAGAGGGGGTCCAACCAATTTATTCAGAAAACTAAGCAAACGAAAAACCAAAACAAAAACAAAAAAGAAGGTGCTCCAAGAACAACACAATTGTGCATGAAACAATAAAAATGAAGCGTTTGGAAGAAACCTGGGATTTTTATTGATGAAGAAGGGATGCCTTGGGCATCCCCAAGCTTTGATGCTTGTACTTTCGTATATTTCTTGGGGTGACACGCGTGGTATCCCCAAGCTTGAGCTTTAGTACTTCCTTCATCTCATTACTTATTCCTTCCATACACCTAAAATTTTTCCTTTATACAAAACTTCACACAATCTTTATTAGCAACATTAGTGCATTCAAGATAATAAGTATTTAGGTTCAGTTTCAACGACAATAAAACTTCCACTAAAAAAAGCTACTGTAGCACTTCTCTCAACAAGATCAATTCCCCAAAAGAACTCAAAAAGGAACCAACAAGAAGCAAATGCAGAAAATGGCAGAAATCTGTCAAAACAGACCAGCAGGTAAAGACGAATTTTTTCGAAGACCTTCGGTTACTGAAATCAAAAAGTGTTAAACTAATGAAAGTTAGATAACAACCTGGGGCAGAAGCACAAAAATTCACGCCTCCAAAAGACGTACCGAGATTTTCCACGAATGTTTACGGTGAAGCACAGAAATCTGTTTCGGGACAGCAACTTTCCCAATCATTACTTCTCTCTCATTAGAGGTTACTCTTAGCACAAAAAGCAAATAAAAAGGATAAGGAGCGGTTATTAATGAAGTAATAACTTCCAAGACTCATCTAAAACTTTTGGGTTATCTCCCAATAACTACTTTTCTTTCACGTCTTTAAGTTAGGCATAAGCAAAAACTAAAATTGATAGAATAGAAGTAAACGGAGATAATCATGGTGAAAACATTGTTTTGTTCAACAAAATCCTTTTGTTAATAAGGTTGATCAGGTCTTTCTACCAAAACAATTTCATATCAGACAAAACTTTGTATTCCACTAATGATTATGTTACCTCAACCTTGATAGCAATGGTCCCAATCATAATAGTTTCAAATTTTTCTCTTGGTATGGGACAATATATTTCTCCAACTTGAATGCCCTCAACATGTTCAATTGAATTCAAACCATAAGTCTTTTCAATCTTCTTGGGGAAATAGATAGTATGTTCCTTGTCATTAACATTGAAAGTAACCTTTCCTTGATTACAATTAATAATAGTTCCTGCAGTATTAAGAAAAGGCCTCCCAAGAATAATAGATATATTATCATCTTCAAGCATTTCAAGCACAACAAAATCAGTTAATATCAAGCAATTATGAGCCACTTGAATAGGTACATCCTCACATATACCAACGGGAATAGTGGTAGATTTATCAACCATTTGCAAAGATATATCAGTTGGTATTAACTTTTCTAGTTGAAGCCTCTTATAGAGAGAGAAAGGCATAACACTAACTCGAGCTCCCAAATCACACAAAGCAGTTCTAACATAATTATTTTTAATAGAGCAAGGGATAGTTGGAATCCCTGGGTCTCCAAGTTTCTTAAGAACCTTACCATTAAAGGAATAATTAGCAAGCAAAGTAGAAATTTCTTCATTAGGGATCTTCCTTTTATTTGAGACAATATCCTTCATATACTTTGAGTAAGGAGGCAATTTAATAGCATCAGTCAAAGGAATTTGCAGGAATAAAGGTTTCATCCATTCACAAAACTTATTATACTGTTCATCTTCCTTTGGCTTGTGTTTCTTATCAGGGAATGACATAGGTTGTTGGACCCAAGGTTCTCTTTCACTACCATGTTTCTTAGCAATAAAATCTTCTTTGGTGTATTTAGTATTCTTAGTGTGGTTTTCAAGTCCTTCCTCAAATTTCTCTTCATTAGGAACTTCATTTTCTTCATTACCACTTTCAGTTTCAGCATCACAGATAGATATACTATTAGGATCTATAGCAGGTTCAGAGGGTTCTACAACAGTTTTATGTTTCTTTTTCCTTTTCTTATGAGTAGAGCCACTATTTTCAACTTGTTGAGAATCCTGCTCAATTCTTTTGGGATGCCCCTCAGGATATAGAGGATCCTGGGTAGAAGCTCCACTTCTAGGTCTAATTTCATAAGCTGGTTTTTCTTTGGCAGCATTAACTAGCAAGTCGTTTTGCACTTTAACGAGTTGATCTATTTGAGTTTGAACCATTTGAAAGTGTTTAACAATCATTTTAACATCATTAGAGATTCTTTCCACAATATCTTTCAACTCAACAATAGCTCTAGTGTTTTCCATTAGATGATTTTGCACCTTTTTATTAAAATTATCTTGCTTAACAATAAAGATATCGAATTCTTCTAAGCATTGATCGGGAGGTTTAGAGTAAGGGATATCACTTTCAGCAAAGTTTTGGAGAGAGTGTACCTCAATAGTGGGTGAGTAGGGAATAGGCTTACATAATTCTTTTATAGGAGGTAAATTCTTGACATCTGCAGCTTTAATTCCCTTCTCCTCAGGACATTTCTTAGCTTCCTTCATCACTTCATCATTCAATTCAATAACTCCCCTCTTCTTTGATGTTGGAATAGGCACCGGAATAGAAGGTTCAGGTACAATTACTTCAGGTATAGCTTGTTTAGGAGGAGTCCAATCTTCATAATTCTTACTTATTTTAGCCATTAATTCCTCAGCTTCCCTGGGAGTCCTATTCCTGAAAACACAATCAGCACAACTATCTAGGTATGTCCTAGATTCTTCGGTTAGTCCATTATAAAATATATCAAGAAGCTCATTCTTAGGTAATGGACTTCCAGCTTGTGCATGAATCAAAGAACAAAACCTTGCCCAAGATTCGGGTAATACCTCTTTTTCTCCCTGTTTAAAATCAAAAAGTTCTTGTAAAATAGCATGTCTAGCACTAGGAGGAAAATATTTCTGCAGGAAAGTACTAATCAAGCACTCAGGGCTATCAATAGATCCAGGAGGTAAATTACAAAACCAAGTTTTAGCTCCTCCTTTCAGTGAAAAGGGGAAGATCTTGGCAACAAAGTAAGTACGCATCTTAATATCATCAGAAAACAAGCCACTCATGGTAGAAAGTTCATTCATATGTGCTACCGCACTTTCATTCTTAGTCCCACAAAAAGGTTCTTTCTCGACAATAGCTATGTAAGATAGATCAAGAGAGAAATCATAATCTTCATCTATAATGTTTATGGGAGAAGCAGCAAACTTAGCAATATGAGACAATTTGGATCTAATAGTATGCCTCTCAAGGAGACTCTTAGCAGCGCTCCTATCATGGGTGTTTTTACATTCTTTAATAAATTCATCGGTCATCTCAACATAACCATCTTCAATATCATAACTCTCACTAGACTCAGGTGAACTAATAGGTGTGGTAGTGTCTTCATTAGGAGTTTCAATATTTCCAGCAATAGTTCTAGCAATCGTAGCATCTAGGAAAGGATCTAATGAACCACTCTTATCAAGCACAGTAGAAGCAGCATCAGAAGTTTCAGATTCAACGGTAGTAGTAGTGTGTGTAGCATGTGTATGAGGTGGTGTAACGAGCTTACTTATAACAGATGGTGAATCAAGAGCAGCTGAGGTGTTCAGAACCGTACCTCTTCTTGTAGTGGATGGTAAAATAGGAAACTTGCCATCACGACACTTACCCATGATGGATGGATAGCAATGAACAATAGAGAATCCAAGTGAACTTGATAAATAAAGCTATGCTCCCCGGCAACGACGCGAGAAAATAGGTGTTTGCCATGGGAGGTTATTCTTCTTTAATCCTCCGGTGTGAATACCTTTTACCTTACCTCCCCGGCAACGGCGCCAGAATAGGCGTTTGCCGTGGGAGGTTCTTCTTCTTTAATCCTCCGGTGTGAATACCTTTTACCTTACCTCCCCGGCAATGGCGCTAGAAATAGCTTGATGTCTACGCACTTCTATTCTTGTAGGCAGTTGTTGGGCCTCCAAGTGCAGAGGTTTTGTAGAACAGCAGCAAGTTTTCCCTTAAGTGGATCACCCAAGGTTTATCAAACTCAGGGAGGAAGTGGTCAAAGGTATCCCCTCTCAAGCAACCCTGCAATTAAGATACAAGAAGTCTCTTGTGTCCCCAACACACCCAATACACTTGTCAGGTGTATAGGTGCACTAGTTCGGTGAAGAGATAGTGAAATACAAGTGGTATAGATAAAAGAGAACGGTGCTAGAAAATAGCTTGATGGCGTGGAAGAGACTAAAGGCAAACTGAAATAAAGATGGAAGCAAGCAAATATGTAATAGATCTAGTTGCAAACGGTGTTTCAATGCTTAGAAACAAGGCCTAGGGATCATACTTTCGCTAGTGAACACTCTCATATAAATACCTTCTCTTTATGATACTACTCTTAGCTACTCTCCGGTTGGACACTTTAATCGATGGTAGGGCTATAACAGCACACCTCAAAGTAAGCCTTTACCATCTAGAAAATCCCACACTGTCACCTTGAGTACTAGATGAGTCCAACAAACATCACAATTTCATAAAGACATCCAACTCCAAATATAACTCATAACAAGTATTTGTAATCTCTAGCCTAAGTGCCACCATGGTGAACACGCTGTCACTTTCACACACATGGGGAGAGCAGAGATCTATTAAAGCACTTGAGTAGCAAGGTAGATCTACTTGATTACAAAGCTCATGACCACAACAAGATCATGCATAGATACAGAGATGAACACATAGCTACCGGTAGAACCCTTAGCCTCGAGAGAGAAGTACTCCCTCCTCATCATGGGAATCAGCAATGGTGATGGAGATGGTGGTGGAGACCGATGGAGATGGCTCCGGGGCACTTCCCCGTCCCGACAGGGTGCCGAAACAGAGACTTTATGTCCCCCGAATGTCCCCTTCGGTGGCGGCAGTGCTGCGGAACTTTTCGTGGATTTCTGATTGACGATTTAGGTTTATGCATCGGGAGTCTCTTATAGGCGAGAGGGGAGACCGAGGGGGTGCCGGAGGGGCCCACACCACCCCCTGGCGTGGCCTGGCCTGGCCCACGCCACCAGGTGGTGTGGCCAGCCCCTGGCCCCTCTCCTTCTCGTCTTCTGGCTCCGTGAGTCTTCCGGTAAAATATCGACTTTGGCTTTTGTCCTATCCAATTCCGAGAATATTCATTTTCTGACTTCCTGAAACCAAAAAGAGCAGAAAACATGCAGCTGGCACTGTGGCTCTTGTTAATAGGTTAGTCCTAGAAATCATATGAAAAGTACTCCAAAGTGTGGACAGAACACAAGAAAGTAGATAAAACCAAGCTTGGAACATCAAAAATTATAGATACATTTGCAATGTATTAGGGCACAGTAACATCGTATGTTGAATTATATCATTGAAACTAAACTAGTTGTGTCGTGTTTATTTATATCTGGTGTGTGCAACGTGTCTATGATGGGGTCATGTGGACCATATTTCAATTTTTTAAATATAATTACATTAATTTTTTACCTGCGTCCCGCAGCAACTAGTTCCCATCTCCCTTGGATTCCCATATCCTCTGGCGCACTCCAGAATTATGGTTGTGCCATCAAGTAGCAGAGTCAGTGTATTGTCCCATCGGATGTGAACGCAATGACTTTGTTTGTTCAGAATTTGACAACTTTTGGTTAGTTTGAAAGACAGAGAAACATAAAACATGTATCTAGACATGTTTTGGGTATAGACACATTTATTAAATATCTAAAAAAAACTAAGTCAGTTATATCTGGACAGGAGTAGTACACTATTACAACACGCTCAATCCCTTCTCCTCTAGCGCACTCCAAATTATGGCTATGCCATCAAGTGCTGGGAGCAGAGTCAGCGTATTGTCCCATCTGATATGCCAGGAACGCGCGAACTTTATTTTCAGGATCGGACAGTTTCAACTAGTTTCAAAGACAAAGACAACTAAAACATGGCCAACATATATAGATTATGATGATAATCGACTATGACTCAAGTAACCTAGATCCAAAGAGGGCATTAATATACCATACATAGATTTAATTTATGCTTAAGTGGCCCTAATCAACTATGACGCTCCCGAAGTCTCCATCATCGACGACGTTGTCCACGTCGCCGCCAGCCTCCTCCGCGTCGGAATCGACGTTCCCAACAGTGTTCCTCCTCCTCATGGATTCTTCACGGCACGCCGCATCGATAATGGTGGAGGTCGTATGCCCAGGAACTGCCCAGAAGCGCTGCCTCCCTTCGGGGTTGCGCAGATCTGGGTGGATCTCTCGCCGGTGGGTTCCACATAGCTCAATCAACATAGCCCGCTCCTTTTTGAATAGCTTTCGCCAGTACACGCTCGTGTGCGAATACCATGCCATTGCCCTCTTCCGCTCCGGCAGCTGGCAGTGGCGCTCCTCGATCTTCCTCGCCAACGCATTGTCGCGCAAGAGCGGAGCGACAGGAACCCTAGCGTAGCTGAGCTCGAAGCCGGCCAGAAGCCACGCGAACGACGGCACGAGTATGCCATAGTGGGAGAACATCAAAGCCTCGTGCAAGCTGAGTTTGGGCCTCTCCCTCTCCATGGCAATGAAGGAACATGATCTGAGCTTCGTCCTCGAGGTTAAGGGGATAAGGGCAAGGACGTAGGCCTAGCGTCGTTGCCACTGCCAATCAGTTCGCAGAACAGAACTCTCGTGGATCGCCATCGCGAAGGACATCCTTATCGTCCATGCACCCCGATATAACGATGCCTAACAATCAGGGACCAGGTCTTCTAGAAGCCCGGAGCGGTTGCTGGTTAGCTCTGCATCCCGATTGTTTGTGGCCAACGGCTGTCATTGAAAATAATACACATTTCAATGACACTAGGGGATCCATATGTGGTTTTTGAAAAGAACACACATGCAATGACTCTAGTTGTGGTTAATGAGAAGAACACACACGCAATGACACCGGTGGATCCATTTGTGGATTGTGAAAAGAACACACATGCAATGACTCTAGTTTTTGTTAGTAAAAAGAACACACATGCAATGACATTGGTGGATCTATGTGTGGTCTCTAAAGAAAACACACATCTCAATGACACTGGTGGATCCATATGTGGTCTTTGAAAAGAACAATCATGAAATGAATCCAGGTGTGGTTAATGAAAGAATAAATGTTTCAATGACAATGGTGGATCCATATGTGGTTTGTGAAAAGAACTCTCATCCAGTGACTCTAGCTGTGGTCTTTGAGAAGAACACACATGCAATGACACCGGTGGATCCGTATGTGGATTGTGAAAAGAACACACATGCAATGACTCTAGTTGTTGTTAGTAAAAAGAACACAGATGCAATGACACAGGTGGATCTATGTGTGGTCTCTGAAGAGAACACACATTTCAATGACACTGGTGGATTCATATGTGGTCTTTGAAAAGAACAGTCATGAAATGACTCCAGATGTGGTTAATGAAAGAATACACATTTCAATGACAATGGTGGTTCCATATGTGGTCTGTGAAAAGAACACACATGCAATGACTCTAGTTGTTGTTAATGAGAAGAACACACATGCAATGACACTGGTGGATCCATAGGTCTATTGTGAAAAGAACACACATGCAATGAACTCTAGTGGAACCACATGCAATGGAACTGGTGGATCCATGTGTGGTTTGTGAAGAGAACACACATGCAATGACAATGGTGGATCCATAGGTGGATTGTGAAAAGAATAGTCATGAAATGACTCCAGTTGTTGTTAGTAAAAGAACACACATGCAATGATACTGGTGGATCCATGTGTGGTCTCTGAAGATAACACACATTCAATGACTCTAGATGTGGTTAATGAGAAGAACACACATGCAATGACACTGGTGGATCCATAGGTGGATTGTGAAAAGAACACACATGCAATGACTCTAGTTGTTGTTAGTAAAAAGAACATACATGCAATGACATTGGTGGATCCATGTGTGGTCTCTGAAGAGAACACGCATTTCAATGAAAGTGGTGGATCCATATGTGGTTTGTGAAAAGAACACTCATCCAGTGACTCCAGATGTGGTCTTTCAGAAGAACACACATGCACTCACACTGGTGGATCCATAGGTGGATTGTGAAAAGAACACAAATGCAATGACACTGGTGGATCTGTATGTGGTCTCTGAAGAGAACACACATGCAATGACACTAGATGTGGTTAATGAGAAGAACACAAACGCAATGACACTGGTGGATCCCTAGGTGGATTGTGAAAAGAACACACATGCAATGACTCTAGTTGTTGTTAGTAAAAAGAACACACATGCAATGACACTGGTGGATCCATGTGTGGTCTCTAAAGAGAACACACATGCAATGACTCTAGATGTGGTTCATGAGAAGAACACACATGCAATGACACTGGTGGATCCATATGTGGTTTGTGAAAAGAACACACATGCAATAACTCTAGATGTGGTTAATGAGAAGAACACACATGCAATGACACTGGTGGATCCCTATGTGGGTTGTAAAAATAACACACATGCAACGACTCTAGTTGTTGTTAGTAAAAAGAACACACATGCAATGACACTGGTGGATCCATGTGTGGTCTCTAAAGAGAACACACATTTCAATGATACTAGTTGATCCATATGTTGTCTTTGAAAAGAACAGTCATGAAATGAATCCAGGTGTGGTTAATGAAAGAATACACATTTCAATGACAATGGTGGATCCATGTGTGGTTTGTAAAAGGAACACTCATCTAGTGACTCTAGCCGTGGTCTCTGAGAAGAATACACATGCAATGACACTGGTGGATCCATACGTGGATGGTGAAAATAACACACATGCAATGACTCTAGTTGTTGTTAGTAAAAAGAACACACATGCAATGACACTGGTGGATCCATGTGTGGTCTCTGAAGAGAACGACATTTCAATGACACTGGTGGATCCATATGCTAGTGAAAAGAACACACATGCAATGACAATGGTGGATCCGTATGTGGTCTCTAAAGAGAACACACATGCAACGATACTAGATGTGGTTAATGAGAAGAACACACACGCAATGACACTGGTGGATTAATAGGTGGATTGTGAAAAGAACACATATGCAATGACTCTAGTTGTTGTTAGTAAAAAGAACACAGATGCAATGACACTGGTGGATCCATGTCTGGTCTCTAAAGAGAACACACATTTCAATGACACTGGTGGATCCATATGTGGTCTTTGAAAAGAACAGTCATGAAATGACTCCAGATGTGGTTAATGAAAGAATACACATTTCAGTGATAATGGTGGTTCGATATGTGGTATGTGAAAAGAACACACATGCAATGACTCTAGTTGTGGTTAATGAGAAGAACACACATGCAATGACATTGGTGGATCCATAGGTGGATTGTGAAAACAACACATATGCAATGAACTCTACTGGAACTACATGCAATGACACTAGTGGATCCATGTGTGGTCTGTGAAAAGAATAGTCATGAAATTACTCCAGCTGTTGTTAGTAAAAAGAACACACATACAATGACACTGGTGGATCCATGTGTGGTCTCTGAAGAAAACACACATGCAATGACTCTAGATGTGGTTAATGAGAAGAACACAGATGCAATGACACTTGTGGATCCATAGGTGGATTGTGAAAAGAACACACATGCAATGACTCTAGTTGTTGTTAGTAAAAAGAACACACATGCAATGACACTTGTGAATCCATGTATGGTCTCTGAAGAGAACACACATTTCAATGACAGTGGTGGATCCATATGTGGTTTGTGAAAAGAACAATCATCAAGTGACTCCAGATGTGGCCTCTGAGAAGAACGCACATGTAATGACACCAGTGGATCCATAAGTGGATTGTGAAAAGAACACACATCCGATGACTCTAGCTGTTGTTAGTGAAAAGAACAGACATGCAATGACACTGGTGGATCCATGTGTGGTCTCTGAAGAGAACACACATTTCAATGACTCTAGATGTGGTTAATGAGAAGAACACACATGCAATGACACCGATGGATCCATAGGTGGATTGTGAAAAGAACACACATGCAATGACTATAGTTGTTGTTAGTAAAAGTTACACACATGCAATGACACTGGTGGCTCCATGTGTGGTCTCTGAAGAGAACACACATTTCAATGACACTGGCGGATCCATATGTTGTTTGTGAAAAGAACACTCATACAGTGACTCCAGATATGGTCTTTGAGAAGAACACACATGCAATGACACTGGTGGATCCATAGCTGGATTGTGAAAAGAACACACATGCAATGACTCAAGTTTTTGTTAGTAAAAAGAACACACATGCAATGACACTGGTGGATCCATATGTGGTCTCTGAAGAAAACACACATGCAATGACACTAGATGTGGTTAATGAGAAGAACACACATGCAATGATGCTGGTGGATCCATAGGTGGATTGTGAAAAGAACACACATGCAATGAATCTAGTTGTTGTTATTAAAAAGAACACACATGCAATGACACTTGTGGATCCATGTGTGGTCTCTGAAGAGAACACACATTTCAATGACACTGGTGGATCCATATGTGGTCTGTGAAAAGAATAGACATGTAGTTACTCCATATGTGGTTAATGAAAGAATACACATTTCAATGACAATGGTGGTTCCATATGTGGTCTATGAAAACAACACACATGCAATGACTCTAGTTGTGGTTAATGAGAAGAACACACATGCAAGGACACTAGTGGATCCGTAGGTGGATTGTGAAAAGAACACACAGGCAATAAACTATGAAGGAACCACATGCAACGACACTGGTGGATCCATGTGTGGTCTGTGAAGAGAACACACATGCAATGCCATTGGTGGATCCAGATGTGGTCTGTGAAAAGAATAGTTAGGAAATGACTCTAGTTGTTGCTAGTAAAAAGAACACACATGCAATGACACTGGTGGATCCATATGTGGTCTGTGAAGAGAACACACATGCAATGACTCTAGATGTGGTTAATGAGAAGAACACACATGCAATGACACTGGTGGATCCATAGGTGGATTGTGAAAAGAACACACATGCAATGACTCTAGTTGTTGTTAGTAAAAAAAAAACACATCCAATGCCACTGGTGGATCCATGTGTGGTCTCTGAAGAGAACACACATTTCAATGACAATGGTGGATCCATATGTGGTTTGTGAAAAGAACACACATGCAATGACTCTAGCTGTGGTTAATGAGAAGAACACACATGCATGACACCGGTGGATCAATATGTGGATTCTGAAAATAACACACATGCAATGACTCTAATTGTTGTTAGTAAAAAGAACACACATGCAATGAGACTGGTGGAACCATGTGTGGTCTCTGAAGAGAACACACATTTCAATTACACTGGTGGATCAATATGTGGTCTGTGAAAAGAATAGACATGGAATTACTCCATATGTGGTTAATGAAAGAATACACATTTCAACGACAATGGTGGTTCCATATGTGGTCTGTGAAAAGAACACACATGCAATGACTCTAGTTGTGGTTAATGAGAAGAACACGCATGCAAGGACACTGGTGGATCCATAGGTGGATTGTGAAAAGAACACACATGCAATGAACTCTGGAGGAACCAAATGCAATGACAATGGTGGATCCATGGGTGGTCTGTGAAGAGAACACACATGCAATGACATTGGTGGATCCAGATGTGGCCTATCAAAAGAATAGTCAAGAAATGACTCTAGTTTTTGTTAGTAAAAAGAACACACATGCAATGACACTAGTGGATCCATAGCTGGATTGTGAAAAGAACACACATGCAATGACTCTAGTTGTTATTAGTAAAAAGAACACACATGCAATGCCACTGGTGGATCCATAGGTGGTCTCTGAAGAGAACACACATTTCAATGAGAATGGTGGATCCATATGTGGTTTGTGAAAAGAACACACATGCAATGACTCTAGCTGTGGTTAATGAGAAGAACACACATGCAATGACACCGGTGGATCAATATGAGGATTGTGAAAATAACACACATGCAATGAATCTAGTTGTTGTTAGTAAAAAGAACACACATGGAATGACACTAGTGGAACCATGTGTGGTCTCTGAAGAGAACACACATTTCAATGATAGTGGTTTGTGAAAAGAACACTCATTTAGTGACTCCAGATGTGGTCTCTGAGAAGAACACACATGCAATGACACTGGTGGATCCATAGGTGGATTGTGAAAAGAACACACATGCAATGACTCTAGTTGTTGTTAGTAAAAAGAACACACATGCAATGACACTGGTGAAGCCATGTGTGCTCTCTGAAGAGAACACACATGCAATGACAAGGTAGTCTGTGAAAAGAATAGACATGAAATGACTCCCGATGTGGTCTCTGAGAAGAACACACATGCAATGACACTGGTGGTTCCATATGTCGACTGTGAAAAAACACACATGCAATGACTCTAGTTGTGGTTAATGAGAAGAACACACGTGCAATGACACTGGTGGATCCATAGGTGGATTGGTGGATCCATAGGTGGATTGTGAAAAGAACACACCTGCAATGAACTCTGGTGGAACCACATGCAACGACACTGGTGGATCAATATGTGGTCTGTGAAGAGAACACACATGCAATGACACAGGTGGATCCTGATGTGGTCTATGAAAAGAACAGTCATGAAATGACTCGAGTTGTTAGTAAAAAGAACACACATGCAATGACACTAGTGGATCCATAATGTGGTCCCTGAAGAGAACACACATGCAATGAATCTACATGTGGTTAATGAGAAGAACATACATGCAATGACACTGGTGGATCCATAGGTGGATTGTGAAAAGAACACACATGCCATGACTCTAGTTGATGTTAGTAAAAAGAACACATTTTCAATGACACTGGTGGATCCATGTGTGGTCTCTGAAGAGAACACACATTTCAATGACAGTGGTGGATCCATATGTGGTTTGTGAAAAGAACAGTCATCCAGTGACTCCAGATGTGGTCTATGAAAAGAACACACATGCAATGACACCAGCGGATCCATACGTGGATTGTGAAAAGAACACACATCCAATGACTCTAGCTGTTGTTAGTAAAAAGAACAGACATACAATGACACTGGTGGATCCATGTGTGGCCTCTGAAGAGAACACACATTTCAATGACTCTAGATGTTGTCAATGAGAAGAACACACATGCAATGACACTGGTGGATCCATAGATGGATTGTGAAAAGAGCACGCATGCAATAACTCTAGTTGTTGTTACTAAAAAGAACACACATGCAATTATACTGGTGGATCCATGTGTGGTCTCTGAAGAGAACACACATTTCAATGACACCGGCGGATCCATATGTGGTTTGTGAAAAGAACACTCATCCCGTTACTCTAGATGTGGTCTCTGAGAATAACACACATGCAATGACACTTGTGGATCCATAGGTGGTTGTGAAAAGAACACACATGCAATGACTCCAGTTGTTGTTAGTAAAAAGAATACACATGCAATGACACTGGTGGATCCATATGTGGTCTCTGAAGAGAACACGCATGCAATGACACTAGATGTGGTTAATGAGAAGAACACACATGCAATGACACTCGTGGATCCATAGGTGGATTGTGAAAAGAACACACATACAATGACTCTAGGTTTTGTTAGTAAAAAGAACACACATGCAATGAAACTGGGGGATCCATGTGTGGTCTCTAAAGAGAACACACGTTTCAATGACAGTGGTGGATCCATATGTGCTTTGTGAAAAGAACACTGATCCATTGACTCCAGACATGGTCTTTTATAAGAGCACACATGCAATGACACTGGTGGATCCATGTGTGGTCTCTGAAGAGAACACACATGCAATGACTCTAGATGTGGTTAATGAGAAGAACACACATGCAATGACACTGGTGGATCCATATCTGGTTTGTGAAAAGAACACACATGCAATGACTCTAGCTGTGGTTAATGAGAAGAACACACATGCAACGACACTGGTGGATCCCTATGTGGATTGTGAAAATAACACACATGCAATGACTCTAGTTGTTGTTAGTCAAAAGAACACACAAGCAATAACACTGGTGGATCCATGTGTGGTCTCTAAAGAGAACACACATTTCAATGACACTAGTTGATCCATATGTGGTCTTTGAAAAGAACAGTCATGAAATGAATCCAGGTGTGGTTAATGAAAGGATACACATTTCCATGACAATGGTGGATCCATCTGTGGTTTGTAAAAAGAACACTCATTTAATGACTCTAGCCGTGGTCTCTGAGAAGAACACACATGCAATGACACCGGTGGATCCATATGTGGATTGTGAAAAGAACACACATGCAATGACTCTAGTTGTTGTTAGTAAAAACAACACACATGCAATGACACTAGTGGATCCATGTGTGGTCTCTGAAGAGAACACACATTTCAATGACACTGGTGGATCCATATGTGTGGACTTTGAAAAGAACGGTCATGAAACGACTCCAGATGTGGTTAATGAAAGAATACACATTTCAATGACAATGGTGGTTCTATATGTGGTATGTGAAAAGAGCACACATGCAATGACTCTAGTTGTGGTTAATGAGAAGAACACACATGCAATGACACTAGTGGATCCATAGATGGATTGTGAAAAGAACACAAATGCAATGAACTCTAGTGGAACCACATGCAATGACACTGGTGGATCCATGTGTGGTCTGTGAAAAGAATAGTCATCAAATTACTCTTGTTGTTGTTAGTAAAAAGAGCACACATGCAATGACACTGGTGGATCCATGTGTGGTCTCTGAAGAGAGCACACATGCAATGACTCTAGATGTGGTTAATGAGAAGAACACACATACAATGACACTAGTGGATCTATAGGTGGATTCTGAAAAAAGAACACACACGCAATGAATCTAGTTGTTGTTAGTAAAAAGAACACACATGCAATGACACTAGTGGATCCATGTTAGGTCTCTGAAGAGAACACACATTTCAACGACAGTGGTGGATCCATATGTGGTTTGTAAAAAGAACAATCATCCAGTGACTCTAGATGTGGTCTCTAAGAAGAACACACATGCAATGACACCGGTGGATCCATAAGTGGATTGTGAAAAGAACACACATCCAATGACTCTAGCTGTTGTTAGTAAAAAGAACAAACATGCAATGACACTGGTGGATCCATGTGTGGTCTCTTAAGAGAACACACATTTCAATGACTCTAGATGTGGGTAATGAGAAGAACAGATATGCAATGACACTAGTGGATCCATAGGTGGATTGTGAAAAGAACACACATGCAATGACTATAGTTGTTATAAGTAAAAAGAACACTCATGCAATGACCCTGGTGTATGCATGTGTGGTCTTTGAAGAGAACACACATTTCAATGACACTGGCGGATCCATATGTTGTTTGTGAAAAGAACACTCATCCAGTGACTCCAGATGTGGTCTTTGAGAAGAACACGCATGCAATGACACTGGTGGATCCATAGGTGGATTGTGAAAAGAACACACCTGCAATGACTCCAGTTGTTGTTTGTAAAAATAACACACATGCAATGACACTTGTGGATCCATATGTGGTCTCTGAAGAAAACACACATGCAATGACACTAGTTTCGGTTAATGAGAAGAACACACATGCAATAACACTGGCGGATCCATAGGTGGATTGTGAAAATAAGACACATGCAATTACTGTAGTTGTTGTTAGTAAAAAGAACACACATGCAATGACACTGGTGGATCCATGTGTGGTCTCTAAAGAGAACACACATTTCAATGACATTGGTGGATCCCTATGTGGTTTGTGAAAGAACACTCATCCAGTTACTCCAGATGTGGTCTCTAACAAGAACATACATGCAATGACACTTGTGGATCCATAGGTGGATTGTGAAAAGAATACACATGCAATGACTCTAGTTGTTGTTAGTAAACAGAACACACATGCAATGACCCTGGTGGGTCCATGTGTGGTCTCTGAAGAGAACACACATTTCAATGACACTTGTGGATCCATATGTGGTCTGTGAAAAGAATAGACATGGAATGACTCCAGATGTGGTTAATGAAAGAATACACATTTCAATGACAATGGTGGTTCCATATGTGGTCTGTGAAAAGAACGGACATGCAATGACTCTAGTTCTGGTTAATGAGAAGAACACACATGAAATGACACTGGTGGATCCATAGGTGGATTGTGAAAAGAACACACATGCAATGAACTCTGGAGGAACCACATGCAATGACACTGGTGGATCCATGTGTGGTCTGTGAAGAGAACACACATGCAATGACACTGGTGGATCCAGATGTGGTCTGTGAAAAGAATAGTCATCAAATGACTCTAGTTGTTGTTAGTAAAAAGAACACACATGCAATGACACTGGTGGATCCATATGTGGTCCCTGAAGAGAACACACATGCAATGACTCTAGATGTGGTTAATGAGAAGAACATACATGCAATGACACTGGTGGATCCATAGGTGGATTGTAAAAAGAACACACATGCAATGACTCTAGTTGATGTTAGTAAAAACAACACACATGCAATGACACTGGTGGATCCATGCGCGATGTCTGAAGAGAACACACATTTCCATGACAATGGTGGGTCCATATGTAGTTTGTGGAAAGAACACACATGCAATGACTCTAGCTGTGGTTAATGAGAAGAACACACACGCAATGACACCGGTGGATCCATATGTGGATTGTGGAAATAACACACATGCAATGACTCTAGTTGTTGTTAGTAAAAAGAACACACATGCAATGACAGTGGTGGATCCATGTGTGGTCTCTGAAGAGAACACACATTTCAATGAAAATGGTGGATCCATATGTGGTTTGTGAAAATAACATTCATCCAGTGACTCGGGATGTGGTCTTTGAGAAGAACACACAGGAAATGACACTGGTGGATCCATAGGTGGATTGTGAAAAGAACACACATGCAATGACTCTAGTTGTTGTTAGTAAAAAGAACACACATGCAATGACACTGGTGGAACCATGTGTGGTCTCTAAAGAGAACACACATTTCAATGATAGTGGTGGATCCATATGTGGTTTGTGAAAAGAACACTCATCCAGTGACTCGAGATGTCGTCTGTGAGAAGAAGACACATGCAATGACACTGGTGGATCCATAGGTGGATTGTGAAAAGAACACACATGCTATGACTCTAGTTGGTGTTAGTAAAAAGAACACACATGCAATGACACTAGTGGATCCATGTGTGGTCTCTTCAGAGAACACACATGCAATGACACTAGTGGATCCATAGGTGGTCTGTGAAAAGAATCGACATGAAATGACTCCAGATGTGGTCTCTGAGAAGAACACAATGCAATGACACTGGTGGTTCCATATGTCGTCTGTGAAAAGAACACACATGCAATGACTCTAGCTATGGTTAATGAGAAGAACACACATGCAATGACACTGGTGGATCCATAGGTGGATTGTGAAAAGAACACACATGCAATGAACTCTGTTGGAACCACATGCAATGACACTGGTGGATCAATGTGTGGTCTGTGAAGAGAACACACATGCAATGACAATGATGGATCCAGATGTGGTCTGAGAAAAGAATAGTCATGAAATGACTCCAGTTGTTGTTAGTAAAAAGAACACACATGCAATGACACTAGTGGATCCATATGTGGTCCCTGAAGAGAACACACATGCAATGACTCTAGATGTGGTTAATGAGAATAACATACATGCAATGACACTAGTGGATCCATAGGTGGATTGTTAAAAGAACACACATTCAATGACTCTAGTTGATGTTAGTAAAAAGAACACACATGCAATGACACTGGTGGATCCATGTGTGGTCTCTAAAGAGAACACACATTTCAATGACAATGGTGGATCCATATGTGGTTTGTGAAAAGAACACTCATCTAGTGACCCCAGATGTGGTCTATGAGAAGAACACACATGCAATGACACCGGTGGATCCATAGGTGGATTGTGAAAATAACACACATCCAATGACTCTATCTGTTGTTAGTAAAAAGAACAGATGTAACATCCCAAAATTTTCTTTAAAAAAATCATCATCATTGAATTCAAGTCATCATGGCATGTACTACTTTGCATTAGATTTATACTCCAAAAATTTGGTGAAATTTTGAGACTTTTTTGAGCACTTTTGCTAAATTCAAAGAAAACTAGAAAACAAATTCAAAAAGAAAAAGAAAAAGGAGGGAAAGGGGTTTTTAAACCGCAGCAGCTGTTCTGGCCCTTTTGGCCCAACCTGCTCAGCTAGCCCACCCGGCCTCCCTCTCCCCCTTTCTGTTTTTCTGCACACCCCCTCAACCCATCCCCACTCACTTACCACTGGGCCCCATGCCACATCATCGCCACCTCGTCGTCTTCAACCCAGGCGACGAACAGCCCCACTCCCCTCTACCGTTTCTAAACCCGGCCGAATTCGGGCGTTACCGTGATTAAATCGCCATCACGACGCCCCTTCTTAATCTCCTCCCCCTCCTCTTCAGTTTCCCCTTAGCCACTTCCCCCGGAGAGCCCCCAGGCTCCCCAATTGCTAGCTCAAACCACCGCCGTCCGAAGCTACTCCGGCGACGATTCCGGTGAGCTCTGGCCACACCGCCCCCTCTTCTCTGACCTATCTCCTTTGCCATGTCCTGGCGCGTCTTTTAACCCTAGCCGCGTGCTTTCTCTTGCCCCAGGTCGACAACACGGTCTACTCCGGTGAAACTCCCTCTGTCGCCACCGTCCGTCGAGTTTTCCGGTGAGGTTAGGGTTTCCGCCGCCCCTTTTTAGCCTCTGCTAGATCATGCTGACCCGGGCACCCCTCACTAACCCCTCTCCTTGTTTGTTCGAGCCCCAGGTCGTCGTCTCCGACGCAGAGCCGCGAGCTCCGCCGTCGACGCAACTCCGGCGAAGGATCGTGACTGAACCAGAGCACCCCCCCACGCCACCTTGACCTCCATCGAGACCGCCACGACCGCCTTGACCTCTGGTACGTGTCCACGGACTCCCTGCCCCTGTAGAACCACCGGAACGCTGTCGGCCGACGCTCCGCCGCCGCGCGCAGCTGGTCAGCGCCGCCCGTTTCTGGCCAGGCCCTAGGAGCCGTTAGATTTATCGTCAGCGGTTAGGATTAGATCGCGACCGAAACGGTATGGGCCGACCAGATCCGTCCGTTTGTCACTTAAAATGTAACGGTCTGCAGCAGTCGATCCGACCGAACCGGTACGGACCAATAGGGTTGGGCCACGTCGCCCAGGATTTTCTGTTTAAATAGAAATTAGACAGATTTTGTATTAAACTTAGAAAATCCATAACTTTTGTTCCACAATTCAGAAAAATGTAAATTTGATGTCTATGGATTCAGAAAAATAAGACCTTTATTATGGAGGCCTTGTTTAACACTTTTGGCTCCGAAAAATTGGATTTATAGGCAGAACCTTTTTAGGAGTATTTTGCTCATAAAAATTGTTCTATAAATTGTTTTGGGGTATTTCTTATGCATTTAGATGAGGTATTTTTCCCTCTGTACTGTATACTCTATAAGTTATAGAGTTGTGTTCATATCATTGCATTTTGCATGCATTCATGTTTTTGTAATGTTTTATTGATTGAATTATTGTTGTTGAATTGATCTTGTGTAGATTGTGTGGATTGTGAAGTTTGTTGCTGTGAGGATTGTACCTATTCTCCTAGCTAACAAGGCAAGTGATATTTTATCTTATGTCCTATTATTTTCACTATTGCACTAGTGTTATTTTGGTAGATCTTAGCATGGTAGGATTATTTATATGTTACTATGCTATGCTATCCTATAGATTATATCTTGGTAGTATCTCCTAGTCGAAAGATTTCGTATGCTAGAGTGCTTAGCCATGCTATTAGAATTCGTGGGTGGAATACACATATAAGATAGTATGGAAATATATTATTTTGTTTGACTAAGAAAACAACTAATACTAATGAAACACCTGGGTGGTATGGGACTTGCTCGGATTATGTTGAGTGGTTACTCAGGGGCCATGTCTATGGTCAGCTGGTGTATCACACTTGTGGATGGCCACCCAGGAACAAAGAGATTGGAGACATTCTTGTCATGAAGCTTCCAGTGCAGCCACATGGCATATGGGCTCTGCCTTGACCAACTAAGTTGCAAGAACTCAGCTAGACGGACAGAATGTGGTAGATGTGGTAGGATGGAACGCGTCCGTGGTGGTCTGAGGGATTGCTTCTGAAAAGTCTTGTCTCGATGCATGTCGAGTCTTGTGGGGAAAGTGCACCACCTCTCGAGAGAGTAAAACTAAGTACTTAGCCGTGTCCCCGGTTATGGACAACTTCTGAGCCTCAAGACAGTGAAGTAGTTCAATAATCTCCTCATCCAAATTTCTCTAAGTTAAAACTTGTGGGTGAACATGGGTAGAGGTTTAGTGATGTCTATCATTGGTACCTTAGAGTTTGAATAAGAAAACTTACTCTTCAAAAACTATAAGTTAAACTAGCTTTTGCAAAGCCAACCATAACCCCACTTAGCCATATATTCATGTAGTTGTTGGATTACACTAAGTATCTATGGTATCACTTGCCAATACAATTCCAAATGTATTGACCCTTGTGGCTGTAACTTATTATGTTGCAGGATACTCTGATGATGAGTAGGGTTGTGGGTCTACACTCGACATGCTTGCCTGTGGCACATGAAGACTAAAGACTCTATTATTATTATGCTATGTAATGTGAACTTGTGTCTTAGCCTTGGGCTAAGTGAGTTGTAAGAACCATTATATTCCTGGATATGCGATGTAATAATGACCTTTGTTTATGTGTACTTCATCTTAAACTGTGGGTGCTAGCATTTCGATCCAGGGACTAGCACTGCAATCACAGGGATCTTACCTTATTATGGTGAGATCTTACAGATAGTATCAGAGCATTTTGTTGCCTGTAGGTTCGTGACCCTAGAATGGATTAGACTAAGGAAAACCCTTAGGAAAAATAATTTTATATTCCAACCTTACACTTGTCTTTTCATCTCGTAAAGCTTTTCCCTAATCATCCTTCTCATCTATTTTTGTAGATGTCCACCATCAATGAATCTGTCAACAAGGGACCACTGATGACTATGACCCTGGAGTGTGAGACAGAATTTCCCAATGTACTTAAGAACCTCATGCTCGGCTTGGGGATGAATGGTGAAGCCGTGTACAAGGGATTTCCTGTGATAGACGAAGGACAAGAGTATTGGTGGGTGCAACTCCATTTGTACAAGGACAAGGAGGACGATTCCAAGAGTACGGGATTCTGCATGTTCACCAACTCTGAAATGCACCCGTCATTCTTTGACTCTGCAAGGAATGCTGCATGGAAAGCTATCGAGGAACTTGGGGAGAGACTCAAGTATAGAATGCTCAATACTCAGGAGGATCTCAAGGAGGAGAAGCGTCTTGTCCAGGACTCAAAGGCCACTGTGAAACGCCTAAGTAAGGATATCATAGGCCTAGCTTTGGAGCTATGTGACCAAGACAAGCAGATTGCTGCCAAGGATGCCCAGATTGCCACCTTGGTTAAGAAGGAGTGAGTTATTAGTTGGACCACCACCCTTGGCGTTTTATCGCGTTAGTATTTTTATCATACCAACTTATGTGGTATGGCAAAAATAAGTTATGTCTGGAACCTTGAGTGCTTGAGTTGAATAATGTATTGCTACTTGGAATGTTCTGTTGGTTGATTTTTTTATTTTGTGACTTGTGTTTACTTTCTTTATTGTGTGTTACTAATTTTCTCCATACTATGCAAAAGATGCCGAATTTTGTCTACAGCACGGCCAAGGATTTCAAGGGGACTCGCTTTGGGACTCGTATGTTGGAGCTAGTCCAAGTGCTCGCTCTTCCAATCCCTACCATTCAGGGACTTCAGCTAAGGAAGTTTCAAAGGAAGGACCTATGGGGATTCAAAGTTACCCAGCCAGGACGTGAGACAGAGCCCCAAACCGGGGAGATTTCCTTCAAGATTCTCCATGATGACATGGAGAGAGGCCTCGACGTTGCTATGCAAGAGCTATTGGAACGCCTATGTGGACGTCACTCTTCTGAGATCAGGAGCCACTACTTCCATTTCTTTGGGAGGCGTGACAAGGATGGAGAGCCTATTGTGCTGGACGAGGACACTAAGGAGTCTATCAAGCCCGTGCGTCACTACCTCCAGGACTTAGAGAGCCTTATTAGACACCTTGATACTGATAGGACTAATGTGATGCTTAGCAATGATGAGCTACGAGTCCAACTTAAGGAGAAGGACAAGGCTTTCCTAGAACAGGAAAATCGAATCAAGGAAATGGAGAAGAAGTTTGAAGACCAAGAGAAGAAATTCAAGAGTCAAGAGAAGAGAGTTCAGGAAAAGAACAAGAAGATTAGAGACTTGGAGACCGAGTTGGAGCTTGAGGACATTGAGCTGGAAGCGGATCACGAGGTGATAGAGAGGCTACGCACACAGAAGAGAGAGTTACAGACAAAGATCAATGCTCTGACTACAAGCTTGGAGGAATACAAGGCAGGGTTCACAGCAGCAGGACTTGCACTAGTGGAGGAGGAAGTCGACATGGAGGAGTAGTGATGCTGTTCCATCTACCTATCGTTCTATTATTATTGAGTGCATAAGTCATACCGACTTCTGGGTGACTATGCTAGTATGTTTATTTTCGCAAACTCTATCATTGCTGTGATGTTGATCTTGCATGTGCTTGTTTGTCTGATTGTTGTTCCTATTTGGGTTATCTATCATTACTTACCCTTATTAAACCCATAGATGCCTCCTCGACGCAACAACGAGGATGACAATGGCAATGGAATGCAGCGGATGATGGCTGCACCGACCCAATTGATGCAAATGATGACTCAATTCATGGCAACCCAGAATCAGAACAACAACAATAATAACAATAACAACAACTAGAACAATCCACCGCCTCTGGATATGCTGACCAGATTTCTAAGGCTGAGACCTGCTAAGTTCTCGGGTACCACTGACCCCATGGTAGCAAATGATTGGCTACGTTATGTGAATAAAGACCTAGTCACGGTTGGATGCACGGATGCAGAAAAGGTCAGATTTGCAGCACACTTATTGGAAGGTCATGCAGCTGCTTGTTGGGATAATTTCCAAATTACCCACCCTATTGAGGAGGTGACTTGGGCAATGTTTGAGGATGGGTTTCGCACCACTTATATCTCTTCTGGAATAATGGGGTTGAAGAAAAAGGAGTTTCATAACCTCAAGAAACGCCACCGCAGTATTTCTGAATACATCGAAGAGTTCAATAATTTGTCACGTTATGCACCCGATGATGTTGACATTGATGCAAAGAGAAATGAGAAGTTCCTAGATGGGCTGAATGATGAAATTTCTATGCAACTATCTGTTGCATATGTTCCAACTTATCAATCCTTGTGTGATAAAGCTACCATCCTGGAAAACAAGATGAAACAAGTGGAGGGTAGAAAGAGGAAGCACCATTTTGATTAGTTTGGATCAGGATCCCCTCACAAGCGCTCTCATGGTTTAGGAAGTGGGAGTTCAGGATTCCACAAGAATGGGAATCATAATAACCATCATAACAATAACCACAACCATGATGGAAACAATCACCGTGGACATAACAAAAGTGGATTCAGGAACAACCACAATGGTCATGGCCATGGAAACCAAAATGTTCAGAATCGTCACAGTCAGCCAGCAAAGAAAGACATTAGTCAGGTGGAATGTTTCAAGTGCAAGAAGACAGGGCACTATGCTAATGAATGCCTAGAGAAGAAGACTGATGGGGCTAAGCCAAACCCATTCCAAAAGGGTCATGTGAATCACATTAATGTGGAGGAAATTCATGAAGGATCTGATGCCGTGATCGGTAAGTTCAAGATTAATTCCTTTCCTGCACTTATCCTTTTCGATACTGGCGCGTCGCATTCATTCATTTCAAGAGCATTTGTAATCAAAAACGAACTCTCACTGAAACCATTGGATGTCCCATTAAAGTAAGCTCCCCGGGTGGAGAAATGATAGTAAATTCTGGATGCCGACAGATAATCCTAGAAATTGGAAAGAACAAGTTTCCGGTTAGTTTAATAATCCTAGAATCCCAAGGATTAGATGTAATATTAGGGATGGACTGGCTGGCCCGTTATGAAGGGGTGATTGATTGTGCCAAGCGAACTGTTATGCTCACCACCCTAGAAAAGAAAAGGATCAGGTTCAAGTCTAACTTTGAACCCAAGGGGAGCAAGGTTAATTCTATTAAGGGGGTTAGCCTAGACAGTGTGCCAATAGTGAAGGAATACCCAGATGTGTTCCCCGAAGAATTACCTGGCATGCCACCAGATAGGGATGTGGAATTTCTAATAGACCTGCTGCCAGGGACGGGGACTATAGCAAAGAGACCTTATAAAATGTCGGTGGACGAGTTAAAAGAACTCAAGAAGCAGCTGGCAGAACAGTTGAAAAAGGGATTTATCCAACCAAGTTTGTCGTCTTGGGGAGCACCAGTCTTATTTGTTGAGAAGAAGGACCGAAGTCAAAGGCTATGCATAGATTATCGTTCACTTAATGAAGTGACCATAAAGAATAAGTATCCCCTGCCTAGAATAAATGATCTCTTCGATCAGCTAGAGGGAGTCTGTGTGTTCTCAAAAATTGATCTTCGATCAGGATACTTCCAACTAAAGATTAGAGAACATGACATACCCAAGACTACATTCACCACTAGATATGGGTTGTATGAATACATAGTGATGCCGTTTGGATTGACTAATGCACCGGCCTACTTCATGAACATGATGAACAAGGTATTCATGGAATTCCTTGACAAGTTCGTAGTGGTATTCATTGATGATATATTGGTATATTCCAAGAACAGCAAAGAACATGAAGAACATCTACGCCTGATTCTAGAGAAACTCAGAGAACACAAACTTTATGCCAAGTTCAGCAAATGCGAATTCTGGCTGAATGAAGTGGGTTTTCTTGGGCACATAGTATCTGGGAATGGTATAGCTGTTGATCCAGCAAAAGTGGCAGCTGTGATAGAATGGGAACCTCCTAAATCGGTTAAAGAAATCCGTACTTTCCTTGGCCTAGCAGGGTACTATCGGAGGTTCATTGAAAATTTCTCTAAGATAGCAAAGCCCATGACTGATCTGCTAAAGAAGGATAAGAAGTTTAATTGGACAGAAGCTTGCGAAACCAGTTTTTAGGAATTAAAAAAGAGACTTGTGTCAGCACCAGTGTTATGTTTGCTAGACCTTGAGAAATACTTTCAAGTATATTGTGATGCATCTCACCAAGGATTAGGAGGTGTACTGATGCAGGAAGGTAGAGTTGTAGCTTATGCATCAAGGCAACTCAAAAATCATGAAGTGAACTATCCTACTCATGATATAGAGTTGGCATCTGTTGTACATGCCTTAAAAACATGGAGGCATTACCTCATGGGAAAACGTTGTGAAATGTTCACTGATCACAAGAGTCTGAAATACATTTTTACATAGAAAGAACTCAACATGAGACAAAGAAGATGGCTAGAACTTATCAAAGATTACGACTTAAGTTTGCAATACCACCCTGGAAAGGCAAACATCATAGTCGATGCATTAAGCCGCAAGGTTTATGTGAATGGCCTCAACAAAGGAGAGTTTCCGAAGGAGTTGTGTGCCCAATTTCGAGAGCTGAGGCTTGAGATAGTGCCTGAAGGGTACCTTGCATCCTTGGAAGTGCAACCCACACTAATGGACAGAATTCAAGAAGCCCAAAAGTTGGACAAAGAAATAGAAGAAATCAAAAGTAAAGTTAGAGAAGGCAAGGCAAAAGGATTCCATGTAGATGATCAAGGAATCTTATGCTACGAAAAATGTATCTGTGTTCCGCAGGATCTTGAACTTAAGAAGTTGATCTTACAAGAAGCGTACAACTCACCATATTCAATTCATCCTGGCAATACTAAGATGTATATGGATGTTAAGGAGAGGTTTTGGTGGAATAATTTAAAGAAGGACATAGCAGAGCACATTGCCTTGTGCGACGTGTGCAGTCGTGTAAAGGCAGAACATCAGAAACCGGTAGGATTCTTACAACCACTACCAATACCTGATTGGAAATGGGATAAAATTGGTATGGACTTTATTACCGGACTGCCCAGGACTAAATCCGGATACGATTCTATATGGGTTATCGTTGACCGCTTGACAAAAGTGGCCCATTTCATACCAGTAAAGACCACTTATACAAGTGCAAAGTTAGCCAAGATATACATGAATAGAATTGTATGTTTGCATGGGGTACCTAAAAGTATCGTATCTGATAGAGGGACTCAATTCACTTCGCACTTTTGGCGACAACTTCACGAGTCGCTGGGAACTCGGTTAGAATTCAGCACTGCATTTCATCCGCAAACAGATGGGCAGACAGAAAGGACCAATCAAATATTAGAGGATATGCTAAGAGCATGTGCGTTAGATTATGGATCCAGTTGGGATGAAAGTCTACCATATGCAGAGTTTTCCTACAATAACAGCTATCAATCAAGCATAGAAATGGCTCCGTTTGAATTTCTTTACGGAAGGAAGTGTACTACACCATTGCTGTGGATTGGAGTAGGAGAAAGAAATTTGTTCGGGCCAGACCTAATCAAGGAGGCTGAAGAGAAGGTCAAGATGGTAAGGGATAGGCTAAAGGTAGCCCAATCTCGGCAGAAGAGCTATGATGATCCAAAACGTAGAGAGGTTACCTATGAGGTTGGTGATAGAGCTTATCTCAGGGTATCACCACTTCGTGGTGTGAAAAGGTTTGGAATCAAAGGAAAATTAGCACCACTCTATGTAGGACCTTTCAAGATTTTGAGCCGCAAAGGAGAAGTGGCATATGAGATAGAATTACCAGAATCTATGTCAGCAGTTCATAACGTATTCCATGTCAGTCAGCTGAAAAAGTGTCAACCAGAGATGGAAGAAACTTCGTTGAAAGACACTATACCATTAGAGGAAGTTTAGCTAGAGAATGATCTCACTTATGAAGAGAAACCTATTAAGATTCTCGAGACAGTAGAAAGAGTTACCCGTACCAAGACCATCAGATTCTGCAAAGTGCAGTGGAGCCATCACACTGAATCAGAAGCAACATGGGAGTGAGAGGATGAACTTCGGAGAGATCACCCTCACCTATTTGCTAGCCAACCCGAATCTCGAGGGCGAGATTCATCTTAAGGCGGTTAGATTTGTAACATCCCAAAATTTTCTTTAAAAAAATCATCATCATTGCATTTAAATCATCATGGCATGTACTACTTTGCATTAGATTTATCCTCCAAAAATTTGGTGAAATTTTGAGAATTTTTGGAGCACTTTTGCTAAATTCAAAGAAAACTAGAAAACAAATTCAAAAAGAAAAATAAAAAGGAGGAAAAGGGGTTTTTAAACCACAGCAGCAGTTCTGGCCCTTTTGGCCCAACCAGCCCAGCTAGCCCACCCGGCCTCCCTCTCCCCCTTTCTGTTTTTCTGCACACCACCTCAACCCACCCCCACTCACTTACAACTGGGCCCCGTGCCACGTCATCGCCACCTAGTCGTCTTTAACCCAGGCGACGAACAACCCCACTCCCCTCTGCTGTTTCTAAACCCGGTCAAATTCGGGTGTTACCGCGATTAAATCGCCATCACGACGCCCCGTCTTAATCCCCTCCCCCTTCTCGTCAGTTTCCCCTCAGCCACTTCCCCCGGAGAGCCCCCAGGCTCCCCAATTGCTAGCTCAAACCACTGCCGTCCGAAGCTAGTCCGGCGACGATTCCGGTGAGCTCCGGCCACACCGCGCCCTCTTCTCTGCCCTATCTCCTATGCCATGTCCTGGCGCGTCTTTTAACCCCGGCCGCGTGCTTTCTCTTGCCCCAGGTCGACGACACGGTCTACTCCAGCGAAACTCCCTCTGTCGCCACCGTCCGTTGAGTTTTCCGGTGAGGTTAGGGTTTCCGCCGCCCCTTTTTAGCCTCTGCTAGATCATGCTGACCCGGGCGCCCCTCACTAACCCCTCTCCTTGTTTGTTCGAGCCCCAGGTCGTCGTCTCCGACGCAGAGCCGTGAGCTCCGCCGTCGACGCAACTCCGGCGAGGGATCGTGACTGAACCAGAGCACCCCCCAGGCCACCTTGACCTCCATCGAGACCGCCACGACTGCCTCGACCTCTGGTACGTGTCCACGGACTCCCTGCCCCTGTAGAACCACCGGAACGCTGTCGGCCGACGCTCCGCCACCGCGCACAGCTGGTCAGCGCCGCCCGTTTCCCGGCCAGGCCCTAGGAGCCGTTGGATTTATCGTCAGCGGTTAGGATTAGATCGCGACCGAAGCGGTATGGGCCGATCAGATCCGTCCGTTTGTCACTTAAAATCTAACAGTCTGCAGCAGTCGATCCGACCGAACCGGTACGGACCAATAGGGTTGGGCCACGTCGCCTAGGATTTTCTGTTTAAATAGAAATTAGACAGATTTTGTATTAAACTTAGAAAATCCATAACTTTTGTTCCACAATTCAGGAAAATGCAAATTTGATGTCTATGGATTCAGAAAAATAAGACCTTTATTATGGAGGCCTTGTTTAACACTTTTGGCTCCGAAAAATTGGATTTATAGGCAGAACCTTTTTAGGAGTATTTTGCTCATAAAAATTGTTCTATAAATTGTTTTGGGGTATTTCTTATGCATTTAGATGAGGTATTTTTCCCTCTGTACTGTATACTCTATAAGTTATAGAGTTGTGTTATATCATTGCATTTTGCATGCATTCATGTTTTTGTAATGTTTTATTGATTGAATTATTGTTGTTGAATTGATCTTGTGTAGATTGTGTGGATTGTGAAGTTTGTTGCTGTGAGGATTGTACCTATTCTCCTAGCTAACAAGGCAAGTGATATTTCATCTTATGTCCTATTATTTTCACTATTGCACTAGTGTTATTTTGGTAGATCTTAGCATGGTAGGATTATTTATATGTTACTATGCTATGCTATCCTATAGATTATATCTTGGTAGTATCTCCTAGTCGAAAGATTTCGTATGCTAGAGTGCTTAGCCATGCTATTAGAATTCGTGGGTGGAATACACATATAAGATAGTATGGAAAGATATTATTTTGTTTGACTAAGAAAACAACTAATACTAATGAAACACCTGGGTGGTATGGGACTTGCTCGGATTATGTTGAGTGGTTACTCAGGGGCCATGTCTATGGTCAGCTGGTGTATCACACTTGTGGATGGCCACCCAGGAACAAAGAGATTGGAGACATTCTTGTCATGAAGCTTCCAGTGCAGCCACATGGCATATGGGCTCTGCCGTGACCAACTAAGTTGCAAGAACTCAGCTAGACGGACAGAATGTGGTAGATGTGGTAGGATGGAACGCGTCCATGGTGGTCTAAGGGATTGCTTCTGAAAAGTCTTGTCTCGATGCATGTCGAGTCTTGTGGGGAAAGTGCACCACCTCTCGAGAGAGTAAAACTTAGTACTTAGCCGTGTCCCCGGTTATGGACAACTTCTGAGACTCAAGACAGTGAAGTAGTTCAATAATCTCCTCATCCAAATTTCTCTAAGTTAAAACTTGTGGGTGAACATGGGTAGAGGTTCAGTGATGTCTATAAGTTAAACTAGCTTTTGCAAAGCCAACGATAACCCCACTTAGCCATATATTCATGTAGTTGTTGGATTACACTAAGTATCTATGGTATCACTTGCCAATACAATTCCAAATGTATTGACCCTTGTGGCTGTAACTTATTATGTTGCAGGATACTCTGATGATGAGTAGGGTTGCGGGTCTACACTCGACATGCTTGCATGTGGCACATGAAGACTAAAGACTCTATTATTATTATGCTATGTAATGTGAACTTGTGTCTTAGCGTTGGCTAAGTGAGTTGTAAGAACCATTTTATTCCCGGATATGCGATATAATAATGACCTTTGTTTCTATGTACTTCATCTTAAATTGTGGGTGCTAGCATTTCGATCCAGGGACTAGCACTGCAATCACAGGGATCTTACCTTATTATGGTGAGCTCTTACAACAGACATGCAATGACACTGGTGGATCCATGTGTGGTCTCTCAAGAGAACACACATTTCAATGACTTTAGATGTTGTTAATGAGAAGAACACACATGCAATGACACTAGTGGATCCATAGGTGGATTGTGAAAAAAAACACACATGCAATGATTATAGTTCTTATTAGTAAAAAAACACTCATGCAATGACACTGGTGTATCCATGTGTGGTCTCTGAAGAGAACACACATTTCAATGACACTGGCGGATCCATATGTTGTTTGTGAAAAGAACACTCATCCAGTGACTCCAGATGTGGTCTTTGAGAAGAACACGCATGCAATGACACTGGTGGATCCATAGGTGGATTGTGAAAAGAACACACATGCAATGACTCCAGTTGTTGTTTGTAAAAAGAACACACATGCAATGACACAGGTGGATCCATATGTGGTCTCTGACGAAAACACACATGCAATGACACTAGATGTGCTTAATGAGAAGAACACACATGCAATGACACTGGCGGATCCATAGGTGGATTGTGAAAATAACACACATGCAATTACTGTAGTTGTTGTTAGTAAAAAGAACACACATGCAATGACACTGGTGGATCCATGTGTGGTCTCTGAAGAGAAGACACATTTCAATGACATTGGTGGATCCATATGTGGTTTGTGAAAAGAAAACTCATCCAGTTACTCTAGATGTGGTCTCTGACAAGAACACACATGCAATGACACTGGTGGATCCATAGGTGGATTGTGAAAAGAACACACATGCAATGACTCCAGTTGTTGTTAGTAAAAAGAACTAACATGCAATGACACTGGCGGATCCATGTGTGGTCTCTAAAGAGAATGCACATTTCAATGATACTGCCGGATCCATATGTGGATTGTGAAAAGAACACTCATCCAGTAACTCCAGATGCGGTCTTTGAGAAGAACACACATGCAATGACACTGGTAGATCCATAGGTGGATTGTGAAAAGAACACACATGCAATGACTCCAGTTGTTGTTAGTGAAAAGAACACACATGCAATGACACTTGTGGATCTGTATGTGGTCTCTGAAGAGAATACACATGCAACAACACTAGATGTGGTTAATGAGAAGAACACACATGCAATGACACTGGTGGATCGATAGGTGGATTGGGAAAAGAACACACAAGCAATGAGTCTAGTTGTTGTTATTAAAAAGAACAGACATGCAATGACACTGGTGGATCCATGTGTGGTCTCTGAAGAGAACACACATTTCAATGACAGTGGTGGATCCATATATGGTTTGTTAAAAGAACACTCATCCAGTTACTCCAGATGTGGTCTCTGACAAGAACACACATGTAATCACACTAGTAGATCCATAGGTGGATTGTGAAAAGAACACACATGTAATGACTCTAGTTGTTGTTAGTAAAAAGAACAGTCATGCAATGACACTGGTGGATCCATGTGTGGTCTCTAAAGAGAACACACATTTCAATGACTCTAGATGTTGTTAATGAGAAGAACACACATGCAATGACACAAGTGGATCCATAGGTGGATTGTGAAAAGAACACACATGCAATGACTCTAGTTGTTGTTAGTAAAAAGAACACACATGCAATGACACTGGTGGATCCATGTGTGGTCTCTAAAGAGAACACACATTTCAATGACTCTAGATGTTGTTAATGAGAAGAACACACATTCAATGAACCTGGTGGATTGTGGTGGATCCACCTATGGATCCACAGGTGTCATTGCATGTGTTTTCTTCTTAGAGACCACATCTGGTTGTTGTTAGTAAAAAGAACAGACATGCAATGACACTAGTGGATCCATGTGTGGTCTCTAAAGAGAACACACATTTCAATGACTCTAGATGTTGTTAATGAGAAGAACACACATTTCAATGACAGTGGTGGATCCATATGTGGTTTGTGAAAAGAACACTCATCTAGTGACTCCAGATGTGGTCTCTAAGAAGAAAACACATGCAATGACACCAGTGGATCCATAGGTGGATTGTGAAAAGAACACACATGCAATGACTCTAGTTGTTGTCAGTAAAAAGAACACACATGCAATGACACTGGTGGATCCATGTGTGGTCTCTGAAGAGAACAGACATTTCAATGACACTGGCGGATCCATATGTGGTTTATTAAAAGAACACTCATCCAGTGACTCCAGATGTGGTTTTTGAGAAGAACACACATGCAATGACACTAGTGGATCCATAGGTGGATTGTGAAAAGAACACACATGCGATGACTCCAGTTGTTGTTAGTAAAAGGAACACACATGCAATAACACTGGTGGATCCATGTGTGGTCTCTGAAGAGAACACACATTTCAATGACAATGGTGGATCCATATGTGGTTTGTGAAAAGAACACTCATCCAGTTACTCCAGATGTGGTCTCTGACAAGAACACAAATGCAATGACACTGGTGGATCCATAGGTGGATTGTGAAAAGAACACACGTGCAATTACTCTAGTTGTTGTTAATAAAAATAACACACATGCAATGACTCTGGTGGAGCCATGTGTGGTCTCTGAAGAGAACACACATTTCAATGACACTATTGGATCTATATGTGGTCTGTGAAAAGAATAGACATGGAATGACTCCAGATGTGGTTAATGAAAGAATACACATATTAATGAAAATGGAGGTTCCATATGTGGTCTGTGAAAAGAACACACATGCAATAACTCTAGTTGTGGTTAATGAGAAGAACACACATGCAATGACACTAGTGGATCCATAGGTGGATTATGAAAAGAACACACATGCAATGAAGTTTGGAGGAAGCACATGCAATGACACTTGTGGATCCATGTGTGGTATGTGAAGAGAACACACATGCAATGACACTGGTGGATCCAGATGTGGTCTGTGAAAAGAATAGTCATGAAATGACTCTAGTTGTTGTTAGTAAAAAGAACACGCATGCAATGACACTAGTGGATCCATATGTGGTCTGTGAAGAGAACACACATGCAATGACTCTAGATGTGGTTAATGAGAAGAACACACATGCAATGACATTGCTGGATCCATAGGTGGATTGTGAAAAGAACACACATGCAATGAAGTATGGAGGAACCAGATGCGATGACACTTGTGGATCCATGTGTGGTCTGTGAAGAGAACAGACATGCAATGACACGGGTGGATCCAGATGTGGTCTGTGAAAAGAATAGTCATGAAATTACTCTAGTTGTTGTTAGTAAAAAGAACACGCATGCAATGACACTAGTGGATCCATATGTGGTCTCTAAGGAGAACACACATGCAATGACTCTAGATGTGGTTAATCAGATGAACACACATGCAATGACACTGGTGGATCCATAGGTGGATTGTGAAAAGAACACACATGCAATGACTCTAGTTGTTGTTAGTAAAAAGAACACACATGCAATGCCACTGGTGGATCCATGTGTGGTCTCTGAAGAGAACACACATTTCAATGAAAATGGTGGATCCATATGTGGTTTGTGAAAAGAACACACATTCAATGACTCTAGCTGTGGTTAATGAGAAGACACACATGCAATGACACCGGTGGATACATATGTGGATTGCGAAAATAACACACATGCAATGACTCTAGTTGATTTTAATAAAAAGAACACACATACAATGACATTGGTGGAACCATGTGTGGTCTCTGTAGAGAACACACATTTCAATGATAGTGGTGGATCCATATGTGGTTTGTGAAAAGAACACTCATCTAGTGACACCAGATGTGGTCTCTATGAAGAACACACATGCCAGAACACTAGTGGATCCATAGGTGGATTGTGAAAAGAACACACATGCAATGAATCTCGTTGTTGTTCGTAAAAAGAACACACATGCAATGACACTGGTGGATCCATGTGTGGTCTCTGAAGAGAACACACATGCAATGACACTAGTGGATCCATAGGTGGTCTGTGAAAAGAATAGACATGAAATGACTCCAGATGTGGTCTCTGAGAAGAACACACATGCAATGACCCCGGTGGTTCCATATGTCATTTGTGAAAAGAACACACATGCAATGACTCTAGCTGTGGTTAATGAGAAGAACACACATGCAATGACACTGGTGGATCCGTAGGTGGATTGTGAAAATAACACACATGCAATGAACTCTGGTTGAACCACATGCAATGACACTAGTGGATCAATGTGTGGTCTGTGAATAGAACACACATGCAATGACACTGGTGGATCCAGATGTGGTCTGTGAAAGAAGTCATGAAATGACTCCAGTTGTTTTTAGTAAAAAGAACACATATGCAATGACACTAGTGGATCCATATGTGGTCCCTGAAGAGAACACACATGCAATGACTCTCGATGTGGTTAATGAGAAGAACATACATGCAATGACACTAGTGGATCCATAGGTGGATTGTCAAAATAACACGCATGCAATGACTCTAGTTGATGTTAGTAAAAATAACACACATGCAAAAACACTGGTGGATCCATGTGTGGTGTCTGAAGAGAACACACATTTCAATGACAGTGGTGGATCCATATGTGGTTTGTGAAAAGAACACTCATCTAGTGACTCCAGATGTGGTCTCTGAGAAGAACACACATGCAATGAAACCGGTGGATCCATATGTGGATTGTGAAAAGAACCCACATCCAATGACTCTAGCTGTTGTTAGTAAAAAGAACAGACATGCAATGACACTGGTGGATCCCTGTGTGGTCTCTGAAGAGAACACACATTTCAATGACTCTAGATGTGGTTAATGAGAAGAACACACATGCAATGACACTGGTGGATCCATAGGTGGATTGTGAAAATAACACACATGCAATGACTCTAGTTGTTGTTAGTAAAAAGAACAAACATGCAATGACACTGGTGGATCCATGTGTGGTCTCTGAAGAGAATGCACATTTCAATTATACTGGCGAATCCATATGTGGTTTGTGAAAAGAACACTCATCTAGTGACTCCAGAAGTTGTCTTTGAGAAGAACACACATGCAATGACACTGGTGGATCCATAGGTGGATTGTGAAAAGAACACACATGCAATGACACTGGTGGATCTGTATGTGGTCTATGAAGAGAACACACATGCAACGACACTAGATGTGGTTAATGAGAAGAACACACACGCAATGACACTGGTGGATCCGTAGGTGGACTGTGAAAAGAACACACATGCAATGACTCTAGTTGTTGTTAGTAAAAAGAACACACATGTAATGACACTGGTGGATCCATGTGTGGTCTCTGAAGAGAACACACATTTCAATGACAGTGGTGGATCCATATGTGGTTTGTGAAAAGAACACTCATCCAGTTACTCCAGATGTGGTCTCTAACAAGAACACACATGCAATCACACTAGTAGATCCATAGGTGGATTGTGAAAAGAACACACATGTAATGACTCTAGTTGTTGTTAGTAAAAATAATACACATGCAATGATACTGGTGGATCCATATGTGGTCTGTGAATATAATAGACATGGAATGACTCCAGATGTGGTTAATGAAAGAATACACATTTCAATGACAATGGTGGTTCCATATGTGGTCTGTGAAAGGAACAGACATGCAATGACTCTAGTTGTGGTTAATGAGAAGAACACACATGCAATGACACTGGTGGATCCATAGGTGGATTATTAAAGGAATAGACATGCAACGAACTCTGGAGGATACACATGCAATGACACTGGTGGATACATGTGTGGTTTGTGAAGAGAACACACATACAATGACACTGGTGGATCCATATGTGGTCTGAGAAAAGAATAGTCATGAAATGACTCCAGTTGTTGTTAGTAAAAAGAACACACATGCAATGACACTAGTGGATCCATATGTAGTCTCTGAAGAAAACACACATGCAATGACTCCAGATGTGGTTAATGAAAAGAACACACATGCAATGAAACTGGTGGATCCATAGGTCGACTGTGAAAAGAACACACATGCAATGACTCTAGTTGTTGTTAGTAAAAATAACACACATGTAATGCCACTTGTGGATCCATGTGTTGTCTCTGAAGAGAACACACATTTCAATGAAAATGGTGGATCCATATGTGGTTTGTGAAAAGAACACACATTCAATGACTCTAGCTGTGGTTAATGAGAAGACACACATGCAATGACACCGGTGGATACATATGTGGATTGCGAAAATAACACACATGCAATGACTCTAGTTGTTGTTAGTAAAAAGAACACACATACAATGACACTGGTGGAACCATGTGTGGTCTCTGTAGAGAACACACATTTCAATGATAGTGGTGGATCCATATGTGGTTTGTGAAAAGAACACTCATCTAGTGACACCAGATGTGGTCTCTATGAAGAACACACATGCAAGAACACTAGTGGATCCATAGGTGGATTGTGAAAAGAACACACATGCAATGACTCTAGTTGTTGTTAGTAAAAAGAACACACATGCAATGACACTGGTGGATCCATGTGTGGTCTCTGAAGAGAACACACATGCAATGACACTAGTGGATCCATAGGTGGTTTGTGAATAGAATAGACATGAAATGACTCCAGATGTGGTGTCTGAGAAGAACACACATGCAATGACACTAGTGGTTCCATATGTCGTCTGTGAAAAGAACACACATGCAATGACCCTAGTTGTGGTTAATGAGAAGAACACACATGCAATGACACTGGTGGATCCATAGGTGGATTGTGAAAAGAACACACATGCAATGAACTCTGGTTGAACCACATGCAATGACACTAGTGGATCAATGTGTGGTCTGTGAAGAGAACGCACATGCAATGACACTGGTGGATCTAGATGTGGTCTGTGAAAAGAAGTCATGAAATGAATCCAGTTGTTGTTAGTAAAAAGAACACATATGCAATGACACTAGTGGATCCATATGTGGTCCCTGACGAGAACACACATGCAATGACTCTAGATGTGGTTAATGAGAAGAACATACATGCAATGACACTCGTGGATCCATAGGTGGATTGTGAAAAGAACACGCATGCAATGACTCTAGTTGATGTTAGTAAAAAGAACACACATGCAATGACACTGGTGGATCCATGTGTGGTGTCTGAAGAGAACACACATTTCAATGACAGTGGTGGATCCATATGTGGTTTTAGAAACGAACACTCATCCAGTGACTCCAGATGTGGTCTCTGAGAAGAACACACATGCAATGACACCGGTGGATCCATATGTGGATTGTGAAAAGAACACACATCCAATGACTCTAGCTGTTGTTAGTAAAAAGAACAGACATGCAATGACACTGGTGGATCCATGTGTGGTCTCTGAAGAGAACACACATTTCAATGACTCTAGATGTGGTTAATGAGAAGAACACACATGCAATGACACTGGTGGATCCATAGGTGGATTGTGAAAATAACACACATGCAATGACTCTAGTTGTTGTTAGTAAAAAGAACAAACATGCAATGACACTAGTGGATCCATGTGTGGTCTCTGAAGAGAATGCACATTTCAATGATACTGGCGGATCCATATGTGGTTTGTGAAAAGAACACTCATCCAGTGACTCCAGATGTGGTCTTTGAGAAGAACACACATGCAATGACACTGGTAGATCCATAGGTGGATTGTGAAAAGAACACACATGCAATGACTCCAGTTGTTGTTAGTGAAAAGAACATACATGCAATGACACTGGTGGATCTGTATGTGGTCTCTTAAGAGAACACACATGCAGCGACACTAGATGTGGTTAATGAGAAGAACACACATGCAATGACACTGGTGGATCCATAGGTGGATTGTGAAAAGAACACACATGCAATGAGTCTAGTTGTTGTTAGTAAAAAGAACACACATGCAATGAGTCTAGTTGTTGTTAGTAAAAAGAACACACATGCAATGACACTAGTGGATCCATGTGAGGTCTCTGAAGAGAACACACATTTCAATGACAGTGGTGGATCCATATGTGGTTTGTTAAAAGAACACACATGCAGTGACTCCAGATGTGGTCTCTGACAAGAACACACATGTAATCACAGTAGTGGATCCATAGGTGGATTGTGAAAAGAACACACATGTAATGAATCTTGTTGTTGTTAGTAAAACTAATACACATGCAATGACACTAGTGGATCCATATGTGGTCCCTGAAGAGAACACACATGCAATGACTCTAGATGTGGTTAATGAGAATAACATACATGCAATGACAATGGTGGATCCATAGGTGGATTGTGAAAAGAATACACATTCAATGAATCTAGTTGATGTTAGTAAAAAGAACATACATGCAATGACACTGGTGGATCCATGTGTGGTCTCTGAAGAGAACACACATTCCAATGACAGTGGTGGATCCATATGTGGTTTGTGAAAAGAACACTCATCTAGTGACTCCAAATGTGGTCTCTAAGAAGAACACACATGCAATAACACCAGTGGATCCATAGGTGGATTGTGAAAAGAACACACCTGGAATGAATCTAGTTGTTGTTAGTAAAAAGAACACGCATGCAATGACACTGGTGGCTCCATGTGTGGTCTCTGAAGAGAACACACATGCAATGACACTAGATGTTGTTAATGAGAAGAACACACATTCAATGACACTGGTGGATCCATAGGTGGATTGTGAAAAGAACACACATGCAATGACTCTAGTTGTTGTTAGTAAAAAGAACACACATGCAATGACACTGGTGGATCCATGTGTGGTCTCTGAAGAGAACAGACATTTCAATGATACTGGCGGATCCATATGTGGTTTGTGAAAAGAACACTCATCCAGTGACTCTAGATGTGCTTTTTGAGAAGAACACACATGCAATGACACTGGTGGATCCATAGGTGGATTGTGAAAAGAACACACATGCAATGACTCTAGTTGTTGTTAGTAAAAGGAGCACACATGCAATGACACTGGTGGATCCATGTGTGGCCTTTGAAGAGAACACACATTTCAATGACAATGGTGGATCCATATGTGGTTTGTGAAAAGAACACTCAACCAGTTACTCTAGATGTGGTCTGTGACAAGAACACACATGCAATGACACTTGTGGATCCATAGGTGGATTGTGAAAAGAACACACATGCAATTACTCTAGTTGTTGTTAGTAAAAATAACACACATGCAATGACACTGGTGGATCCATGTGTGGTCTCTGAAGAGAACACACATTTCAATGACACTAGTGGATCCATATGTGGTCTGTGAATAGAATAGACATGAAATGACTCCAGATGTGGTGTCTGAGAAGAACACACATGCAATGACACTAGTGGTTCCATATGTCGTCTGTGAAAAGAACACACATGCAATGACTCTAGTTGTGGTTAATGAGAAGAACACACATGCAATGACACTGGTGGATCCATAGGTGGATTGTGAAAAGAACACACATGCAATGAACTCTGGTTGAACCACATGCAATGACACTAGTGGATCAATGTGTGGTCTGTGAAGAGAACGCACATGCAATGACACTGGTGGATCTAGATGTGGTCTGTGAAAAGAAGTCATGAAATGAATCCAGTTGTTGTTAGTAAAAAGAACACATATGCAATGACACTAGTGGATCCATATGTGGTCCCTGAAGAGAACACACATGCAATGACTCTAGATGTGGTTAATGAGAAGAACATACATGCAATGACACTCGTGGATCCATAGGTGGATTGTGAAAAGAACACGCATGCAATGACTCTAGTTGATGTTAGTAAAAAGAACACACATGCAATGACACTGGTGGATCCATGTGTGGTGGCTGAAGAGAACACACATTTCAATGACAGTGGTGGATCCATATGTGGTTTGTGAAACGAACACTCATCCAGTGACTCCAGATGTGGTCTCTGAGAAGAACACACATGCAATGACACCGGTGGATCCATATGTGGATTCTGAAAAGAACACACATCCAATGACTCTAGCTGTTGTTAGTAAAAAGAACAGACATGCAATGACACTGGTGGATCCATGTGTGGTCTCTGAAGAGAACACACATTTCAATGACTCTAGATGTGGTTAATGAGAAGAACACACATGCAATGACACTGGTGGATCCATAGGTGGATTGTGAAAATAACACACATGCAATGACTCTAGTTGTTGTTAGTAAAAAGAACAAACATGCAATGACACTAGTGGATCCATGTGTGGTCTCTGAAGAGAATGCACATTTCAATGATACTGGCGGATCCATATGTGGTTTGTGAAAAGAACACTCATCCGGTGACTCCAGATGTGGTCTTTGAGAAGAACACACATGCAATGACACTGGTAGATCCATAGGTGGATTGTGAAAAGAACACACATGCAATGACTCCAGTTGTTGTTAGTGAAAAGAACATACATGCAATAACACTGGTGGATCTGTATGTGGTCTCTTAATAGAACACACATGCAGCGACTCCAGATGTGGTCTCTGACAAGAACACACATGCAATCACAGTAGTGGATCCATAGGTGGATTGTGAAAAGAACACACATGTAATGAATCTTGTTGTTGTTAGTAAAACAAATACACATGCAATGACACTAGTGGATCCATATGTGGTCCCTGAAGAGAACACACATGCAATGACTCTAGATGTGGTTAATGAGAATAACATACATGCAATGACAATGGTGGATCCATAGGTGGAT